>CM065717.1:45452918-45455418 GCA_033310375.1 Conus canariensis
AAAGGGAATTTCACATGTGCGTGTATGTGCATAATTAAGGCGTGATGTAAAGGTTGTGGTGGAATTGTGTGTGTGTGTGTGTGTGTGTGTGTGTGTGTGTGTGTGTGTGTGTGTGTGTGTGTGTTGTGTGTGTGTGTGTGTGTGTGCTCGCGCGCGCGCGCTCGATTGCTTGCCTGTGTCTGTGCCTGTGTATATATGTGTCTTTGTGGGGAGAGAGAGAGAGAGAGACAGAGACAGAGACAGAGAGAGAGAGAGGCAGAGAGTGAGAACAGACAGACAGGCAGACAGAGAGAGACTGACAGACAGACAGAGAGACAGACAGAGGCAGACGCAGAGATAGGGAAACAGAGAGAGGCATGCAGACAGGTAGAAGACTGATATGCTCAGCGAGAGAGAGACAGACAGACAGACAGACTGACAGACAGACAGATAGAGATATACAGAGAGAGAGAAAGAGAGAGAGGAGAGAACGAGAGAGACAGACAGAAGACAGACAGACAGACAGACAGACAGACACACAGACACAGACAGAGACAGAAATAGAGTCATAATTTCAGTTCCATGAAAAACCCAGCCGATTACGTGGGGCCCCTTCAGGGTTAAAACAAAAATCCCTGAGGAAAAAAAAAGGGAGAGAGGAGGTGGCGCGAGGGCGGCGGCGGGAGGGGGGTGGGGAGGGGGGAGGAGGAGAAGTACTAGACATGTAAACCACCAATTTATAACAATTCGCAGTTCTTTAACTAATAAGAGGATGGGAATGAGAGGTTGAGAACAATGGAGGATGAGACACCGTATCAGCTGATACCGCTGCAGTATCAACGTGCCCATTCTAGTTACACTCACAACCAAGTCATGAGTGTCAGCCCAGTAGGACGCTCCTTTGTTTGCGATGCTTCTGGCCAAGGACTTGGTTTTTCTCTGTCTTAGCAGCGAAGTATTATCATATCTGGGACGGTGATCGACAGACTTATAAATTAATTCCTCAAAAAATGAAATAGCGAAAATCAGTGTTACGGATTTGTGTCAAGTAATAGGTACATAAAGTGTTAGAATGCCCTAAAAAGTTTAACAGGTTAAAAGTTCTCACATCCTATTGACCATAGGTGCAGTGTCAATGTCAATGTTCAATGTGTCTATGGCACAGCATAATAATAACGCGGAGCCTATCCTTCATATCGCTGCCTTTAAATTTCCCTGGACAGAATCGGGTACCAGTTTACTGCTGAGTGGACAAAGAAGGTGTTCAAGCCGTAAAAATCTGACCCTACTCGCGGTTCGAACCCACAAGCATCAGCTCCACAGACAAACGCTCTAACCATTTGACGAAGGGCCATTTGAATGCAATATAGAGTTAGGCGGGAAAAACCTGCACTCATTAACCATCTGCAATCCATCTGGATCGCAAAACATCTTTAGGCCTGAGATGTTTGTGCAGTCCATAAATCACTAGTGCAACAACTATACGAACAGTTGACCATAAAAACTACCATATATTGTTTTATAGAAACGATGACCACCACGATCTGATCTGCGTCATTCTATTATCATGGTCGCCATAAGAAATGCAGGTCTTCGCAATGACCGTTTTACTTCGTTGCTTAAACCAGGGATCTAAATCTCATACACTTCAGTGGCGAACGAAGAAACAACCTATTGGGCTGGTACACCAGTCCTGTTTCTCTTCATATGACGTCAATTTTTTGCACTGCTGTGAAGTGTCGGACATCATGTGTTTACCTACAACGCCACAAAATATGTATGCCCCTGGCATTCCACAGAGAGAGAGAGAGAGAGAGAGAGAGAGAGATTCATTATGCAATAAGTGATACTGTGCATGAATCTGCCAAAAAGTACGAATAGAAAATACATGTTGGTAATCAATGCACGGAAAGTAAGTTTGCTCCTTATGGAATGTTTTGGCCACTAATTGAATTCACTTTTTTTTTTAATGTGATGCTAACTTGTTCCAATATGTTACACCACCACACGAGTTTGCAGAAACATGAATATGTAAATTCCATGACGGTAGTCAATACACGTGAAGTAGTTCTGCTCTTTAACAAAGGTTCTGGTGATCTAACTGATTACATTTACTTACTTTGACAGAGCCATAACTTTAAGTGTTACACTATGCCTCAATACATGAAACAGTATCGAGCACATGTCTTAGGAAGGTTGACACAGTCAGGTAGTGAGACACTGGTCAATTGCAGTGACTGTTGCTGATCATTTGCAGGGAATCAAAGATGGAGGCGTATTTTCTTATGTCATTCCATGCATATCACGGCTTCTCTGGATTTTAACCGGATTTTCAAACATTGAACGTTGGTTGATTTGTAATTTACGACAGTTTAAAGGAAGAGGATAACATTTAAATAACCAAGAGAGAGAGAGAGAGAGAGAGAGGTGGGTAGGAGACAGACAGGCAGACAGAAAGGGGATGTTTTGTTCTTGCAAAGCACACAGACCTCGAAACATTATGAAGACAGACATCAGAGTC
>CM065717.1:45457918-45462918 GCA_033310375.1 Conus canariensis
GGGGGGGGGGGGAGAGGGGGGCGGGAGTCACCACTTACGGCGAAGAAATCACCTCAGTCACGGAGCCAGACAGATGGAGACACAGCCTATGCCGCAATCCATAATGTACTAATCTCAACAGTGCTATCATTCAGGCGGATAAAAGCGAAGCTGTCAGGTGTGGGGAAAAGCCATTCCTGCGTAGCTTAACGCTGTATTTATTTTCAATGGTTAAAAAAATCAGTACTTCGTTTACTGCTAAAGCAGGCGGGTGGGGTGGCAGGGGGGTGGGGGATGGGGGGCACCCAGTGCAGTCCTCCGCTACGATGGAACAGACTCTGGATCCATCCTTTGATGCAGATTACAGCAAATTGTTAGGCAAAAAAAAAAGCGTTTGAAGTAACATCAACGAAAAACGGGGTCTGTATGGTTGTTTTTTTTTTTTTCTTCATTTGCTTTTTTTTTTAAAGAGCTGACAGCATGTCAATTCACGAAAGACAGGAGGGGAAAGAGAGGAAGATGGAAACAAGAAAAGGAGAGGGAAGTTAATAACGAAAACAAGAAGAAAGGAAGGAAAGGATGATGGGAGAGAGGAAAGAAAGACGAGAGGAGACAGAAAGGAAGAGAAATGGAGCGAGGGAAGAAGGAAAGGAAAGGCAGAATGGAAGAAGAAAGGAAGAAGGGAGCAATAACAACAACAACAACAACCAACAGAAGAAAAAAAATCATGAAGAAGGAAAATAAAAAAGGAAATGATAAAGGGTGGAAGAAAACGAAAAAGAAAGCAAAGCAAGAAAGAAGAAAAGTGATAAATGAAGCAAGGAAGAAAGAAGGATGTGAAGGACTCAGAAACAAAAATGGGAAAAGTAAGAATGAGATACACAGAGAGAAAAAAAAGGAATAAACAAAGACACAAAGAAAAAATAGGAAGAGTAAAAAAGAAAGGAAGAACATAGGAAAGAAAGAAGGAAAAAAGGTGAAAAAAATAAGAAGAAACAAAAAAAAAAAGAAAAAGGGACGGAAAGAAAGGAATCAGGACGGACAGTCAGAAAAAAGGAAAGAAACGACAAACGAAGGCAAGAAAGAAAGAGAACAAAAACGGGGGGGGGGGGGGGGGGGTCTTAAAAAAAGGGCGAAGAAGGCATGGATAGAAAAGAAGCAAAGAAAGTGACAACACGAGACAAGAATAACAGGAATGGTACGACAGAAACTGTTAACACACACACAGCCTTTTCACATTAAACGGCTGCGACAACTCTTCTTATCAATCGCCTTAGCATTTACAGATTTCGACGGTTCATGTGGTCTCGAACGCACGCACGCGCACACACACACACACACACACACACACACACACACACACACACGCACGCACGCACGCACGCACGCACGCACGCACGCTCGCGCGCACGCACACACACCACACACACACACACACACACACACACACACTGGCAGCACTGACTGGAAGATTTCCTCTCGTTCCCCACTCCGTGTTAAACGCAAGTCTGTCTTTTAAAGTCAATCATTTTGACTGGGACAGATTTTCATGTTTCCTCCACTCCCTACCTGCGTATCAGTAGAAAAATTCTCGAAACAATGCAATTGCGCCAGTCTATAAACACTCGATTCCTTAAGCACGGCCTTGGCGCATTCCTTGTTGGTGTGCCGCCAACCCCGTCCCGTCTCGTCGCGTGCTCCTCCAGGACCACACACCAGTGATGGTGACAGAGACAGTGGACGGATGGTTATCGTGCACAGGGAACGGTAGCCCCTTGCCCAGCCATCCCCTGACCATGCTGTGTTCAGCCCGTGTGGCTTTCCTCCTAACAGCAGCATGCACCACGCCACATCACTCCCAACATTCATCAGAAACGAGGAGAAAGCGGGAGGTTGGACACCGTGACGTATTTCTATACAGGTTTGATGTACACACACACACACACACACACACACACACACACACACATATATATATATATATATATATATAGAGAGAGATAGATAGATAGATAGATAGATAGATAGATTCAATTATAAAACAAAGCTTGCTCTTGTGTCTTAGATTGAAGAAATGTGTGTGTGTGTGTGTGTGTGTGTGTGTGTGTGTGTGTGTGTGTGTGTGTGTGTGTGTGTGTGATATTAATGTTCCTGAGGAAGCCTTTTGACAGGCGAAAGCTTGAAAAATTAAAAAAAATGAACTCCGTGGGCGGTGTGACGACTTATTATTGATCACTATGTATTAGAGAGAGAGAGAGAGAGAGAGAGAGAGAGAGAGAGAGAGAGAGAGAGAGAGAGAGGTGAACACCGTGATTTGTATAAAGGCTGAGAGACAGACAGACATAAAGAGAGCGAGACAGACAGACAGACAGACAGACAGACAGACAGACACAGGTCTCATACGTGGAGACAATATGGATCTTCCCTGTGTAACGATAACCCTATTGTCTCAGGCTGTCATCGGAGCCTCACGGTCCCCATCCAGCACCTAGAGCAAACCGCTGTAGCGGCCCCGGCACTGGCTAACCAGGTAAGGCAAGAACATCGGACACAACTGCTAGCCTCAGGTCAGTGCAAGGAAGACGGTTGTTCTCCTCACTCCTGTTTTTTCTTCTTTCTCCTTCTTCAACTTCTTCCTCCTCTTCTTCTACTGCTTCTTCTTCCTCTTGTTTTTCTTCTTTTTCCTTTCTATTTCTTCTTCTTTTTTTCCTTCTTCTTCTCTCTCTCTCTCTCTCTCTCTCTCTCTCTCTCTCTCTCTCTCTTCTTCTCTGCCACTCCCTCCCTCCTTCTCCCTTCATCATAACTATTTATACAGCATTGCTGTTTATGTTCCTGTTTAAGGAGTACCCCAGTAGCAAACACACACACACACACACACACACACACACACACACACAACACACACACACACACACACACACACACACACACACATCACACACACACACACAACACCACGCACGACGTGCGCGCGCGCGCACACACACACTCACACACACACACACACACACGCACACGCACGCATGTACGCACGCACGCACGCACCACACACACACACACACACACACACACACACTCACGCACGCACGCGCACGCACGCACGCACGCACCACACACACACACACACACACACACACACACACACACACACACACACACGTGCTATATTCTTTATTTTCATAACTGTGTCCGTTGGAGTGTAATTAATTCATGGGGTAAAATTGACGCAGACGTGCAAAATATTACTAAACAGGAGTGGATCAGTAAGGCAGAACTCAAACGAGCCCGCGGGCAAACAGACAGGCGCACGTCATGCATGAAGAATAAAGCCATATGACCACACACATACCCCCTACCCCTTCCTCGCCGTCCCCCCCCCCCCACCCCCTTCCTTCCCTGATGCTGATAAGAAAAAAAAACCCTGCCCGTAAATGACCCATAAATACAGGTGACCCAGTTTAACTCCCTCTTCTCCCACACACGGAGCCAAGATGTAAAATTCATTAACATCCGATCCGGCGGATTCATTCCAGTAGAAAGCGATTTGGTACGTTTCCACATAGTGCCCTTTCAATACATCCTTTTTGGAAGGTGTATTTTAAAGAGCTGTGTGAACGAAGGTTTTGTTGTTGTTGTTGTTGTTGTTTTCTTTTTTTACTTTGTGAGTTGACTTTGAACGCGGTAACAGCCCTGATATGGCCCTTTGCGGTCGGCTGGGCTATGAGCAACATGATCTTACCTCACCTCCTGAAACATCGATCACCACTGAAAGTTTGGAAGGATCCGTCCGTTTAGGAATTTGATGTGACAGCAGGTTTCTCCCTGCCATACATTTCCCGATACAAAACCATGCCATGCTGCTCCTCGGTCCTACACCTGTTACCATTTAGTTGGCTCATTAATTTGCATGCAGGGAGGGCATGGTCACACCAGCCAGCGGCAATGTTCACCGAGTCAGGACCATGATGTCCACTGAGCACAGAGATGAAAAGGCTTTGAAACCCGTTCCCATTCAATCTATGTCACACAGGAAACACCATGATGTGGGTTTGTTTTGACATGAACCAAGTGTTCCATGAGTATTTTGTGACAGCGGCATTGGTCCTGCATCAATGAAACTGACCTTTTAACAGATGTGGGACGTTAAGACAAGAAAAGACATGACAGAAAAATACGCGCTACTGTTGTCCATGTCGGTTTCCTACACAGTTACAATTTACAAACTAGAGAGCTACAATAAACTAATCAGCTAGTTTACAAGTCGAAACTTCGAAAACGTCTTGTTTTATCTCATCAAACATCTCGGGTCTGTATTATTGCTTTTGATACACCGCGTATTGCACTGTTGCCTCTAACATATACCACAAAACTACGATTCATATCACAGGAAAACAAAACTAACCCCTCTCTCTCTCTCTCTCTCTCTCTCTTCACACACACACACACACACACACACACACACAACCACCACCACCACCACACGCAATATAATTGCAGTTCCACATGAATAACGCTGTGCGATCGTCTGGGCAATAACGGAACAAAAAATATAATAAAAGAAAACCCTCGCCTGTCTTCCTTTCCCCGTGGGTTCCCCAACTTTCCTCTCTCCGTGCCGCACGTAATAACGGACTGAGTAAAGTGTATATTTGATGCTGAACAATTAATAGTGGGGGAAAAACAAGCGCAGGCTAACAATTCTTCCGTCACTGGCAAAAATTTGAAAAAGAAACAATAAAAATGGGGGATTGAAGATGAAGTAAATGAGAACATAAAGTTGCGTAAATATATTATAGATATGAAAACCCTTTACTGGCAGCATGAAGAAACCATCGTAATACCTCTCATAAGCAAATCAATTCATATTGCCTGCTCCTAGACTTTTCGTCCGCTAGATCGGACTCTTTAGGGAGACACGGCTGATTATGTCTGTGCTCTTGGCGTCAAATAGAGACACACCACAGTTCATAATTCTGTGGTGTCCTCAACACCAAGGGTTCAAAAAAGAATCCAACAGCACC
>CM065717.1:45470418-45472918 GCA_033310375.1 Conus canariensis
TGGAACTCATCTTGAAAGCAGCAACAAACAACGCGAGACAAACAGACCTTGGCGATGGATACAAGATGCCTCCTCTCAAGGCCTTCATGGATGACACTACAGTGATTTCATCCAGAGAAGACGAGACACGTCATGTGCTGGAGAGGCTGGACGACATAGTTGCCTCATCCAGAATGAAGTTCAAGCCAAAGAAATCACGGAGTCTCTCACTGAGGAAAGGAAAAGTGGCCGGATCTGTGGTCTTCAGTGTTGCCAACCAGGCCATTCCAACAGTCACAGAAGAACCAGTCAAGAGCCTTGGAAGATGGTATGATGATACGCTGAAAGACACACAAAGAGCAAAAGAAACCAAGCAGATGGCGGAGGAAGGCTTGGAGACCATTGACCAGTGTGGGCTCCCTGGCAAATACAAGGTCTGGTGTCTGCAGTTCATGCTGATACCAAAGCTCCTATGGCCTCTGATGATATACGACATTTGCACCAGCATAGTGGAGGCAATGGAAGCCAAAATCAACAAGTTCACAAGGAAATGGCTTGGTGTCCCACCCTGTCTGACTGACATAGCGCTGTACTGTCGCCAAGCAAAGCTGAAACTACCACTGAAATCCATCCTGGAGGAATACAAAGCAGGGAAGATCAGACTTCAAAGCATGCTGGAGGACTCAGGAGACAAGGTGGTAGAAGCAATCAAGCCCCAGCTGAAGACAGGCAGAAAATGGAAAGTTCAAGAGGCGATGGATTCTGCAAAAGAAAGTCTCAAGATCAGAGAAATAACAGGACACACACAGACCAACAGACAAGGACTGGGGGTGACCAAAACTGAATGGTGGTCAAAGGCCCAAAAGGAAAAGCCAAAAGAGACATGATGATTCAGGAGATGAGAAAAGAAGAAGACCAAAAAAGACTCCAAAAAGCAGTCCAGCAGAGCCAGCAAGGGCAATGGACAACGTGGGAGAATGCACTCCAAAGAAGTCTCACTTGGAATGACATTTGGCGCATGGCCCCTCTCAGGATCAGCTTCATTCTCAGATCTGCATATGACCTTCTGCCCTCAAATGCAAACCTGGTGAAGTGGGGGAAAACAGACGATCCTGCATGCCCCCTCTGCCATGAAAAACAAACAGTGGAGCATGTCCTAAGCTCATGTAAAGTAGCCCTGGCTCAAGGAAGGTACACATGGAGGCACAACCAAGTGCTCAAAGAGATTGTACAAGTAGTCTGGGCTAGCACCAACACCACAAAAGGGAAAATCAGGACTCCAAAAGCACCCGCAACATTCTTCACGGCAGGAGGCAGCAAATCATGGCCAAGAACAACAGTGCCACTCGAAACATGCAGGCAGAGTCTGCTGGACGGGGCAGATGACTGGGAGTGCACTGCAGACCTTCCAGAATGGAAGAGTCACCCAGAGATCATCAGCAAGAGTGGCATGAGACCAGACATAGTAGTCCACTCTAAGTCAACCAAGCAGCTGATCATGATCGAGCTCACGGTGCCATATGAGAACAGAATGGAGGCAGCTCAAATCTACAAGACTGAAAAGTATGCTGATCTGGCAAACAGCCTGAGGAGAGAAGGCTATCAGGTCAAAGTCCTCACTGCAGAAATTGGAGCTAGGGGGTTTGTAGGAACGTCTGCATACAGCCTCATGAAACAGCTCTCAGTTGCAGGGAAGGAAAAAACCAGAGCCCTGAAAGCAATGGCAGAAGCGGCAGAGAGGTGTTCAAGCTGGATCTGGTCAAGGAGGAACAAAAGTGAACTTCATAAGGCTTAATTTCCCTACAAATATCAGGTGTCCCTGTGGCTCAGTGGTTAAAGCGCGAGTCATTAAGTGGAAAGTGAGCATGTCCAGAGGGTCATGGGTTCGAATCCCAGCCATGGCTCGTCCCAAGATGGGAAAAAAAAAAGGGGGCAGCAGAGGGACATCCGGAGTCATGAACCGGGTATGGCCCAACCCCCTAGAGTGTCAGGAGATAAGGGCCGAAACACTTGCTTGAAGGGGGCTTCTCTTCTGAGGACTCTCTGCTGCCACGCTCTCCACGAGTTTCTTTCTACTAGAGAGCCCTGGAAACTGTATTTGAGGCTTGTTGTTTTGAACGTTTTGATAATATTGATTTTGAATCGTGTTGTTGTAGGGGTGATCGTGCTTCAATTTTTTAAGGAAACTGTTTAACAGTTCTACATAATTGAATTTGGGACATATTGTTCTGGTAGACAAGTCACCGAAATCTGAGCGCGTTTTTTGTGTTTTTTGTTTGTTTGTTTGTTTTGGGTTTGTTTTTTTTTTTAGTTCAAATCATTTACTTTTGAAGTCTGTTGTCTGCAGGTGCTACGATTACAATAAAGAATTCCATTTATTTACAACACAAACAAACAAAAAGTAACCTCTCTCTCTCTCCCTCTCCCTCTCTCTCTCTCCAGACTCCGGTTTCCGTCTATTTCCCCAGTCTCTCTCGTCATCAAAGTCACAGACGTAGGTAAAAAGACATTTTCTTGCCCT
>CM065717.1:45477918-45492918 GCA_033310375.1 Conus canariensis
AGAGAGAAAGAGACTTGTGATAACCTATCATTATAACACTGAGGTAAAAACAGGTCATTTTGTCATCAGCCTGTTGCTTCCTTTACATCAGAGAGAAAGAGGACTTGTGATCAACCTTATCATTATAACACTGAGGTAAAACAGTCATTTTGTCATCAGCCTGTGGCTTCCTTTACATCAGAGAGAAAGAGGACTTATGATCAACCTATCATTATAACACTGAGGTAAAACAGGTCATTTTGCCATCAGCCTGTTGCTTCCTTTACATCAGAGAGAAAGAGGACTTGTGATCAACCTATGATTATAACACTGAGGTAAAACAGGTCATTTTGTCATCAGCCTGTTGCTTCCTTTACATCAGAGAGAAAGAGGACTTGTGACCAACCTATGATTATAACACTGAGGTAAAACAGGTCATTTAGTCACCAGCCCGCTGCTGCCTGATAATACAGAACAACAAATAATTCTCTGTCAATCTGTTACTATATGATACTTAAGTAAAACAGATTACTATTTCATGAGCCTGATACTCCCTCATACTGAATACAAACGATAGCTTCATCATCAATATGTTACCAGTCAACACTGAATAAAACAGATCATTTCGTTATCAAACTATTACTACCTAATGATAAAATATGACAGGAATTTTTGTCATCATCCTGTTACCACATGAAATTCACATAATGTCTGCATCATTTTGTAATCATCTGATATTTGCATTATCTCCTGGTACTAGCACATGATGTTGTAAAACATTTCACTGTCATTCTGTTACCCCATGACAACAAAGTACGACAGATTATTTCAGTGAACGGTTTTGTGTGCCAGTTCCTGTTCCAGCATTTTGTGGAGATATCATGTCCTTATCTGTCCCACTGAGATAAACAGTCACAGCTATCTTCTGGAATGTATGTCCTTATCTGTCCCACTGAGATAAACAGACACAGCATTTTGTGGAGATGTCATGTCCTTATCTGTCCCACTGAGTATAAACGTAGTCACAGTATTTTGTTGATATCTATGTCCTTATCTGCCCACTGAGATAAACAGACACAGCATTTTGTGGAGATATCATGTCCTTATCTGTCCCACCGAGTTAAACGGACACAGCATTTTGTGGATATCAATGTCCTTATCTGTCCCACTGAGCTAAACAGACACAGCACGTTCCGCCCATAAAGAATAGACTGGTACAGAGCCAGTCTAAGCATCTCAGCACTCCTATCAGGTTTAGGATAGCATTTATATGGCAGAGGATGATTTTGATTAGATTTCACTATAGCAGACATTCTTATACAAAATACCATCCGGGCACAAACAGTCAATAACCCATGATAAGGAATGAAACGATCGTCTTTTGCAGTCTGTAAAAAGGACGAAAGCATGTGCCGCCACATGCAACGTGTAGTGACAGAAGAAATTCTGTAGACTTACAAATCAGCAGGATATACATTCAAAAATGAAATAATGTACGATAAGAAGTGACAAGTACATAAAATCAAGTGAAAGCATGTACAATCATAAAGTGAAAGTACGTAGAGTGAACAGAACGGAGGTGCACACGAAGACTGCTGTGACAGCCGAGTCGTTAGAAAGCTGGGCTCTAGGTCTGAAGGTCGCGGGGTCGAACCCCAAAAACAGCTGGTGGGTAAAGGAAAGATCAGGGATTTTTCCAATCATTAAATGTCAGCAGATGCACAGGTCCAGCAGTCTCTGTTTAACATTTTTACTTACAAACGGTCCGCCATGCATGTGAAAGATCCCTTAATGATTGAAAAAAAAAATTTAGAAAGAGAGGGTGTTAGTTGGTTTTGGAGAACATAAAATACGCAGCATGAGAATGATTAACAAGGAGGACAGCGCTACCGAAGGCCCCCCCCCTCCCCCCTCTCCCTCCTTTTTTTGTCATCAGCCGAACCACTATACAGCAGAAGGACACAGCCGTAGGTAATCAAGTCTTCAGTCCTGGTCAGCCACCATGATGAGAGGCTGGTGTCACAGATCCTGGGCTTGGAGGTTGTGGGTTCGATTCCCATCAGAGACACTGATGTACGGATTTTTCGGCCCCGACTGGCAATTACTCGGAGCTGAGTGTGCTGTGCTCCGTTCAGAAGACTGGAACCAGTCGATGTTTCATCAACTTTATGGATGCTGAAGTGTTGCCTGAAATTCCTGACCACCACTGCATGTGTCTGAATCTTTGCGACCCCGTTGACGCAGGATATAGTTTGAAAGTGAGCACAGACGACAGCCCTGTCATGCAGTCTCAGACCAGGATGAAAGTCCACAGCATTATTTCCATCATCCTTATCGATAAGCATAAAAAGCCCACATTCTGTGGCTCTTCAAGCACTGCCCACGTCTGTGTCTTGGAGAGTTCATGTCCAGGCGGCCAGTATCGGCAACTTCACAGGGACCATCCCTGGGGATATTGTGGCGCTTTCTGGAGGAATATGGTCACTCATGCTGACTCCGCAACTGGCTCTGTAACTAGGCAATGGATGTAATCAGTATTGGCTTAGAAGGTGATGTCCTGCGGTATGCTGTGGATCAGGACAGGTACCTACTAAACACAGAAATTGCTCAGCAGCAGTGCAGCGTCTCCTGGCGGGGGCTGCCTCATGACGACTTGACGCTGTGGATTGCTGGAGCCAGAGCTAACACGGGACGATCAAAGTTGTAGTTGTAGACAAAGACCATGATAAGCACGAAGATAAAACGGCCAAAAAAGTGTCTTTCGTCTTGAGAGACTTGCCATGTGAGGAATAGTTTTGAATACATTGATCATTACAGCCCGGCCGATCACAAAGGGCCTTTTTTAGGTTTGTCAATCATGTTATGTAGGCGGCTGAGAAGAGTCCCATCTTGCCAAACGACACACACACCAAAACCAACATCTACAAACAAACACTACAGACATACCAAAGAATAGCATGGTGTTAAAGTGTGAACATCCTGAACGCGTTCAAGACCAGGCAGTGCTAAGGGCGCTGGTCATTCTGCTTAACGTATTACTTCTATAAAGAAAAGGTAAACATTTTTTTGAATCAAAGTGAAAACAAAATTGCAAAGGGACATATGGACAAATATTTGAGTGTGGACAGCTGGTGTCTGATTTGGATACTGTCTGCATTTTCTGTATCTAGTCACCAAATTTCAACAACAACAAGAAAAAAAGCTGGCATGTTATGGATTGTGACCATGTTATGGATGGATTGTGACCATGTTATGGATTGAGACCATGTTGTGGATTGTGACCAGTGTAATAAAGTATAAGAGATTCAGAACAAAGACAGGAGAACAGGCCACATAGGCTTGAGTGAAAACAAAAACCCAAGGCTGACGGTAACCTAAGACGAAATAGAGAACAGGAGAGTGAACAGCACAGGGCATCAAGCAGACGGATATACAGTTAATCAACAAAAAGTCAAACTGCTAAAGATATAAATAAAAGCAGATCCACAGGTTTATAATTGGCAGCCTACAGAACTTCAGAGCCAGACGTTTCTGCTGTACCCTACAGTTCCTCAACAATACATTTAGGGGCACTTGAACAATCCCGCCCTGGACAGCCGTCAGTCGTCTGTACTTAGGCCCATCAGCACTGAAGCTCCTATGGTCTTTTAAAGCACTCACGATTGATATAAAATCTTAGTGTTTGCCTAATCCACACATGCTGTGCAAATGAAGCTGTTAAAATGATATTGAGACAGCTTTGTGACATCTGCTCTTCTTTCTTTAAGAGAATAAAAAACATGCGGATCGTGGCTTAGTTGCTTCCATGATGCACGTCTGACATCATGATTTATTTATTAATGAGTATTGAACATCTAATATACGTTATGATGAGGTTTAGATTTGTTTTTTGTTTAAAAGAGCAACAGAAAATGACATTTACTTTGTGTTCTGTTGCCATGTATATGTCTTTAGATGCCTGTTCATACCCCTAAAGTATTTTAGACCCTTCCTTGTTTAAACTGCCAATGCTCATATCATGCACATGTTACTCTGCAGTTGGCAGTTTACCTCAAAGCTTTCAAAATCAGAACACAACAGGCGGCCAGCTGAATGTTGTCTTTATAATTTTTCTTGCGTTTTGCTACCAGTTTACAAGTCATTTGAAATTATGCCAAGAACTGGTTGTTTACACCATCCAAGGGGGGCTACGAAGTTTGTATCCAACAACAAACCATCTGTATCCAAATCCGTATGTCTTGCGTTATCCAGCCAATCCTGATGGCCCTTGAAGCAGAACGAACGAGCCATTGTCGTTGTACTTATCACCTGTGATGATAAAGTTCATCCTTATCCCCGGGAATGTGCCAGAATACCCTCTCAGTAGATGTTCTTCATGGCTTGCAACAAAGCGTACTCGCATACATCTGTGTGCGTTTCTTGCTTGTAGACTAACTGGTCCCAAGCTGTGATTGGGGCTTGTCCTAGTATAAGCGTCCATCGCAATTTCCTCCTGTAGAAAGTCTAATCCTACCAAGAAAATGATGATTTGGGTTTTTCTTGCAATCCACTTGATGTTTGTTCGGGTAGACATGATATTCTATGCGACTGGAATGAGCCATATATATTAGCCAACTATCCAACATCGTCGGCACATTTTGACCTCCCTTGCATTCTCTCTGGTTTCTGAAGTATGGGTTGGAATACTTCTTTTGATAATGATTATGATCTGATTTTTTCCGTTCTTCTCTCTTTCTGCACTTTCTGCCTTCAGTGGCTACCCCAGGGGGCCAATGGAGCGTGATTCTGTCCCTATTATGAACAACAACAAAAAACACCACAGAGTTCTAGGTGATTCACCTCCCTTTGACACTACGGGTAGACAAAGAAAGCGACGTCGGATCTACTGCTGATGACGCTCAGCCAGGAGACGAAAGTTATCTCGTGGCAGGTTCTGTGCACATGACTGGACTGGATGGCTCCTGGTCCCATGTGCTGTCAGTTAGTGGTTTTAACAGTTACATTTACAAGCATTTTTCTTCTTGTATTCCAGCCTCCTCCTCTCATCCAGCTGCCGCTCCCTCCGCCCCCCCCCCCTCCCCACCCCCACCCCCCAACTTTTTTTTAATCTTCAAACCCAGACGTCCCCGTGAGACATCAGTTATACCCGGAAACAGCCAAGAGATCAGCAACGCGGTGCTGTGGTGCTCCAACCGTTCTAACATTGCTTCTATTCCACAGGAAAAGGTGTGAATAATAAGAAGACTGTCAAACAATTCAGACACTGAGATCATTTCTCCGTAACGAACGTTCGTGCGCATAACACAGAACACGAATATGAAACTCCAAAAAATGACAGGAAACACATCGTTTAAAGGGAAGTCAGTCGCCTTGAAATAAGTTTACACATACCGATTTCTGTACATGTAACACACACATAGTATTCAACAAAGAACACAGCTGCTTTAATTTGGGAAATATTATATATGAAGTGTTAAAAGCAGCCGTTGTCGCAGCCGTCAAACGGCTCTGTGTCTTCAACAAACAGATCAGATGCATCGTGTTTCACTGCAGTCCTGTGTGGTCAGTCAGGGTTTTCATCAGTTTTTCACCTCTGCTGTAGAAAGCAAACGCACGACTGTTCCGTCTGTCTTCTTTGTTCTGTTACACCTCCTCTCCACCTGTGGGTGCAGTAACTACACGCCGCCCACTCCGACATCTGTATACAGGTCCACACATCCACGGTGGTCCTGTGACTTATTACCACACCAGCAGTCACAAAGAAGCAATCTCTGTCAGGTTAACATGAACAAACCCACAGACAGGTGACACCGCACTGCTGAGGAGTTATGTCAGTGCTGTTCAGACGTGTGCGTTGATCTGGATAAGAACACCATCATCGTACAACCAACAGAACAGCACGGCTAGTACATCACGCCACACCCTGGGGACATAAGCAGACCGCCACCAGTTTGACCACACAGCAGCCATGGGTGGCTGTGTTCTGGTGAATCAGACTGATCAGCCCACCTGTACCAATGGATGAGAGAGCCTACCTCTTCAATCTGCTGCCTGCTGGTGAATCAGACGGATCTCCCATCTGTACCAACAGCTGATGGGCGCCCACCTCTTCATTCTGCCTCTCCGAACAGATCCTCAGCAGGTGCGACTCCAGTGACCATCTGACGGAGATGGCTGCCCATGGCCTAGTTCTCCCACAGGTGTGTAGCCATGAATGGCGAGCAGGAGAAGGCAAGACACAGGCCGTCCCCAAACACATTGCTTTGGCATCGTCTTCAACAGGTGCATCATGTGAACAAACCGACAGCACGACGGCCGGTTTACCTTGCTCTGTTATCACTTTTATGAAACACCTGAACAACACGTGTTTCGTTCAGCAGACTGTGCACTCAAAGGAAGTCTTCCATATCTCCAAGCACGACATCAGCAGTAAACATAAAACTTCCCCCAAAATGTATGCACCTTTGTTTGTGATCTCCATTCAGAACCTTACTGACGGAAGATCCAGTTCAATGATTTTGAATTTGCTTCCATTCTTTGAATCTCTCTTTCCAGAATCGACGTTCATGTCTTGCTCTGGCAGGCAGTCAGAAGGTATCTCCAAGTGTACGAGCGCCGCCTGTCAAAGAGTGACTTCCGCCCTTCAGGCGCCAGAAGCACCCAATCAGCATCTCCTCTGGTCTCTCTCTGTCACTTCAATGTTCAGCTACCACCGTCCTTCCATCCCTCAGTCGTGCCGGTCACCCGTTACAAACACTGCTGCAGCAGTACCAACACTGTTCTCATGCTAGTCTTTTGTTTCAGGTGACAGCCTAGCTAACATGCACACGACTGGCTGTTGTTGGCACTTTGTTCAGAGCCCATCCACTCCGTTCACTTCCCGATCAGTGAGAGGCGTTTCTGCATGTCTCTGTTGTTTCCACAGGTGTTCCCGACACGTGGAAGGGAATGCGATTTCACTCAGCACAAACATTGCACATAGATGCGAAAGGTCAGACTCAAAACGGGGAACTGTGACTTGAACAGAAATACTTACGGTCTCACTGTCTTTATTTTGTTTTCCACTGTGCGGTACTTGATTTGACCAATATGTAGAAAAAAAAGTTCAGTTGACCATACAGTGATAAAGTCGTTTGAATGAAAAAACTTGTCACTCGGCCTCCTTCGTTCACGATGAACAGGGACACACGACAGACGAAGAGGGAAGAACAAACGTCAGCATTAATCCACACCAAGGCCAGACACAGACAGTCGTCGTAATACACATCACGGTCACATCTTAGTTCAGACACAGACTGTCGTCATAATACACATAACGGTCACATCTTTTCCCATGTGTTCTACGACACGACGTGATGGCGTATATTCAGTGTTATATACTCTCGGTCGTCATTGGTAGTACCAGTGTTTGCTATCAATCACGAGAAACCAATGTTTGCAGTGGAAAAATAAGCCGTGCTGCTTTGCTTTGGATATGAATTCTCCTACACTGCTATTCACAAATGGAAAACACTGGGACTTTAGGTTCGCGGGCACCGCATCGCTGTTACATTTTGTGTTTAACGATAGAACAGTGGTCTGCAGTGCAATAATAAACAATGATATCGTTATAACTTCAAAATAGCAACAATACAAGTGTTAACACTCAGGATATTTTCGTAAAGAATATAGAGATTTTGTTTCAGCAACGACGATAATGCAAAGGATTAAACAAGCCGTCACTACTACTGACATAAATCGCTCGTCATTTCTATGTTCAAATTTGTATAGGAGTGCGCGCGCGCGCGCGCGCGCGGGCATGTGTGTCTATCTGTCTTTGTGTGGATGTGTGTGCGCGCGGGGTGTGTGTGTGTGTGTGTGTGTGTGTGTGTGTGTGTGTGTGTGTGTGTGTGTGTGTGTGTGTGTGTGTGCGCGTGTGTCTGTCTGTCTGTCTGTGTCTGTGTCAGTGTGTACACACAGTCCACCCCCTGTTAAGCATCCTGACTGATCTGCGGACTGCCGCACACCTGAGACACCACCCTGGCCTCAGGACCGGCCGCCGCACTGTGAGAATCGAACGTGGACATGGAGACGGCGGCCGAGGTGACGAAGCTCAGCACGTTGTGGCCTGCCTCTGAAAACTGCGTCTCTGCGTCCACCGCACAGTCCGTGCCCAGCACCGGGTCCGTTACACTGAAGTCACGGTCAAACTCCACCGTTGACGCACTGCCATCCCCGGACCGCCTCTTAACACTCCGCGAGGACAGATCTGTGGCGCCGGAGCCGTTGGCTGTGTCTGAGGTCTGTTCGTGCTGCCTTTGCCCGTGAACAGACCTGCCCGCGCCCTCACCGCCACGCTCCGTGCCCTGACCGGAATTGGATGCCGAGAGTGTGGCCAGTCGGGATTCCGCCTTTCCGGTGACCTGACCTGACGTTGCGGGCGTCCTGGAGCTGACCGGCTGAGACAGGATCCGGTCCGAAGCGGCAGACTGCACGTGCTGGGCACTGTGACTGCGCGGACTGATCACCTCACGTCCTTCAGACTCGTGGATGAGGTTGGGTTTGACCATGTTCCTGCCGCTGTCCATGTTCTCCGACACGTCGTCCACCCGGGGTGTGGTGTGTGTTTTATCAGGTGGGTTGACAGTCTTGTGGAAGTCGCCTCTGCAGTCAGTAGATGCTATGGACGTGGTGGTGGTGCCGGTATTCAAGGAGCAGCCAGGGCCGGTCAGACGTCCACATCGATTGTTGGCGGAGTAGTGCCCCTTGGTGCTCTCTGGCAGGTGAGCCGAGCACGTCGTGTCGTCAGGAGGGAAGAATCGTTTATTGGTCATCACTGACGACGTGTTCGTGCAGTCATTTGAGCCGGCATGCTGCTTCGTGGCATTGATCTCCGAAGCATCCAGGGAGGCTAAGACAGACGGATCCTGAGGACATGCATCTTTCAGGAGTTCTGCGTTGCACAATGGTTGATACGTGTCCACGTCATCTAGGCATGTGTAGTTGTAGGACGCAGACGCGGCACGTAACGACGACTTGACGTCATCCAGAGTGCCGGCAATGTCGTCGTGCGAGGACTGGTGGTACCCCGCATAGGGCACGTCGATGGTGGCCTGCCTCAGCACTGTCCCGCCCCCGTCATCCGCCTCGTACCGGCAGCTCTCCACCGTCTGGGACTTGGAGCGGGTGACGGGCAGCTTGGACTGGTCCCTCACCTTGACCTCCATGCAGCTGTCCACGGACTTGGAGGGCGACACGGTGGGCCGCGCCTCCTGGCTCAGCGAGTTCACGCTGCTGCGGCTCCTGGACAGAGAGGTGGCCAGCTTGGCCACGCGGTAGAAGCGGGCGTTGGGCTTGAGGAAGTCCACCTCGTCCTTGCTGTAGCCCTCCTTCAGGCACAACTCCAGCGGCGTCAGGCCGTGCTCCTTGTCCTTGAGCAGCACGGAGGCCCGCCCCTTCTGGGCCAGGATCTTGGCGCAGTTGAGGTTGTTGTTCTTGGTGGCCACCAGGATGGCCGTGTTGCCGTCCTTGTTGTAGTGGTCCACCATCAGACCCAGCCGCCGGAAGTTGCGGGTCAGCAGCTCGGTGGCCACGTCGTTGCCCACGGCGGCGGCGTAGATGAGGGCCGTGTTGCCTGCAACAGCAACATCACGACGGTGTCAGTCAACGCACGTCTGGTATGTCCTGATTTGTCTCACTGGCCTAAACGGGAAAAGAATATGCTTTGATTGGTTCTGAGAGAGTAAGCGAGTCATTGAACCAATGATTTTGCAGTGCTGGTCTGTCCTTCTAAGCATCCATTTCAGTTAAGGGCAGGCTATCCACTTAGGACTATGAGTGTTCTTTCACAGTTAACGTATCATCCACCTGTCGCCTTGAATACAGACTAGCGACGCGCACTTGCACGCACAAACAAACGCGCGCGTGCTCACGAACACGCACACACAAACACACACCTGTGTTTGAGAAAAGTACGCTTGCTTTTGGAGACAATCAGCATGAACAATTGTATCATAATTTTAATCAAACCTTTTCAAAGTCTTAATATTTGAAGGATAACAAATCTGGAACGTCTAGTAATAATAATAATGATGGTGATCTTCATTCCTATGGCACCGTTCATTACAAGGGGAAAAACAGCGCTCTGAAGAGTAAGGATTTTCACACACACACACACACACACACACACACACACACACACACACACACACACACACACACAGGCACGCGCTCACGCACGCACGCACGCACGCGCGCACACACACGTACAGAGAGAGAGAGAGAGAGAAGAGACAGGGAGAGCAGTAATCTAAGATCAGTGGCATAACAGCCGTCCTTTTCTATCTGAAGATACGACTCCTCATTTGTTACTCCTGGTCGGTCTACAGCAACGCTGTCATCACTAACACTCCAAAGCACCTGCTTCAACAGCTCCCAACATTCAGCAACCGCACTTCCAGCCAGATTCTCCAAGTCCACAAAGAGGAATACACCGCAGCTCCCTTGAAACCCTTGCCTGTTCAGTACAGAATTGTCAACAAAGTTGGTGGTTTGTTTTGTTTTTTTTTTATCTCTCTGCTCCTTGTCTATTAACGGCGCTGGTCCCATAAACACTGCTAGTTGTCCGACATATCTTCGTCGGAATATTCACCACCATGTCATTTCCGTCGTGCATCTGACGATCGCATTGTCCTCAATCCGTTTGAGTATTCTTCCATTCACTATCAGACACTTCAGTTTCACAGTACCCAGACAGTATCAATTTTTTAAACTTCCATTTCAAAACCACTTTGCATTCAAGCAGTGAAAACGTAGCGTGTGCAAGCACGTGTGGTGTGTGTGTGTGTGTGTGTGTGTGTGTGTGTGTGTGTGTGTGTTGTGTGTGTGTGTGTGTGTGTATTTGAGTGTGTGTTTGAGTGTGTGTGTGTGTGTGTGTGTGTGGTGTGTGTGTGTGTGTGTGTGTGTGTGTGTGTGTGTGTGTGTGTTTTGAGTGTGTGTGTATTTGAGTATGTGTGTTGTGTGTGTGTGTGTGTGTGTGTGTGGTGTGTGTGTGTTATTTGAGTGTGTATTTGAGTGTGTGTGTGTGTGTGTGGTGTGTGTGTGTGTGTGTGTGTGTGTATTTGAGTGTGTGTATTTGAGTATGTGTGTGTGTGTGTGTGTGTGTGTGTGTGTGTGTGTGTGTGTGTGTGTGTGTGTGTGTAGGGAGAGAGGAGGAGGAGGAGAGGTCCATGGTATCTGTTTTCCGTGAACAATTGTTCTCCTTGTCTTTAAAGGACATGAAAACAGGATAACTCCCTTCCTTACTGACAACAAACCCTGGCATTAAAACTTGGAATTTCCCAATAGGAAAAGCAGGTATTTTCATCCAGGGATTTTTAAGCCCCGGCGCATTCTAGCCAGTGCTGGCGGTGCCACGGACATCACACGGGAGCACTAGAACCAACTTCACCCACTTGATCAATGCGTCTCTGAGTGGAGCTCAGATTGCATCACCTTCACCGCAGGTGCCTGTAGTTCCAGGGACTGGTTTACGCCGGCATTAAAATGAAGCTTACGGTACAGACCTGTCACGAAGAGTCAGACCAGAATGCAACAGCACCGCATCATCTTCAATGGTCATCATTTGGGGGGAAAATAACAAATGTCAGGGTCTTTCACGTCCCCTGCTCTCTAAGTCATCCTACCTTAGTTTTGATTCCCTCTCGACATCCTCGTTCATTGGAAGTTTGTGCCGAAGTTGTCGGCTTCCAGACGTTTGTGGGGACTGTGGTAACACGGACATGGCGGCGCCTTCGTGAGGAGGACGCTGGCTCCTCCTGCCTCCGCGACTAAACTGCAGAGGTTAGAAGGCATGTCCCGCGCTCTGTTGTACCAGAACAGCCACTACGGACCTCCAATGACGTGACTCGGCCACAGGGAGCCGTGTGCTTTGGCGGGTTGCCTCATGATGATTTCATACAGATCGCTCTTGTTGAGTGTCGTGCTTTGACTGAGATGGAGCACCCAGAGAGAGAAGAGAGAGAAGAGAGAGAGAGAGAGAAGAGAGAGAGAGAGAGACGAGACAGAGACAGAGAGAGAGAGAGACAGAGAGAGAGAGAGGAGAGAGAGAGAGGAGAGAAATTGTCGTTCTTTATATCGTTGCAGTTGCTTTTTTTCTATAGGGGGGAAGGGGTGCCTTTTTCTCTATTTTCCTTCTTTCTTCTTTTTTTTTCCTGTTGGTCTTTTTCTTCTGCCGTAGATTGTTTCCTTTCTCTTGGGCATTCCCATTTTCTTTTCTTCAGCCTCCATTTCTTTATTGATCTCATCACCTCCACACCGCCTACTCCATCCCGCGGCCAACCACCTCTCAGCTCCCCCCTCCTCTCACCCTCTCTGTTACATTCGTCTCAGCACATGAAGGTGAGACAGAGATTTTTCTTCCTGTTAAAAAAAATCATTTGAGAGACAGCTGTGTGAAAAAAAAATTCTCTGACCAAATCAGTAAGTTTCTGCCTCCCCCCCCCCCCCCCCCCCCCCCCCGCCCCCCACCCCCCACCTCGTGTTAACCGAAATTATTCATTCTTTTTGACTAAAAGTCTCAAACACAAGCCGTGAGCAGAGACGTGAACAAGTACACCAGCAATGAACCTTCCTCAACAACAAAGCTATAAACAGAAAAAAGGGGGAGAGGGTGGAGTGAGATAGGTAGGGTAATGGCAAGGAGAGGGGGGGGGGGGGCAAGATGGATTTTGTGAACAGGAAGCCGTTTTTGTTCATCTCTGTGTCCGCATTCTTGTTTAATTCACACTTGGAGTCGGTGTGCAGGAGTGTCTTGGAAGCGAGTCAGCATTCACACTTGGTGTCGTTTTGTTCAAATCGCATTTGAAGTGTGTCAGCCCCGTTATTTCATAAACACAGGGACGTTTTGTTCAAGGACCTTCGCAACGTGTCACGATAATTTGTGACTAATGAACACAGGAAGTCGTTGTGTTCAACCGCCACGCCTGTGAAGTCTGTCAACTGTTTGTAACATATGAACAAAGAAAATCGTTTGGCTCAACCACAGTGCCTGTAAAGTGCAACAACAGTTCAAGTTTTATCAAACGGTGGCTCTGCCTGCGGAGGTCGACATTTTTTCAACCGCCTTTGACATGTGTTAACATCTGACGTATGTCAATATTCTATTAGTATAGAGGGTAAACACAGAGCTGGGAATGATGGGAAGATATATCAAACAGCTTTTTTCCATCTCGTGCTTGTCTTTCTCTTCATCTGCGCATTTCTCCATCTCCCAATCCCATCTACATACACACGCGTGTCTGTGCACATGCATATACATGCAAGTATGTGGGCAAAGACGTAAACACATATGTGCATGAATAACATAGTTGTTTCCTGTATATGTGTAAGTATTCACGTGTATGCTAATATGTGTGTTTATGTATGTATCCATGCATATGTCAGCGTGTACGTATGTATGTATGTGTGTGTTTGTATGTATGTATCCTTCCCTTTTGTGGACCGATGGAGCAACAGCACAACACGAGTAGTACGAATAGTCAGTTATGCTGGTGAAGTGGTTTACAATCACAGAGGAAGAAAAAAGAAAGAATCAATGACAGCTAAAAAAAAGGAGGCAAAAGATATTGAGGGACATATTGTATTAGCTTGTCAGCACAGTGACTCACAAACACGTGGATTTTCTTCAACAGGAAGGCAAAGTGTGAACAGCAATGGTGAAAACAAAACACGACTTAGCAGAAGGCCGAACATAAACTGGGGAAAAAAAAACTCCTTTGCACTCTGTGACTCCAAGACCAAAATAGATCTGGACGGAAACAAACACATTAACCCTGATTCTTAACGGATTTAAAGTTCCGGACGCAGAGACCAACTAGTCCCGTCTCCACTCCCCACACCTTCCCCTCCCCTCCTTTTTTTTTTTTTTTTTTTGTTTTGTTTGTTTGTTTTTGAGTGCATGAGACCCTGGCTTCTCTCTCTCTGCCCGCTTTTTGCTCTTTTTTTTGTTTTGTTTTGTTTTTGTTTTGTTGTTTGTTTTTGTATCTTTCCCTCTTCTTCTTTCTCACATTCTCCTGTGCATGCACAGATTCCTGCCCATGTCGACAACCGCACAGGCATCGCACACGGGTATGCCCTAGAGCCACACACTCAAACACCTTTCGGTGTGATGCGCCAAGCCCTTAGGAATAAACACACACGATCACAGTCCAGTTGACTGTTTACTTCTCATTTGTGCTCACCGATGCCATGCTTTAAACAACGCGTCACGAAAGCTTTTTGGAGTTTAAATACTTCTGCGCCCAAAAGACCCCCTGCACACAAGCACGCATCTGTTCACTATCCAGACGTGTGAACAGCGTCGGTCTCACGATGATGCCGAAACCTGTGTGGTTGGCGAGGGCTCTTGCTCTCCATGCTAGTTCTGATGTAAGTCCACTTTCCCTCTCGGTAATCAATTACCCTGCATGGCTGTTCCAGATGTGGTGGCCTCGGTCCTGCCTTTGGAGATCATGCTTTCACTTTCCCATGAAGTCTGATCAGCCTGGTTGTTATCTACTTATCATTTCCGCAAATCAGATGAGGTTTACGCCCACGGCAGTTTCTTCGTCTGTCTGTCTGTCAGCGAGATCACTGACAATCTACTGTGGTCACTGGAAGGTCACGTGGTGGTCAGTCACAATGCAGCCGTCACACCAATCCACTGCATTCTGGGGCAGATCCACATCAAAGGGCAAGTCCTTTTCTTTTCTTTAATATTGACAGATGGAGCTTTCTTCGACATCTTAATATTTTTACACCCCCACATCAAAAAAAAAAAGATAACGATGAGAGGTTGAATACGTATGCTGCTTCAGAACAGGCATCACTGAACATCATCGAAGTGACTCGGCAGCAGTGCAGTGTCTCCTCCGGTGGGTTTCCCAATGACGACTGGCTGCTCCCTGTGGATTGCCAGTACCAGGGCTGCGACGGGACAGGCCAGGCTGTGGCTGTGGACGGGGGCCCGAAATGAGCGGCGCGAGTGCAATGCCACTGAGGTGG
>CM065717.1:45510418-45525418 GCA_033310375.1 Conus canariensis
TACATCCTGTATCTGTTTGTTTGCATTTATTATTGCTGTTATTGTTTTTTGTCGGTTTTAAACATGCTGTTACTTTTCATTTTTCGGTTTTAAATATCTTATTTAAATACTTACATTATAAAACATCTATCAATGAAATTTACTATTGTTTTACATTGTAACTGCTTTGTTTTTTGTAAAATAAAAAAGGAGAAAAATGACATCATTAAAATGGCTCGTTGAATGGTAAATTAGCTAGAATGGTGAATGAGAAGTTAAAATGACATCCGCAGAAGAGTTGCTGAAGGAAGAACTGACTGTGTACGTTGAAATATAAAAAATGATATCACCAAATGTTTGCTATACAATGAACTGTCTGGATTTGAAATATTCAAATTGGAAAAAAAAAAGAAGCAATGTAGCACATTGATCAACTGGTAAAAATGCTGCAAATGCTTTCAATCCTAAACAGCAATATCAGTTCCTGACATCTACACAAACCCCTAGCCCCCTTTTCTCACAGAAAACGAAGAAAACTCTGCAGTTCTTTACCAGGTTTTCCGATCAGAAATAAACAGCTGAAACGTGAAAGTTATTGACCTTGAGTCACCCCCACCCCCACTCCAGGAAAGTCCACTTCCCAGAAATAAAATTTCTCAATAATAATCTTCAGGGGTGAGGGATGGAATTCGACAACAGTTTCAAACTAGAAATAGAGTTCAAGCCCCCTATTGTAACTTCACCATCCGTTGACACGTATTTCTTTTTTTCAAAGTTGAAGTGCCAAGACTCCAGCGTTAGTCAATGCTGCAGCACAGTGAATCCATTCAGTCCTGTCTCAGCCCAGACCTGGAACACTGCCTGCACCGCCCACTCTCATCCCACTTCACAGTCTGACACAGCCTGGCCCTAAAACAGTCCACAGACTTTCCGCCCGCCTGAGGAAAACCTCGCCTCTTTCAATCAGCTGGTAACATGACGACATGGGGTACATCAAGTCCAACGCCTTGACGTCTAGCGTCAGCCCCCCCCCCCCCCCCCCAACCCTCATCCCCGACCGCTTCCACTCTGCGGAAGGGCCCATGACATGAAAGGCTGTTACTGTCGTCTGCAGGATTAAAAGCCAAAGAATCGACCCCAAACCCAAACAGACCTTTCGACCTGACGCCAGTTTCAACACACGAAGACATCAAGCCGGCCAGCCCGGGCAGAGGGGCAGACCTGTCGTGGACACAATGCTGAATGAGACAGTCTCCTTCCCCTCACTTCCACCAAGGTCTGGGGGCATCGTCGACGCCATAGTTAGGGCCTGGAAGTTAGGGGGACATAAAGAAAACCCTCCGGCCCTTTTCACCTTCCTCCCCCTCTGTCCTCCCCGAATCAGGGACCACGTTATAGCGACGCATCAACGGTCTGTACTTTGGAAAGGGTCAGGAGGGACACACCGCCTGGCTGTACGAAAGAGACGACCCCTATGGCCAGCACGAGGGTTAGAAGGTGGTGTCCATTGCACAATGAATTAGACAGACACTACTGAAATTGTAAAAGTGACTCGCCACTACCTTGGGAAAGGGAAACGAGTCTAAGTCCCGCTCCCCCCCCCCCCCCCCCCCCCAACCCAGCCTCCGCCTCCCCTCCTTCCGTTTCACTCTGTGGTATGCAAGCGCAAACACACACACACACACACACACACACCACACACACACACACACACACACACACACACACACACACACACACACACACACACACACACACATATATATATATATATAGAGAGAGAGAGTTGAATAGATAATAATAATATATATATAGATATATATACACGCACACATACATACACACACACGCACGCACGCACGCACACCACACCAAACCACACCACACCACGCCACACCACAGAGAGAGAAACAGTTGCGGAGGGGAGGGAGACACAGACAGACAGACAGACAGTCAGACAGACAGACGGACGGACTGACAGACAGAGACCCACACAACGTAATCATTTCCAGATATCAGTTATTATATGTGAATTTGGAGAGACTATGGGACACTGGAGATAGGACGAAGAAAGCGAGGAAGGACAGGGCAAGGGGGAGAGAGAGCGAGAGAGAGAGAGACAGAGACAGAGAGAGAAAAAGGCAGAGGGAGAGGGAGAGAAAGAGAAAGAAAGAGACAGACAATAGACAGACAAACAGACAGACAGACTGAGAGAGACAGAGCGAGAGAGAGAGAGAAACAGACAGACGGACGGACAAACAACCAGACAAAGATAGGACACACACACACACACACACACACACACACACACACACACACACACACACAAGTAGAGACATGACAGACAGACAGACATACAGAGGGAAAGACAGACAGAGACAGACAGACAGTCACAGACAGACTGGCAGAGAGACACAGAGAGAGAGACAGACAGACTGACAGAGAGACACAGAGAGAGAGAGAGAGAGACAGAGACTCCGTGCAATCGAAGCCACGGCCAAAGCCTTTAATCCTTTACTCATCAAGGGTCCATTCTGATCCAAATTAAATGATCCCTGCATCGGATTTCGCGCGCGATCTCTCTCTCTCTCTCTCTCTCTTCCCCCCTCCTCCCCCTCCTCGACGACACATACAAACATAACACACGCATGCACGCACATACACATATTCTCTCTCTCTCGTCTCTCCTTCTCCTCTCCCCTCTTCTCTCCTCTCTCTCCTCTCTCTCTCTCTTTCTCCTCACACACACTCATACACACACATTCCTCCTCTGCCGCGCTCCTCTCTCTCTCTCTCTCTCTCGTCTCTCTCTCTCTCTTCTCTCTCTCTCTCTCTCTCTCTCTCTCTCTCTCTCTCTCTCTTCACACACACCACACACACACCATCACCGCATCACTCCTCTCTCTCTCCTCTCTCTCTCTCTCTCTCTCTCTCTCTCTCTCTCTCTCTCGTTCTCGTCTCTCATTCTGTGCGCAGTAACATCACTCCCGTGTGGACGATCATTCCGGCTCCCTCATGTACATCCACACACAGCCTCATCTCTCCTCAATACCAGCGCCTGTTGTCAACGGCTCCCTCATGTGCAGCCACACACAGCCTCATCTCTCCACAATACCAGCGCCTGTTGTCAACGGTTCTCCTCATGTGCAGCACACACAGCCTCATCTCTCCACATACCACGCCTGTTGTCAACGGCTCCCTCATGTACAGCAACACACAGCCTCATCTCTCCACAGTACCAGCGCCTGTTGTCAACGGCTCCCTCCTGTACACAACACACAGCCTCATCTCTCCACAGTACCAGCGCCTGTTGTCAACGGCTCCCTCCTGTACAGCAACACACAGCCTCATCTCTCCACAGTACCAGCGCCTGTTGTCAACGGCTCCCTCTGTACAGCAACACACAGCCTCATCTCTCCACAGTACCAGCGCCTGTTGTCAACGGCTCCCTCATGTACAGCCATACACAGCCTCATCTCTCCACAGTACCAGCATCTGTTGTCAACGGCTCCCTCATGTACAGCCATACACAGCCTCATCTCTCCACAGTACCAGCGCCTGCTGTCAACGAAAAACTACTGAAATCCCTCAGGTCTCTCCATAAGGTAGCCTGCCAGAGGAGACACCGCACTGCCGCCGAAACACCCCTTTAGTGTCCAGCGGTGCCTGCCCTGATCCAACGCGTGCAGGATGCTACATACCACGCCCTCTGCTGTCGACAGTAATCGTGAAAACGGAGAAGAAGCAGCGTGATTGAGCACCAGGGAGGCTGAACACTATGTCCATCCAATAATAGTTCCCCCCGAAACCCGGCACTGAAGCCTTTTGGCCTGAGCGCATCATGGGTATTGGTGTCGATGAGAGTTCACCGTCGTGTTGGTCACAGACTGGGATGCCGTCATTGCAACACTGTGGCCTCTCTCTCTCTCTCCTCTCTCTCTCTCTCTCCTCTCTCTCCGCTCTCTCTCTTTCTCTCGCTCTCTCTCTCTCTCTCTCTCTCTCTTCTCTCTCTCTCTCTCTCTCTCTCATGTCTCTCCCTCTCTCTCTTCTCCCCCCTCTCTCTCCCATCTTTCCCCTTCTGTTCCGTTTTCTCGTTCCTTCTCTCCAGCCCTCTTGCGTTCCACGACCGTCATAAAAATCTCTATCATGATGATATCATCACTTTCATGATCAACATCATAATCACTTTCATGATAACTGTTTTCATGATCATCACCTTAACGTCTTCGATGATCATCGTCGTTATCATCGTTTTCATTACCGTCATCACGATCTCTTTCATGCTGATGATCATCATTCTCATGATCATCATTATGATCTCTTTCATGGTCCTCATCGTCATTTTCATGATCATCATTATGATCTCTTTCATGGTCCTCATCATCATTATCATGATCATCATTATGATCTCTTTCATGATCCTCATCATCATTTCATGATCATCATGAGCATAAAGACAGACAAACACAAAGAGAGGTGGAGACAGACAGACGGACAGACAGGCAGGCAGGCAGACGGACAGACAAAAACACAGACAGAGAGACAGATCGGAAAAGAGGACTGAGGGGAGGGGGCGGGGGGGCGGAGTGGGGGGCAGGGAGATAGGTGGGAGGGGAGGACGGGTTAATGAGGGCAGCCTAGGTAACAGCAGTAGAATTAGCAAGCAGGATACCTTATGTGCTTCAGCAACAAGGAACAGCAGAGAGAGAAGAAGAGAGAGAGGGGGGTAGGGAGGATGGAAGGAAGGAAAGAAGAGAGAGAGGGGGGAGAGAGAGAAGAGAGAGAGAGAGAGAAAGAGAGAGATGGGGAGGGAGGGATGGAAGGAAGGAGAGAGAAGAGAGAGAGGGGGAGAGAGAGAAGAGAGAGAGAGAGAAAGAGAGAGATGGGGAGGGAGGGATGGAAGGAAGGAGAGAGAGGGGGAGGGAGGGATGGAAGGAAGGAGAGAGAAGAGAGAGGGGGGGAGAGAGAGAAGAGAGAGAGAAAGAGAGGGGGAGGGAGGGATGGAAGGAGGGAGAGAGAAGAGAGAGAGGGGGGAGAGAGAGAGAAGAGAGAGAGAAAGAGAGAGAGGGAGAGAGGAGAGACAGAGACAAAAAAGAGAGGGAGGGAAAGAGGGAGAGAGAAGGGAGAGAGAGAGAGAGAGAAAGAGAGAGGGGGGGGAGGGAGTGAGAAAAGATAGAGGGAGGGAAGGAGAGGGAGAGAAGAGATAGAGGGAGGGATGGGGGAGAAAGAAGAGAGAGAGAAAGGGAGACAGAAGAGATAGAGAGAGGGAGGGAGGGAGGGATACAGACAAACAGACAGACAGACAAACAGAGAATGAAGCTTTTTTGTTTTGTTTTTCCATTTCTTTTGTTGTCCACATCTTTCGCTGGCAGGAGATCTCTCTACAGTGGCTGGTAACTTTTAAAGTCTTGATGCTTTTAGATTAACGTGACAAATGCCATCCACAAAATGTCGAAGCACTTTCATTGATTTGCATGAAGCCCTGGAGATCAGTGACCTGGAGGGACAACGAGACAAGACTGTCGTGTTACCTGTCCTCAGTGGAGACTGGCAAAGACCAGCGCACAAGACAGCCTGATACATAAGGTACGTAGGTAACCTTTCAGAAATGGATTTTTCATCAGAAAAATAATGAATACCAACCACCCGGCTGATTTAAAATCACAACAAATTGCATGAATTCGCCGCAAACGTGATCAAGTAATTACATTTCGCGTATATCGAACATCATTTACTAAACCTACACGCAACCATGCGCGCACGTGCCCAAACACACACACACACACACACACACACACACACACACACACACACACACACACACACTTCACAGATTTGATCAACCACTGGCTGTTGAAAATCACGCAGAGGAATGAGTGTTGTTCGGCCTTTGGAGTGCCTTTACACGCCCTCACAAACGGTGACTGATTATCGTTGAATATTACATTTGTTCCTGCCACACTTACTCACTCTCTCTCTCTCTCTCTCTCTCTCTCTCTCTCTCTCTCTCTCTCCCCGCACACACACACGCGCATACGCACACACACACGCGTACACGCACGCACACACACGCACGCACGCACTCAAGCACGCACACACACATACACATACACACTCACACACGCAGAAACAACACAACACACACACGCAACGCAACGCAATGCAACGCAACGCAATGCAACGCAACGCACACACACACACACACACACACACACACACACACACACACACACACACACACACACACTGACTGACTGAAACCATTTACTGTCAGATTAACATAGTGTTGTACTGACAAACTCTGAAGACAAACTCTGAACTCTGAAGATTCTGAAACACACACACACACACACACACACACACACACACACACACACACACACCACCACACACACACACACCACACACGCACACACACACACACACGCACACACACACGACACACACACACAGGCTTCACTGACCATAGACATCCTCGATGTCGGGCTTGATGTGGTGGTGGTGCACCAGGATGCGGACGATGTCGTTGCAGCGTTTCTCACAGGCGTGGATCAAAGGGGAACGACCCATCCGGTCTGTCAGGTTGACGTCCGCCCCGCCTTCCAACAGGATGTGCACGATCTGGTCACGTGTCCCCTCCTCCTGTCACGTGATCATAATAAGAATTGATCAGTGTTTCGGCCCGTGTCTTCGTCCATCAAATCTGGGGGGGGGGGGGGGGGGGGGGGGGGGGGGGGGGGGGGGGGGGGGGGGAAGGGGGGTGAGGGGAGGAAGGGGGGGGGGGGCGGGGAGGGTAGAAAGAAAAAAGCGGAGATCACTTCAAAGAAGTTGGAGTCTAAAACCCCCATCAGTGCAGCAAACCCAACTCCCCGAACCCACCCCACCCCCCTTCCCCCACCCCCTACCCCTCCCTCCGGCCAACTTCAGAAGTTAGGTTCTGACCAAGAGAAGACAACTTCTTTCTCAGCTGTCCACCTTCACCCAGTTGAAAGATTCTGAAGACAAAGCCCTTTATTTACGAAGATAATAGATAAGCACTGATGTACTTTTTATAGTTTTTTACATCCAGTCCTCGCCTACTGAGTAGGGTCAACAATGCAAACTAAGATAAGACAACAATTGTACAAGCATGCAAAATGTGGCTAGAACTAAAATCAAATACGGAATAATATTTTTTTAAGGTAAAATGAAATAGAGAATGGACCAAGAATGAGGCAGGGCTGCCGCTGGTTGTTGTTTAGTCATCTGCCCTCCTCCTTCCCATCGGACTTTGATCCGTCAAGATAACGCTCACTGCAGAAGTTAAAAGAAATGTGAAAGGGTCGATTGACGCCTGAATTATAGTTTCAAAGGAGTGGGGTGTCCTGATGGGAAGATCAGATCATCGTGAAATGGCAGTATGCTCTATACTCACGATGGTATAAACAGTAATGACCCTTACCCATCTATCTATCAATCTACCTACCTACCTACCTACCTATCTATCTATCTATTGTCCTCCTTCAGCAAGAGAGTTAATAGAGGTAGAGAAAAGAAACGGGATATGACGTAATGAATGACGTATGAAAACAACGAGTCACTGTTTGACGTAGCACTTGCTCTGTTAATTAAAACCATGCTTCAAAGGGCCAACGACCTAAACATCTTGTGCTGTGTCTCTGATGTCATATTTAACCAGCTTTTCTCAACTTCAACCCAGTAACGGTCGGCCATGCCAGCAGAAGCAAACACAGTTCAGACTGTGCGATTCGTCATCACCACCAGCAACACGCAGCCAGCCCAGTGCCATGTGGAATCTTTTGCCGGCAGTCTACCATCCATTCCAGTCAGCCCAACAGCTGTTTTCACACGTGAGGTTCCACACATGCCACAAAGTTGTATCTCAGCAGTTGCCAGTACTCAGCTTCTAACACACCCGCTCGCCGCAATGCTTGAGCTGCCAGTCTTAAAGACATCGCATCTACACTCATGACGTTAACTGATTGGGATATGTTTTACCCACATCGAACGGTTGAGTTCATTAATGTATTGCTCCAAGCACGAATGCACTTTCCATTTAATTATCAAGTGTAAAATGTTACCTTGCGACTTATTTCACTCCAAATATTAAAAAGAGCGAGACGTGTCAACGCCAGAGAGTGGGGAAAATGCTAACAGGATGGCTCTGTGCCATTAGTATATAAAGAGCATCGAGCAAGCAAGGCACTGTATTCTTCCTAACAACCGGGCCATGGGGAAGTTACGGCCCTTTGCATGCTTATCAGCCCATGTTACGTAGAGCGTGCTCGATTTGTTTTCAAGAAAGCTGAAACGACAGTGAATTTTGGGAGAAGCTCAAACAGGTTCCCCCCCGAAATGACACTGACAAGCAGCCCTTTCCACCCCCCCCCCCCCCCCCCCCAGCCGCGGTGTCTTTTTAACATCAGTGTAGCTTTGAATCTCACATTCAACTGCTGCCACGGTAAACACGGTGACATCCCAGCAGGTTTAAAATGGTTAGTGGAAATCACCTCCAGGGAGTTGCCTGAAAATGAGACTGCACAGGCAGATAGCACTCATTGCTCTTCCGTATTTATGTTTCTTTATTCTTGTTACCACTGTACATCGTCCAAAAAAAAACTAGCAACGATCACCGAGCGGTGAAAAATCGTTAGTGCAAGTCAACAGAACGATACAACATCAATAATACTGCACATTATTTTACTTTATTCGATTTTCCGTTACCAGTAATGCTAAAAACTGCACATAATATTCTGGATGACATTTTGACTATCAAAGCGTAAAGGTCAAATGCTGTTACAGATATACTCCAAATCTGTTCTCTAGGATCCCAATGTAACCCAATCTCCATTTTCATCCCGTTGCCGTTTGAGGTTTACTTTGTTCTTTTGTGTCATATTGCCAGTACGTCATCACACGTTTAAAATATATGGTTTACGTTTTTGTCTTCAGCTGAGCCATTCACGAGAGAAAAAAAAACTGCCTACATGAACAGAGTGATGGGTTGGTCACGTGGACAAAACGTACAGAGCCGGCGGTCGTGAGTTCGAACCACTCGTGGAGTTAGATTTTCACGGCTTGAAAGCCCTCACTGTACACCCAGCGGTACATGGGTACGTGATTCAGTCCAGGAAAGTTTAAGGCAGAGGAAGGAAAGGGATGAGCCCCACATTCCATGACACCATGCCCTACACGCAGTGACCCTCTGACAGCTCACTGTCTCAACTATCAGTACGCTATGGGACTTTCACATACACAGACATTTCTCTACTTATGAGCCAACCCATTTCATTTCAGCGGTTTATTTATTTCTTGATTACCAGTTTTGAAGGTTCCCCGCGTAATACGTTAAAAAATCAGCAGCGTAGGCTGTCGAACATAATTAGCAAACGAGCGTAAACTAACTAGGAAAGACTTCAACATACAGCATGTAAAAAGGCAGAGAGGTAGCATAACGGTTGAGGACCAGTTGACTGTCGCCTTCACAGTCGTAAAGAACTGCAGTAAACTACAGACCTTGGAACTGTGACAAGACGGTATATGCCTGGAAACGACATTGTTAACACAGACAGACAGAACTGAAATACCCACACAACGACATAAAAGACATAGTTCACACTGCAGCTTGGCAATGTGTTGTGTGTGTGTGTGTGTGTGTGTGTGTGTGTGTGTGTGTGTGTGTGTGTGTGTGTGTGTAAAAGAGAGACAGACAGACAGACGGATAATCAGAGACAGGCAGACGGAGACAGAGACACAGAGAGAGTTAGACAACAGAAACTCAGAGAGAGATACAGACAACAGATTGACAGACGGACGGATGGACGGACTGACAGAGAGAGAGAGAGAGAGAGAGAGAGAGAGAGAGAGAGAGAGAGCAAAAAAAAAAACCCAGTGAAAAACAGAAACAAAGAGACAGATAGAAAGAGTCAGACAGACAGAGACTAACAGAGACTGACAGACAGCGACAGACACAGAAACATACAAATGGAGGGAAAGAGAAACGCGGACAGAGAGAGACTCGTAGGAACGGGCATAAGAGACAGACAAATAGAGACAGAGACAGACAGACAGAGAAATGAAGATCACATTGATTACGCCACAGCCTCTTTTCAAAGGGAGGAAAGTGCTTACTAACTTCTACCTCGACGAATAGGACTAAAAAAAAAAAAATCAGCGACGTCTTCTACAGCAACCGGATACAACTAGCACAAGACTTAATCACCCAATTAAAACTAGTTCCACGGTCATCACTGGGAAGGAGCCTCCTCAGATTTCTAGTTCCACTTATGCCAGAAAAGATGCCTGCAAGGTTTTTTTGACATTTTCGTTCGGGGATGACAACAAAAATGCCGTTTTAAGTGCACTAAGATTAGCACAATGTACAGGTGATATTTTTTCCCCCCTACTCGAGTCCCTGTTCATGATGACCTAAAATAACATGCACTTCAGAGAATGTGGGTGAAAGGGGATGAAAAAAAGGGGAGGGGGCGGGGAAGAAAGAAGCTGAGAGATTGAGACCGCTTTATTTAGTCATATAAACGGCTTTGGCCACGTATGAAGGATTAGTGAACATTATGCTACATAGATCAGTCATGATGAAACAAGATACAATCATCAGAGAAAAATGACAGAGAGAGAGAGAGAGAGAGAGAGAGAGAGAGAGAGAGAGAGAGAGAGAGAGACAGACAGACAGACAGACAGACAGACAGACAGACAGACAGAGACAGAGACACGGAGACAGAGAGACAGAGACAGAGACAGACAGAGAGACACAGACAGACAGACAGACAGAGACAGAGAAAGAGACAGGCAGATAGAAACAGACGGAGAGAGAGAGAGAGAGGGGGGGGGGGGGTAATATTCAATACCTTAAAATCAAACGCTAACCGAGTCGGCGACTTTAGAAGAACCAATTTTAAGGCTCGTCTCTGCAGATTTATTAAAGATTTCATAATATTATCGCTTACTGAATCCCAAACAGCTGAAACATAATTTAGGTAGGATTCTATGTAAGCACTGAAGAACATTTTTTGACTATGCAGATTCAAGAGTTGTTTTTGTTTTGTTTTTTATTTTTAGAGAGTTAAATTCGAAAAAAGGTGTTTGAAATAACTCCGCCAGTTAACATGGACAAACGAATAACACGACAGAGAGAGCTGATTAATCTTTTTTTTAGAAATAATGTTACATATCCTTGTAGTATGATCCGACCATGACAAGTCGTTATCAATTACAACTCAAAGAACTTGGAGAGAGAGAGAGAGAGAGAGAGAGAGAGAGAGAGAGACAGACAGACAGACAGACAGACAGACAGACAGACAGACAGACAGACAGACAGACAGTGTCAGTGTCATCAAGGAGATGTCACTGCGTGTGGACAAGTCCATGTACGCCACACCACATCTGCTACGCTACGATACCACAGTGCGCAGGGTTTTCAGCTGATGGAAATATTACCCGCTAAGATGAGAAGGGATTTAAGACGAGGGTCTCATGGCTATGACTTAACATATGTGTCTGACCTGCGCATTGGTTCTACGCGCTTGTCAGAAATTGAGTATCTACTTACATTGTCTGCGCCACTACTACAGTCGTATGTGTTTGTTTGTGTCTGTACGTGTACACGCATGTGTGTGTGGTGTACGTGTGTGTGGATGGGTGTGTGCATATGTGGGTTGGCCCGTGTGTATGTGCTAATGAACGCAGTGTGTAGCGTGCATGTGCGTGTGTGTGAACGCTCGTATGGGTGTGTGCGTGTGAAATATAAGCTTGTGGGAGCTTGAAGAAACCACGGCCACAGCTTCTGTATACACGAATGTACGCGTGTTTGCGTAAAATTCTGTGTGTAGGCCTGGATATATGGGCATACACGTAAAAGGCATGCATTAAAAGATATAGTCGAATGATAAGATTTAAAAAAAAAAAAAAAAAAAAAGGAGGGAGACAGGCATGCACATAACGATCAACGAAGAAACAGACATACAACTACTCTTCACTCAATCAAAGAGAGAGGGTACAAACAGACAGACGCACAGACAGACAGACACACAGACATACAGGCAGACAGACACACAGACAGACAGAGAACGCAGACCCTCCGGATGGAACATGAAAACGTTTAGTCCTGATCCTGGCACTCAAATCTTAAAAGCATGATCACATGTGCGCACGCACGCGTACGTAATGTGTGTGTGCATGCGAACGCGCGCACATGCCTGCGCGCGTGTCTATCTGTCTGTATGTATGGATGCTGTGTGTGTCTGTGTCCGTGTGCGCGCGCCTGTGTGCATGCGCCCTATCGATATTCCCATTCTAGCTCACATCTTTTAAATCAAGCCGACAACTGTTTGACTCCAAAATTGACCTCCCACGAATCATACATGGACACTGCGGAGGTGTTAAAACAAACAAACAAAACTTGGTGCGGAGATTTCCGTTGATTCCTGAAGAGAACCGTATTCGGACAAAAACTGACATCCGACCCTGTGAGACGGGGATAGAAGGGGTGTCTGAGTGCGATTTGTTCCAACGTGCGTACGTGTGTGAATGCGAGTGTGAAAACAGACAGAGAGAGAGAACTGATGAAAAGACACGAGTTCTCTTCTCCGAACACTCCCTCCCCCCCCCCCCCTCCCCCCCCCCCCCCCCCCCCCCCACACACACACACTCCACATTCCTCTTCCCCATCCTTCAGCGCCCACCCCGCACTCACTCCTTCCTTTCCACTCTGCTGCATGTTATGACAAATGAATGAAATTAACGCGGTGGAGAAAAAAAATCCAGATCCGCTGACGTCAGGACGACTGCGGAGGGACAAGAAACCCTACGCCTAAAGGCCGTCACACACGACAGGTGGACACTTAACGAGCACAAATTGCGCTGGCTATCACCGGCACTTCTCTGCTGCCTCCCGCAACCAGCGCAGTCTGTCACGAACGTATGGCCCGACGATAAATTCATTCATTTATTCATTCTGTCTGTCTGTCTGTCTGTCTGTCTGTCTGTCTGTCTCTCTCTCTCTCTCTCTCTCTCTCCTCTCTCTCTCTCTCTCTCTCTCTGCCTGTCTGTCTTTCTGTCTGTCTGTCTGTCTTTTTTTTCTCTCCAATCTTTGGAAATGAAAATGAATGACTGACCACTGGGGTGGGCAGGCGATATTTCATTATCCTACATTTCAGTGTTTGTTTGTTTCAACCTCTTCCAATCGAGCGTGTTACAGTTGACAGAGTAGGAAAGAAATAATGGAAAACAGACAAAACAAAACAGAATAAAACAAAGAACTTTGGATATAGATACATACATACGTATATGCATACATACATACACATACATACATATACATACACATACATACATGCATACATACATACGTACGTACGTACATACATACATACATGTACAGGGAAAAAAATAAATCAAACAAGCACAGGCCACACCCCATCTCCCTCTCTCTCTCTCTCTCTCTCTCTCTCTCTCTCTCTGACAGATGGAAAGGTTGCGTACCATCTTTCTTATAGTCAACATCAAAATATATGGTCTAATCTGTTCGTCCAGAGGAATAAAGATGGGTGTATAGTCCTTTTCTTTCTTTTTCCTTTTTTTCTTTTTTTTCCTTTTTTTTAACTGTTGCTGACATGTGTGTGTGTGTGTGTGTGTGTGTGTGTGTGTGTGTGTGTGTGTGTGTGTGTGTGTGTAGGGGGGGGGGAGGGGGAGCAAGGGAGATATAACGGAAAGAACCTACGCTTACAGTCCCGAACATCGTAGGATGGATAGAAGCGCATTTAGATTTTGCCCCCAGAACGGGAGGTAGAAGGTGACAGGAGAAAGAGGTTATGGGGATGGAGGGGTATATCTTCCCCTCCCCCCCCCCCCCAGACCCCCTCATGCACCACCCGCCCTAACCTGACTGATAACGTACGGGGCATTTCTGATCTCAGTCTGTTCCATATCCTGTTCACACACACAAAACTCTCAGCCAAGTATCAAAAAAGGTCGAAGATGGGTTCGTTCACATGTCGGCAGCTTTTCCCGGCACACTGTTTCTTGCTCGCCCTGCAGAAGAAAGGTTTCGATCACGTCGCTCGTGAAGCTAATGAAGCGTGACTTGGCCGTGACGAAAGCTCAGCCATGCGGGTCATCTGTGCCTGGCACTAGCGAAGCTCAGAGGAGAAAACCAACACCTCTGCATGGGGAGGAAGCCACCGTGCAGAACGCCAGGGACAGACACTGGAAGGTGGCGTGCCTCAGGGAGCACCGGATCTCACTGCTGCCATCGCCAGTGTCACGGCTGACCAGGCTGGGAAGAGCCACAGGGAAGAATAATCCAGTCAATCTAATCAGCCAGACAATACGACAACACTCGCCACACCTTTCAGCTTCTCTTCTCGTCGATCATTTTATGGAAAATGTTCTGTGTGTTCCTCCTGTTCCATGCAAAACACGTTCATAAGTAGGTACTCAGTGCAGACCGCTATGTCAACATCCAACGTTCATGTTAATGAGAAGGGTGCAGTCTAGTAGACCCTGATGTAAATTGACGAACAGATGTGAAAGATTCCTAAGGGAAGAGTTGCCATGAAATGGTAAATTAAGATAGTTTATTCGTGGTATGTTCGATTTTGGTTAGAATATGGTGAGAAGTATCACTGTGTCAAAACACTGCTAATACGAACAAAATCGCGCGCGCACGTGTGTACGTGTGCGTGAGTGCGTGAGTGCGCGCGTGTGTGTGTTTCTTTCATTTTTGTGTGTTCTTAAGCACATGAAAAACGATTAGGTTGATGTGGTTTATTTCCATGCCTTTTCTTGTAATCAAGACATGTTATAAGGCAAACGTTGTTGTTGTTTTTTTTTGTTTGTTGTCGTTGTTTTGTTTTGTTTTTTGTACTGCATTGTCCCTCATTTTCAGAACCATGCTTCTCAAATTTTTTTTTTTTTTTTTTTTTTTTTTTTTTTTTTCAGCAATCGGCGTAGTAGTTTCGGATCTCATCAGATTAGACTGATCAAGAAAACATTTTGATCACA
>CM065717.1:45535418-45552918 GCA_033310375.1 Conus canariensis
AGCGAACACCGCCACGCTCGCTCACTGCGGCACCAAACGTTGTTTGGCGTATGACCTTGTCCTTGCACTCCAGAAAAGAGTTTCTTTTAATATACATATCTGTGTTACCTCCCTTCAATCCTCCGTTCCCCTCCCCTATGCGTTATAAACAGTATTGTCCTAGGTTTGAGGCACAGAGAGAGAGAGAGAGAGAGAGAGAGAGAGAGAGAGAGAGAGAGAGAGAGAGAGCCGACAGACAGACAGACAGACAGACAGAGACAGAAAATCACTGCCTCTGATTTATCTCCCTTTTTCACTGTTTCATAATGGAAACAACGAAGCTACTGTACGATGTTGCTTACTGTTTACTGATCAATTCTTCCTGCCTCAAGATTTCCTTTTTATACCCAAATACTGAAGTTACCTGTATTTGTTTCTGCTCGCCTTTGTGTTTTATTTCATATTGTTACAGATCTAAGGCTGTTCCAATCTTCAATGACTGTTCGTTTGTGGTTGTATATTGTCCTTTGCTCATAATGTGGTGTGCTTGTTTCAGGTGTGAGTTTGATAGTAAACTTGTAGAACTATTCGGGAGGGAATGAAGAGGGGGGAAGGGGGACAGCGAAATGGGTGAAGAAGGTGTCAGGGGTTGCCTGTCCGGTGTATTTCTTATTACACTTGTGCTAGATGAATGGAAACCGCGAGCAGCACTGGCGTGGTATTGTGAGCTATCAACTGCTTCGCTCCGGAAGCCAAAGTAACAGCGCCTGTTACCTACATGTATTTGTAGTCACTAAATGAGTTCATGAGGTTCAAGTGTTTCGTGACTCAGTCCACTGTCAGATCATGTCAGGACTAAAAGCACCATAAACACAAAATTAACAACACGTTTAAGGTCAAGGCTCAAAGAAGGCTCAAAGATTTCCTTTTCTTTCTTATTATTGATTATCATTAACATTCATTTTTATTCACTGATTTCTTTATGTCACTCTCTTTCTATTTTTTATTTGACCTTTCGCTGCCTGCCTTGTGATAAAGTGGGCTGGGAGGGGAGGGGGGGGGGAGGGTGAAATGTTCCCGTGCTGGCGAGTTTGTAGGTGGCATGTCTCTGTCAAACACCACAACCAGTGTCGGATGGACAGACGAGTCACTCCCATTGATGATGATGATGAGGAGGAGGAGGAGGATGGTGGTGGTGGTGGTGGTGGTGGTGATGAGAATGATGACGATATTAACAACAGTATATACCGCTTTATCTTGCATAAAAAAGAACAATTCAAAGCGTTCACACGTCATTGGCATGTATGTATATCATGAATTAAAAGGAACAGTTGCATGTACACACATATTTAAAACCAACAAAACAAGCTCACAAAGCTACCCTAAGCGCATATCATTTCAACGCCCTCTTCTTCCAAACAATCACCCTTCTCAATAAAAAAAAAAAATTTGATAAGTAACTGCCAGAATTACAAAGAGATTGTTTGCCTGCGCTTGTTTTTTCACCACTACTCAATTTTTCCAGTTTAATGCTAATACAAAAAAGCAGTTAATGCAGGCAACAAATCTGGGTTTTTTTTCCCCGTGACTGATAAGGTTGATAGGAAGACCTATTTTCGCTGCCCGCCAAACCACTCAGTTAATTCCTATGATCTGATGGCAATATTCCAGACTGTTGGTGCCTAGCTGGTCTGAACAAGGCAATGACCTTCAGAAATATACTTTCGGATATCAGTCACGACAAAATACCTGAGAGTATTCATTTAAAAAAATAAAGTGCGAACTTACTGTTAGCCAACAGGATTAATACGTGATGAACATTTTAAAATATTCGTCAACGATTACACCCAAAAGATTATGTTAACTAACCTACTCAACCAGGTTTTCGTTTATTTTTAAGCTTAAAGTGAGAGCTTTTTGTTGATGATTTTGTCTTCATGGTAAGAGCATACTTTTTCTTCTGTTTATGTTAAGGGCTGTTTGATGGGTAGTGTCATTTTAAGATGTCGCTGACAGTCTGTTGTAATGTTGACTGTGCGGACTTCAAGTCTGCAGAGAAGAGAACTGTCATCACCAAACAGACCACGCATGGCATCATAAGATGCTGTGTGCTTTGACACATCATAGACAGCTAAACTTGTGGTACACCAGAAAGAGACAGACAGACAGAGAGGGGGGGGGGGGGAGAGAGGGATGGAGAAGAAGGGAAACATGAGACAGAAAGAAAGAGGCAAAGAGGCAGACAGCAAGAGACCGAAAGACGGATAGCCATAAAAGGTGGACAGGCACAGAGACTGAAATAAAGCCGAGCTGAACTTCCCGGCAGTTAGAGTTAACGGTGGTGAGTTGAACTTCCCGGCAGTTAGAGTTAACGGTGGTGAGCTGAACTTACCGGCAGTTAGAGTTAACGGTGGTGAGTTGAACTTCCCGGCCGTTAGAGTTAACGGTGGTGAAAGAATGGACTGACAGACAGACCAAAAACGATCCACAAAACGGGGAACATGGAAAGGGCTCTAGTCCCGAAAGCCAAGAACGCTTGCGGTCCTCGACACATTCAACAAATGGATAGAACAATGTAGTCAACTATCTCCATGAATGCTCCCCCAGTCCCCACCTCCAATATGAACATGATTTCACAAGGGAAAAGCGGAGGCGGAGACACGCAGCAACAACACATGAAGACACACTGGTTCCAAGGCAAGATGGACCAACCAAAAAGACTAGAAATGGGATAGTTTGAAATCAATAACTTTCGGTTAAAAACTTTATTTCCTCCACAAATCGATGCTACCTATCTACCGACCCACCCCTGCCCCTACCCCTGCTTTGCGTGAACCAGACGCAGTAATCTTGCCTTGTATAATACATGTTGATCATTTCGCATACAAGTTGAAATAACAGAGTCAAACAGTTCTTTTCTGATCGCGTTGTTCGTGTTGTGTGCAACTTCAGACATTAATGTCGCTTTGAATCATGCACTCCACTGCCGCCACGGTAAACACCGTGAATTCCCGGCATGCTTGGACTAGGTCTTAAAAAAGGCAAGAGAAAACGCGTCCGGGGAGTTGTCTGAAAAAAAGACGGCACCCGTTAATAGCAGCAGTGGCCCTGTCTTGCTTGTGTCCATACGTTCCCTGGCGGTCTGATCGTGTCAGGGTGCCATCAGGTCTTCCTCCCTTCCCCCTGCAGAGCCCAGCCAATGACAGTGCCCGTATCTGAATCACGTGCGATGGTAGTCCACAACGCCTGCGACAAGTCGTAGGATGATGACCATGACGTGCAGCTAATTTGGCGGGGAAGTCCGGGACAGAGGGAGGTCACTGGAGGACAAGTAAATCACTCAGGCACGGGGAAAGGACGCAGTGTACTGTGTCACCATGGCGGGCCCTGGCCGTGCTGTGGTCCTGTCTGTGCGTGCTTGTGAGTGATTGTGTGTGTGAGAGAGATGATTGGAGGAGGAGGATGCAGGCAGAGATAGCGGGGGGAGGGGGGGGGGGGGCTACTGAGGTCACACCAAGGCAGCAAACAAATTAAAACAGGAATTATAAAGAAATCAAAATACCTTAATCCAAATAAGTCACACCTGGAAATAAAAGACGTTAAAACAATATCATCACCGCCACCGTAATGAAGAAGACTGATGAAATAAAAGAAACAAAGAAATAACAAAATAATGGAGTTTATATCCTATAAGACAATCAGGTTTCATCACCGCACACGGGCTGCACCTGGGTAGTGATGAAGACGAGCGCCAGTTCGCATAGAATGAATCGACTCAGAATTAGATACAGTGAATGACATAACGCAAAATAAATGGTGATGGATTAGATGGCAGAACTGGTTCACACACGAACTCGGATAGTCTATGGAGGACTGTATGGGAAAGGAGTCAGAACAGAACGAGGGAAAATCCCTGACCGAACCAGATTCGAAGAACAGGATCACAGTTACGAGTCACCTTACAACTGAGCTATCGGCTCCCTGAACAGAAGGAGGGGAGCGGGCCAAGAAAGAACGAGTGATAATGTACGAAGAAAAATAGGAAGAAAGTAGAAAGAAAAAAAGGATAATCCGGCAGACGCGACCAGGGACATGGTTGGCCGACTGTGTCTGACACGGCTGTCCGACTCCCTGATCCAGGCTGCCCTTGGGAAAGCGTCCAGGACTCAGTGGACAGGATCCATGACATCAGCCCAAGGAGAAATCAGGCCTGAAGTCAGACCATTGTAGGCCACACATTGTCACTGAAAACCCACAGTGTGCTGACGACGCTCTTACCTTCAAATTTTCGTTTGGTTAAGACCCTTTTAGTGAGACGTTTGACCGATTACTCTATGGGCTTTAATCATCCAAGACATGAGACTCATGAAGAAGTTCACTTTGTTCCTTGTCAGATGAATACTGAAATTGAAATTCCAAAACATAAAATTGTCGATGGTTTTCTTTAAAATTTAGAAAGAGAGGGGGTTAGTTACCGCCAATGACATGACAAAGTACAGGACAAAACACAATGCATGTCGACCTCTTGGGTCTTCTTCATGCAAAAACAAATACCATTTAGGACAGTGAAAACGAAGAACGAGAAACCACTTATCTTCTCATATTCGGCGCAAGATCAAACTAGTGGTCTGTTCATGTCAGGGTACCGAATATGAGAAGATAAGTGGTTTCTCGTTCTTCGTTTTCACCGTCGTAAATGTCATTTGTTTTTGCCTGGCGAAGACCCAAGAGGCCGAAATGCATTGTGTCTTGTCCTGTACTTTGTCTATGTCCTTGGCAGTAACTAACTCCTCTCTTTCTACAATTTGCTTCATTTTCCGCCCTCAGTCACTTCGTTTTGAAACCATTTTCTTTAAAATGTTATGAACGTTTCCAAGCGTGTTGCTCGACTTTTTGTGAAACGTAAAATGTCGGGCTACGCCACTTGCCGAATTCTGAGACCTCCCTCGCCCTTAATGCCCGTTAAGACCGGAACTAACATGTTGATATACAAGTCCGTGCAAGAGAAGCTTTCGGCGCTTGAGAACTCTAACAGAGGTTCATATTTCTCAGGATATATATTGATTTCTGGCTGACATAATGGTTGCCACGAGAAGCAGAAAACCTGCTAAGACATTTGCTGTACAACCCATGGATCCTGGGGCACTGGTCTGCCGTCAGCGTCCAGCCAGTGAGTTTCGTCATTGAGGGTCACTGTGCCCCGACAGGTCCATATCCGACAGCCTGCATCCGTTATGCCGAAGGGCTACATCGTGCAGGTGCTAACATTGTTTTTAATGAATGAAAGGAAAGAGTGTTAACAGGGATCAGGGTCATGATTTATCTGATGCCAAAACCAGGCATTGAAAAACTCTTAACTGACGTTTTAGTGCCTGCCTAATATGGTCCAACACACCAAGAAATTTAGCAATGCATCAATCGCCCGAAAGTAATGATACAGCGATCTGAACGAAAACTGTAGCAAGTATTACATTGTTCGCCCTGGTTGCTGCATTATTGTCGTAATTTGTACTTCAGACTGTTGTCTTTTCAGGCGTTTGGTGAAAATGGCTGCACCGTTCATTTCAGCATTATGTACAAACAATGTTATACATGTGTTACATTTTTCGTCAAAACATCTGCTTTCATCTCGTTTAATCGGTCGATAACTAATGAATCCGGTGGAATACTGCGATGTAAATTTCACGCACCTTTATATCCAGGCGGGTTCAAAAACATAGTTCTTCATTCTCTGTGTAACAGACTTGAAGAACAAAAAGAAAGTGAGGGGGTGTGGAAGGGGGAGGGGGTCACTTGGGGTGGACAGCCGCCTTGCCAGAAATCGATAGTCGTTCGTTTTGATAAACTGTAGATAATCAGGTTTCGGGTGTTTGAAGGCGCACGATGAATCAATACTGTTGGGGATGGAGGACCCGTCTCCGTTTGGGGACTGTGGCAACGGTTATAAAGATTGATCTGAGTCTTCTTCCACAACTAAAGAGTTTAAACTTGTAGCCAGTGTCGACGTGTCCTCTGTCGGGGTGTGTTTAAAATACAGATCGAAGCTAGTCTCATTCTATTCCCCTCAGTCACTGATCGGCATGCACTAGCAAGCCTCAAAGGAACCAGAGTCTGGTCCATAGTCGACACACAGGCCAGCGTGTGCTGGCCTCCTGCTTAGCTCAGTCATTTGACTGACACTCCGCCCGTGACGTGAAGACTTATAACTTGAATGGGATGGAGATGGTCTTCCAAAGGACGCCGAATGCCGTCATGCCCAGATGACACAGAGAGATCAACTTCACTGTGACTTCCTCTGTCCAGCTGCCATCGATGGACTCAAGACATCCAATGGTCCAGATCTTCCAATGTCTGACCGTTCAGCATACTCCTTGTCTGGAACTGATGACCATGATTGTGCATGAGCCGATTTCCTTTCCGTGTACAGCTGATGTTGTCTCCAGCATGGTGGTAAGATCGGCGTGTTCCATTTAGCTGAATCTGTGTGATCGGCATCATCACAGAAATGCAAAATTCGCGCTGGACATCATCACTAGATTTAGAAATGCTGACGTGGTACCTCGTGATGGAAGCCGTTCAATGGAACATACAAAGTGAACAACAAAAAAAGCAATGTATAAACAAGTGGGAGTAACATTTCTGTGTTCTTTTGCAACTGTGTCTTTATGGACCTCTTCTTCCTTTATGTTCCCACTTTCTGTTTTCTCTACTTTTTAAGCTGAGCTTCCAACCCCTTTGTGCTCATTTTCTCTTGTCTTATTGTTTTTCAGATCAGTACTAAACGAGACAATCTTTCTTTTTTTATCACAAAACAAATTATGAAAACAGTAACGTAAGTCTAGTGTTACTGTTGCTCTGTTGCCTACGGATGTCCTAGCTGCCGCCAATTTCAGATGTCTGTTCTTGACCTCATAGTTGTCTGGGGTTTTACATACTCTTGTGTCTTTGGGGTTAGGTGTAATATAGTCCGATACCGTCCAAGACGGAAGTACGAAAACAACACGTGTACCACTATCAAACATTGTCTTAAAGTGGACACTGAAATAATAGCAGTATGTCCTGTATAAACCATTGGACATAACACAATTAATTCTTGTTTTAAAGGCAACGCCGGAGCAGATCTATCCAAAAGATCTCTTCTGAAAACAAAAATTAAAACAAAAATATGTGGACAATTTGGCGTGATGAAATTAATTTGACATCGCTTCAAAATAAAAGTTAGATCATTTCCATCGTGTCTCAAACTGAACGCCAGAAACAGACACAAAATTTGATTTAGCATAATATTGTTAGATCTCACTGGGTCAATGTTATCTGCATAGTCCATGAGCCTTAACCCTTCTTTTTCAAGTTATATGTTTTTGTTTAAGTTATGTTCCATAATTTCATGCACAGTAGTACACTCATGGCTTTGCCCATGTGGAGTAACGTATAATTACTGGGCAGTCCGCATCAACTGATGTTCGTCTCTGTGACGAAAACGGAGAGAGGACAGCACAATGTAATTATTTTCCGTTGCGAAACTGACACTGAAACGTACACTGCGTTACCCTTGAAGCTGTCAACTGTATCGCTCTTCCCAACTTCTCTCTCTCTCTCTCTCTCTCTCTCCTTCTCTCTCTCTCTCTCTCTCTCTCTCTCTCGTCAGTCTCTGTCTGTCTGTCCGCCTTTGAACATTTTAAGTAAAATGGAAACCAAGACTCCTGCTCTTTTCTGGATAATTCCAGCTAAATAATTGGTATCCGATCCTCTTAAGTTTCTTTTTTTTCCTCCAATTAAACCTCCTCTACCCCACACACTCGTCCTCCCCTGCGCGTGTATATGTGTGTGTGTGTGTGTGTGTGTGTGTGTGTGTGTGTGTGTGTGTGTGTGCGCGCGCGCGCGCGCGTGCGTGTGTGTGTGTGTGAGTGTGCGTGCGTGCGTGCGTGCGTGCGTGCGCGCTCGCGCGCGCGTAATGCTAATCAAACCAAGACAATGAAAAATGGATTTCTTGGTAATACCTCTGCATTCGTGTCACTGTCTTAGTCTTCTTTCGTTTTATTCTTCTCCCTCCGAGTGTTGATTTTCCTGGAGTGGAGAGAGAGAGAGAGAGAGAGAGAGAGAGAGAGAGAGAGAGAGAGAGAGAGAGAGAGAGACAGAATCTCTGTTTGTGTGTGTGTGTGTGTGTGTGTGTGTGTGTGTGTGTGTGTGTGTGTGTGTGTGTGCACGCGCGTACGCGTGTGTGTGTGTGTGTGTGTGCGTGCGTGCGTGCGTGCGTGTGTGTGTGTGTGTGTAAAATACAAAGACAAAGAGAGAGAGGGGGTGGGGTGGAGGGAGGACCGAGACCATTGAAGTGAACTCTACGCTTAGATACTTTGCAATTAAAAAAACATCAACGAAGTTTGTGAACTCCGGTGAGATTTGTTAGTATTTCTCTTGCTTCTTTCACGCTTACGTACCGCCGTTTGATTTTCGTTTAGGTTTACATTTCTAAGATTCTTTCAGGCTGAATATATCTGTCTCACTTTCGTTTTGGTTGTCCAGCAGTTTAAAAGTTACCAGTACTGTGTACACTTATAGGCCCTAGCTCTGCTCACTGAATGATCAAATCGGTCACTTCAGAATCTGCAAAAATTGTATTCACGTCAAAGTACGTATCACTCAGAAAAAAAAACAGCCATATTTTGTCACAAGATCAATATTGATATCTATTTAACAAGTTCGTACTTTATGTAATTTCACCGGACCATTTAACCTCACCAGTTAACAGGTTGAAACTCGTACAAATCATAAACATGTATATCGCATTAAAATCAGACATCCACAAACATTTCTGTTATAGCGAGTGAACATCCATCGTGGTTGGCAAGGGAAACAAGATTGCAAAGTGTTCTACGTCCTAGTGAGAAAAAAACTACTTACGCAAACATGTCTTTTGTCTTTTTTTCCATTCTTCAGTCTTTCGATTCCAGCTTGTTGGAATGCTGTGTAAGTGCATATTGCATCTGAGGCCGCAGCTTCCACGCTTCGTTGGTATATCTGCGGCCCTCATTACTCAATGTCCTTTCAGCAGGATGAGTTTCTCAGCACTCTTTCCAGCAACTCTCTGGTGCCTGTCCTTCCCGAGCTGCGCCCTTATTTCTGAATCATTGCAAACATTCCCAACCAGAACTTGTGCAGTGTCTTGACCCTTTCAACTCACAACTTGAACTCTGACCACCGGCTCTTTTTTCACCACCAAAATCCATCACCACCACCACCACCACCACCACCACCCACCACCCATTCCACTGGCAGCTGACATGAGTTTATGATCCACCCCTTCAAACTGAAACGGACTCCACTGAAGAAGCAGCTTTACAGGAAAGTGGTTTGTCAGTTAGCGGCAAACTGGTAGCCAACAAGTTGAAGAAGATTTCCCTTCTGCTCTCGGTGTTTGGAGGCCGGGCGTGTCTGGGACAGGAGGGAATTACTGAGATCTTCTTCCCCAGTGCAGGCACCAGTCTGCAAGTCTGTACGTCTGCCGTATCCCTCCCTCTGTGATCGTAGGTCTGCGTAGCTCTGTGGTTTTAAACGTCGAATCTTAATTCAACAAAAGTATTGATAATGACACCTTAAATCTGGACGGACGGAAAAAACGCATGTGAAAGCTATTTTTGCTGAAACGATTCTGGTCTGTAAAAGAAAGGCATGTTGCTGAAATATGTAGCGGGATCTCAAGTTATGTCACTGTTTGTTGTTCTAAAGGTCTGACCTGATTACAGGTGTTGTGAATACAAATAGGTTACTTCATTGAGTTATATGGTACTGCACACCATTATATTGTACTCTATTTCATTGTATTTCATTATATTCTCAAGGTTTATCGTCATAACCAATTTCTCACAATTAATGCAAGTCGAATTCTTTCCCAACTTTGCAAGTCGCCATCCCACTTTGTTCTATCTGCTGTTCCAAATTTTGCATTTCGGCTTCCCATTTACCCCTATCAGCTGTTTTCGCTGACGTGTCAACCTTCATGTTTCTACAGAAGGTTTCCGGGGACAAACTGCTTATTGCCGTGAGTTCTTTTACATGCCGTAATCGCATGTTGCACACAGAACCTCAGTTGCTCATCTCCACCAAAAGACAAGCACTCAGAGCACCACTGAAGATCAAGTGGGGACTGGTGAACTAAAGAAAAACCCACAGCATGCCAGAATGGACCCATTGACCCGGGATCCCCTTGCTCCCAAAGCGAACGTATTCTCCATTGGCCACCTTTCCCGCCCATAACGATTCACAGAAAAACGCTTGTCCCTGACTGCAGCATTCTTTCAGATATTTACCAGGACGGATAGGTCCGTTTAGTGGGGACATTGTTTCACCATCATTTTAAAGGTTTATCACCGAATATTTCATTGTCTCAGAGTTCTAGAGAGCTTTTGTTGTTGTTATTGTTGCTACTACTGCTTCCGTTGTGTGTGTGTGTGTGTGTGTGTGTGTGTGTGTGTGTGTGTGTGTGTGTGTGTGTGTGTCCAATTTTTTGTTTCTTTCGTTGGTTGGTTGGCTGTTTTGACGAGAGACTGTATACGGGAGGCAGGAGGGAAGTGGTTTATTCCGACAGATTCACCACGTAAAGCACACCATGTTAACTGTAAAGAACAAGGCAGCAACCCCTGCACAACCTGATCAATACTATCGTGCCTCTTCTAATTCTGATGACACGTGAAGAAACCCATCCAGGTCAGGAAGGAGCAGAGTGAGTTGCCTGTCATTTAAGTTCCAATCCTCTTGTCGGAGGCACGTCCTGTACAGCACAATAAACGTTGAGGCAAAAAGAAATGATGTGTGACTTGTTCATGACTGTGTCATTAAGGTGTTCCACAATGAAAGATGGAATAGTGGACTAGTCTGAGGTGGAAAGTCACGAGAAAGGACAGACATTGTAAACTGTGCCGAGTATGGGAATTAACAGCGTGATCAATGTCCATTCATGCATGCATGTGCTTGTGCTTGTGTATGTGTGTGCGTGTGTGTGTGTGTGTGTGTGTGTGTGTGTGTGTGTGTGTGTGTGTGTGTGTGTGTGTGTGTGAAAGTGTGTGTGAGTGAGTGAGTGAGTGAGCGCGCGCGTGTGTGTGTGTGTGTGTGTGTGTGCGTGTGTGTGTGTGTGTGTGTGTGTGTGTGTGTGTGTGTGTGTGTGTGTGTGTGTGTGTGCGTAAATGCATGTGTTTGTATGTATGTCTGTCTGTCTGTCTGTGTCTGTGTCTGTCTGTGTGTCTTAAGGACTAGTGTGAGAAAGAAAGAGGGAAGCAAGGGTCGTGAATGTTCTTAGGTTGCAAGAAGGTAGGGCAGTGATTCAAATTCATTACATTTTATTTAACTGTGAAGGACCGCACCCTGTTCACTTCTCGTGGTAAAGTAAGTCTGGCGAACTTCTATTCACACTTGCGTCGCATCGTCTGATTTCCTTTCTTTAACCTGCCTGTCTGCCAACTCACCAAAGGAAGCTCTAAATCCTAGGTTTCCATCTCCTCTCTCAGACACATCTGTCACAACCGTCCTCTGAATCAGGAAAGGAACAGACTGAACCGTCTACATCTGATACGTAGGCACGCTCTGAAAGCCGGGAGTTGGCTCTGTTACATGACGTGGCTCGCTGTGTCCGTTGATACTGGTTTGTACCGTCGCGGCCATACTGTGTTTTCGTGATCTACGACTGACGTCAATTAGTGTGTCTGGAACGGGCTGATTCTGTACAGGCAATTACTGTTCATCTGGCATTTACTGGGTGTCCTATTCTGAACAGACTAGGTGAACGTCTCCATAGAAGACAACATTAGTGACAGTTGAGTGGTATTCTACAGCTGTGTGTGTGTTCCTATGTTCCCGTGTGTGTGTTCCTATGACTAAAACATTGAAATAGAAGAGCACACTTGTATAGGCTAATGCTTTTATATATCTGACCTCTTTCTGGTCAACTGACTAGCATTTGCTTACACAAATATGCACATTGCGTGTGCGTGTATGTGCGTGTGTGCGCGCGCGCGGCGCGCGCGCGTGTGTGTGTGTGTGTGTGTGTGTGTGTGTGTGTGTATGATTGATGTGTGTGTGTGTGTGTGTGTGTGTGTGTGTGTGTGTGTGTGTGTGTGTGTGTGTGTATAATTGTGTATGATTGATACGAGTTATTAGCTGGCGTTCCATAGAAAACAAAATTCAAAGCAGAATCAAATGATGTGAAGATAAAAAAAATATTCTATCGATATCTTTGCTTCCCTTGACACAGAAACTGTCTTTGCCGCATTCAGCAATCGAAAACCTGCTGCGAAAAGGATCTTGACGTCATCAGAACTGTTCCTTTGAATAGGAATGGGACTGTAAAACCCTCCTCCATCTGTACAGGGCTTGTCCATACCAAATTCGATTACTGCTGTTTTTTGTACGATTCTTCAGGGTAACAACATATTCTCAGGCATTTGAGATTGCTACACCCTCTCCACCACCAATGCCTCCAACTCTGTAGGTTTTCCCACCTCTCACGTGCACAGTCTGTACGTAGAGGCTGGAGAACCGTCTGTCCCAAATTGCTTGCTTAAACAACCACTAAATTATTTCTCAGATTTCTGAACTAGAGAACCATATCAATACTTGTGCACACATTTGAAAAAAAAGTCTCAGTTAATGCAGTCTCTGGGAATCCCTATCCTTTCTAACCTGTTTATATCAACATCCGATCTTTCCAAATTTCCGAGCAGTCCACGCAGATGTGAGTGCTGACCTTACCTCTAACATCAAACATACATTCCAATTACTTACCTCCAAAATCATACATGCTGAACTATGTCAAAGATTTCCACACATACAAAAAAATCTTTACAGACGGATTCCGGACAAAGGTGTCAGTGCTACCGCTTCAAGCCTCCACGCTGTCAATTTACACTGTGGAGCGTACTTCTTTGGATCTGACGCTAACAAATCCTTTTCTGTCTCCGTAACTTTTCAGTTCTAAAAGTTTTTAGAACTTAAAAAATGTTTTTCTTATTCTCTTTCTTATTCGCTCTCTCTTGTGACCCTTGTTAAAATGGCAGGGATTTTTCAGGAAATTGCGAAAAGAATTCATGAACCTCTGTCAATGTCAACTGAAGAACTTCATTTTTATCCCCTGCAATTTTCTTTCAAAATTTTTGAGCCACTGCCAGTCAAACTATAAACTATTCTGTGCTCTTTAGTGTTCTGTATACCATCCCTCAAATTCATTACTATGATACTTTTCTCTTGCTTCAGTTTCTGGCTATACTGGCATTAGAGTCAACAATGTACCCCAGTTTAAAAATGCCACCAATAAAATGCAGAAAATGTCCATGGCCTACGAAGACCATAAACCGTAAGTTCAAATCCATGTTACTGACAATCCGCTCAGTCCAACCCACTAGCTGCAGTGCTGCAGTGGTTAGTGCTGCAAAATGTGGGACTGGCTGTTCCTATCCTTTAACACGATTTCATTCTAGGACTGTTCGGTTCCAGGGCTTTCAATGTGTGGTGGGACCAAATGGAAAGACTGGAAACTCAGCCGCGAGCCACCCACTCAACTGATGCGTCTCTGAGATTGTTACTCAACATTCCTGACCAAGACCACAGCTCTGTGTTTTTCCCGGGACGTGGTTCACACCAGGATATATGAAGGAGGCATAGAGTACAGCCCCTTCGTGTCTCTCTCTCTCTCTCCTCTCTCTCTCTCTCTCTCTTCTCTCTCTCTCTCTCTCTAAGTGGCTAAGGTATGTTATTAGCCTAGTCCTTGAATAAGTAAGTACTCTTCTACTTAAGAGGCTAAGCAAACAAAATCATACAGAACAGAAATGGCCTTCCCTTAAAAAGGGAAAAAAGCATTAATGAGGACCTATCAAAAATGAATACATACACCTCTGTTATCATTTATAATGAAAAATAGCGTAATATATTAACCCTTATACCGTCTCATCTGTCAAACCAGCAAATCAAACGTTAAAACCATGGTTTCTTCCATCATGTGGACATCCCACTGGAACGATTGTTGTCTGATAAAGTTATGAATATAACAACCTGAAGTGTCCGAGTCTGTCATCTTCAACATTTTTTAGATTATTGTGTAATATAATCATATGCAGCTTTTCTTTCAAAATCGCTTCCTCTCATAAGATTTAACACACACGTTTCATGCTTTGTTTGTTACTGGAGCTTATCTACTTTCAAAGAAAAAGAGAACTCCTGACTCACACATATATGAACAACCATACACGTAGAGATAAGTACGTGGTTGATGCTCAGCACACACACACACACACACACACACACACACACACACACACATACACACACACACACAAACACACACACACACACACACACACACACACACACACACACACACACACACAGAAAGAGAGAGAGAGAGAGAGAGAGGAGTGAGAAGGAGAGAGAGAGAGAAACACAGAAAGATAGAGACCAGACTTTCAGATGCAAGCACTTCATATTAAGCAATATGATTCAACCCATAGATTTATACACAGGTCAACCACTATCATTAATGTCTATTTTCTCCTGACTTCTGATAATCAATTGCCGACAGTTACCTGACATGCTGTAATACAAGAAATGTGACGGAAAATTTCTTACAAGTAGCTCACAGTCCTGCAAACAAGGGGACATATTATTTCTGGAGACTCAGGAAAAGGCACACCACAGAAACAGGCCTACATGATGTCTGTCTGGTTCGTATCCAAGTCGACAGCCCTAACTAACACCTTAGGCGTCATCATGCGAGTGCTGTAATACATCAGTGCCGGCGAGGAGTGTGACAACTGATGTCCGTAATGCTATTAGTGACACCGTGAGAAGACCTGGTGGCAGACACAGCTGACACACTGAATCCTGGCCCTTCTATCTGCCCAGTCACCTGACTCACACAACCGCTGATGTCCACAGACAGGACAGATTCCCCGTGACAGAGGTGTTGGTCTGACCGACACAGGCAACCAGAGAGATGCTGAGGTCTGGTGGTTAGCTGTGATGTGGTTAACGTAGAGAAATGTGCATTTCTCTTTGTGTGTCTCTCACTCTTCTTCCCCGCTCTATTGTTTCAAAGATTCCTCTACCACCAGTACAACTAATTTTACTCTCTCTCTCTCTCTCTCTCTCTCTCTCTCTCTCTCTCTCTCTCTCTCTCTCTCTCTCCCCCCCCCCCCCCTCTCTCCATCCGTCCTTCCATCCATCTATGTACGTAACTGTCTGTACGGTCGTTTTCACTTATCTGTCTGTAAATCATAAAAGTAAGTAACAGAATGATTGACACAACAAGACAGACGAGCAGGCAGAGAGAGAGAGAGAGAGAGAGAGAGAGAGAGAGAGAGAGAGAGAGACAGACAGACAGACAGAGAGACAGACAGACAGACAGACAGACAGAGACAGACAGACAGACAGACAGACAGAGAGAGACAGTGAAGAGAGAGAGAGAGAGAGAGAGCAGTGAGAGAGAGAGAGAGAGAGAGAGAGAGAGAGAGAGAGAGAGCCTTGCTTTCTTACATCTAAGCAATAACAGGATTTTGGTTTGAAAACCCTGAGTTTTCCCCCATGAACAAAAAGATCACTCTTAAAAGCCTCAGGAGACAGTTCAGTTTTACATGCCTCCTACCATTTAAAGGTTTAAACTTGTCCATATACAGCTATATGAATGCATTTGCACATTCTTTTCCACTTATGATCCTGTGCGCTCAGTTAATGTCTGTATGTTAGACTGACTTGCTAACTTTATCATCTTCATCATCCGTCGAGTGTCCACAAACATCAGGTTGATTATTCTGACACTTTTGGGAGGTTGACGCAACAAAAAAAGAAAAAAAAAACACCTATTTACTGCAGGAGGCTGCTAGCTCTTGACCTGAATAGGTCAAGGGTCTCTGATGTCACAGCAGCCTCAGTCAAGTTGTTGTTCCACTCCTGGATGGTACGTGGCAGGAACGAGTTTAGTCTATAGTCTCGTACACACTGGAGGCGGTTTAGCTGATGGGAATGCAGTCTTCTGTCACGTGAGGTTGCAGCTCTGAGTTTAGATTTTCCATCAGACAAGGCCTTTCCAAACTCCACATGTACTAAGTCCTGTCTGATCTTGTAGAGCATGGCGAGCCGTGCAACCTTTCTCCGGTTTTTCAATGATGTCCAACCTAACTCACTGATCATTTGTTGAACACTTGTATGTCGGTGGTATTTGTTGTTGACAAAACGGGCTGCTCTTCTTCGTACATTATACCCCGGCCCTTTGAGTGTAAGGAGTTCAGGGCCGAAACACTTGACTGGGGAGAGTTCCTTCTCTGAACACCTTCTGCTGTCAAGCTCTCCCCTCAGTCTCTTCCTTCCCTTCCCAGCGTGAGGCCTTCACTGGCAGTATTTTGATCGATGAGGATATTTATTCATAACCGTCGCGTTTCTAAAGGCTTTCGTCGCAGCCATGTTGTGTTTTAATGATCTACGATTGACGTCAGTAAGTGTGTCTGGAACGGGCTGATACTATACAGGCAATTCCCGTTCATCTGAAATTTACAGGGACCCTTAATCACAGCACAGCACAGTATAGGAAGGTCTCCACAGAATGTGGAATATACAGAGAGAGAGAGAGAGAGAGAGAGAGAGAGAGAGAGAGAGAGAGAGAGAGAGAGAGAGAGAGTATTCATTTGTAGGAGAAAAAAAAAAACCTGAGTGGTGAGATTTGTAAGTTACTGAAGTAATCTATAATGAACCATGTAATATGTAAAAATTCCCCTCTCTCCTTCACACACACACACACACACACACACACACACACACACACACACACACACACACAAAAATTAAATGAGCTCTCTCCTCTCTCTCTCTCTCTCTCTCTCTCTCTCTCACTCACACACACATGTACGCACAGAATGATGAGTTTTCTCTCTCTCTCTCTCTCTCTCTTCTCTCTCTCTCTCACGTGCACACACACACACATACGCGCGCGCGCGCGCGCACATGCACACACACAGAATGGTATGTGTGCAGAGTTTAGCTGCTTTATTTTGTTAGGTTGTCTCGCGGTTTAGGTCGCAAAGTTTACCCAAACTGTGTAACTCGTACATCTCAGAAGGTCTCCAATTACTATGATCGTGGAATGATCAAATCTGTCATTGTATCCATCAAATGGATATCTGATTACAAATCATTCTCAAAAAACAGCATTTTTAGTCAAAATATTAGGATTTGTACATACCAAATTCGTACTTTATGTAAACCCTCTGAATCAAAAACGTCAACAGTTGCTAATATGAAACTCATGCAAATCATAAACATGCACGTCTTATACGATTCATATACACATACGAATTTCCATTATGGATGGCAAAAGTCTGTCACAGCTGCCAGGGAAGATGAGATCGTGAAATAATCTACAGGCCACCGGAAGACAAACAAAAATTGCTTCACCATATGTCTGTTTTTGTGTTTGTTTGCTGCTGTAGCCTTTCAATTCCAGATTCTCGGACATGTTGTCGCGGAGCATATCGCGTCTGTGGCCTCA
>CM065717.1:45557918-45562918 GCA_033310375.1 Conus canariensis
AAAATCTTTAAAAAAAACTACAGAGAAACGCATACTTTTTAACCTACGTTAACCACATCACAGCTAGCCACCTGACGTCAGCATCTCTCTGATTGCCGGTGTCGGTTAGACCAAACACTTCTGTCACGGGGAATCTGTCCTGTCTGTGGACATAAGCGGTTGTGTGAGTCAGGTGACTGGGCAGACAGTACGGCCAGGATTCAGTCTGTCAGCATTAAATTGTTGAAGTGTTTCCAATTTAAAGTGCCTAAGCATTTTCAATATGCGCTGCGTTTGTACATTTTAATAGACTGAAATGTGTGGCTGATTTTCGAAAACGTGAACCTCCATTGCGAGGGAAACAAGGCTGACTTGAAAGGGGGGGGGGGGGGGGGATTCTTTTTGCATGGCGTCTGAGAAAGCCTGTGATTAGACATGTGATGTGTAAAGATACAATGCGAGTCACAACACACACACACACACACACACACACACACACACACACACACACACACACACACACACACACACAACCGAATGAAACTGCCAGATGTGCTCACCTCACACGATCAACCAATCTCATGACAAGAGCATGTACCACACCTCTATGAATGGCTAACACGAAAAGAGTTCAGACTGAACTGTCTCCGAGGAAAGCCTGCAGGAATCGATAGGAATCACCAAGCTTCCAGCGCCAAAGGCCAAAAGATCACCACACTCAAAAATCAGCTAAAGGGGTATAGAAGAGAGATTGGGAGGGAGGGGCAGGGAGCGAGGAAGGCAGAGCAAGAGACGCTGAGAAGTTAGAAGTGAGAAGGCTGGGCTAGGAAAGAGTATGTGGGTGAGGAAAAAGGGTGGAGGGAGGGCTTGCAGACAATGACACTTGCAGAAGGAGACAGCAGGTCGCCAGAAAGAGATAGAGTAAGGAAAGACGGGCTGGTAGAGAGGTAAGAGAGAGACAAGGTGGGGTGGAGGATGGAGCTGCCCCCCCCCCCCCCCCCCCACATCGCAGACAGACGTGAGGAGAGTGAACTGGAATAACAACAGCCAAAGCCCAATGAAATTAAAGCCAGTGGGAGAAAAAGAAAAAAAAAATCTTCTATACATGTTGCTGTAAAATATGCTTTTCTTCATTTTGAAGAAATCAGTACCATGCGTACTTTGTACCCGTCTTCAATGTCATGTTAAACAGTCACATCACTGCACGTATCAGCAGTCAGCATGAAACGCATGGGAAGGAAGGAATTCCTGCCAGGAACCTTCTTGGTACTCTAATTATTGACGATAATTACTATCGGATCATTTGATTAGCGGATGTTCTGGAGTTATACTCACGGCGCTGCTCAAGGTTACACCGATTGCAATTACTGAGGTCACAAAAACTACTTGGATGAAAAATGTTTTATTTTTCACCCTGCTGAATGTCCGACACACATGGTTCCACTATGGCGCATTGTTCCTGGTGTGACAGCCGTTGTCGCTGAACTGCTAATGTCATTGCCTCTGTTGCTGTCGCTGTGACAGCCTCTTCACAACAAGAGGAGCCTGTCCGCGCTTGACGGAACGAACCGAACAACTGAACCAAGCAAGAAAGCAAGAGCAAATGATCGATTCCTCGGGCATGGCTGACAATATGCACATGCACACGCAATACACACACGCGCGAGCGTACGCGCGAGCGCACGCGCGAGCGCACGCACACGCACACAGGTACGGCCGCATGCAACAAACATAGGCACACACACACACACACACACACACACACACACACACACACACACACACACACACACACACACACACACACATGGACTGCCGTTGTTTGTTATTTAAAAGCACACACTTAATCTTTCACTGGAGGGTCATGAAGGAAGGCTGCTACAGCCAACATTTCTTCTGCTGACCAATGTTTTTGTGTTAAGTATGTACACAGTACACAGTGAAACCAAGAAATTATCAGAATTTCTGAATTGAGACAGGAGTGCTCCTAATTCACGATCAACTTAACAATATGCATTTCTTTCCTTCAAATGGGATTAAGCAACACCATACTGTGACATTTTCTTTTTCAGAAGGCGATCGCAGCACAATCTGTTTGGAGGCACAATGACACTATAACAGTTTTGAGTCGACTTCATTCTCTCTCTCTCTCTCTCTCTCTCCTCTCTCTCTCTCTCTCTCTCTCTCTCTCTCTCTGCGTATGCCGCATCAGCAAAGCAAGCGTTGAAACCCAGGTTTCTCTCTATGCTCTTGACCCTCTGTCGCAACGACACCTAAACCAGGAAGGAAAGAGGCTGTATCATCTACATCCTACAGCTGTGGTGATGTTCACCGCTAAGGCCAGAATTCATACTGAGACGGTATTGGACGTTAACTTTAGCATCACTACATTACATCATGAGAGAAAATACGTCCACAGTGTCCCCTGTCTGTTCATAGAAGTTGACAGACTGTCACTGAGCGATTGGCTCCACGTCAGTCCCGGTCCAGCAGTCAGCTCTTTCCTCCCTTTCACGTATTTGACACTGGTTTGTAGTTAGAAGACGATGGCTTTTATGATCCAGACATAAGTCAGTGAGTGTGTCTCGAATGGACCGATACTGTTGATGCTGTCCTGGTAAAACCGGAATTTACAAACCCATAATTTATGTCCAAAAAGTTGATCAAAATCCCCACAGGTTATACCTTACCATACACTATACACGTTTATATATATATAGTATATATATATATATATATATATATATAATATTGTGTATCAGTACAGTCTTCCATCTCCTTTCAGTATCTATTTCACACTTCCCATATATCAAACACAATTTCTTGTCATCTTTGTATGCGAGAAGAAGAAATATGACGTGATGATATATGAAAATCAGCACTAAATGTACAACTCTTCCTATGTCTTTTCTTTCAACTTTTATTCTGTCCTTTTCATGTTTTGAAAATTTCTTTATACGCCCCCACGCCCCCCTCACCCGCACACTTCCCTCCTCTGTGTGTGTGTGTGTGTGTGTGGTGGTTGGGTGGGTGGGGGTGGGGGGGTGTTATGCGCGCACGCGCGTGCACGTGCGTGTGTGTGCGCGCATGTGTGTATGTGCGCGCGCGCGCGTGGATGTGTGTGTGTGTGTGCGTGAGGCCTTTGAGTACTTCTCTCAAGCTGTAGATCCCCGCTCCCTGACAGACTTGCATACTAGTTTGGTAATTCAACCAAGGCAAAGGAGAAAAGAGAGCTAAGAAATGTAAGGTAAGTCAGTGGCGAGCTCTGCACCCTTGACAGTGTTAGTTGACACGTGTGGAGGCGGGCAGATCGCCTATGTGAATAATTGACTGAGGTGTTCAACTGACCAGCGTGCACAGTGTGGACGGTATGCAGTCAGCGTGTATCTGTGAATGACCTCATTGTCATGTCAGTGTTACAGGATAACCTGCTGTGCACATTCCCAGTCACTGCGATGTGGCATGCTCCACTGGCCTTGCAACGATCTGGAAGTGATCGATTCCTCTCTCTCCTCTCTCTCTCTCCTCTCTCTCTCTCTCTCTCTCTCTCTCTCTCTCTTTCTCTTCTCTCTCTCTTCCCCCTCTCTCTCTCTTCCCCCCTCTCCCCTCTCTCCTCTCTCTCTTTCCCCCCCTCTCTCTCCTCCCCCCATGTGTGGTTTACAGAACCTGCCTGCCAATCACTCACTATAAATGTTTCACAATGAAGGACAAAACGAACGGCCTTGCCACAACAAGCAACAAATCACACTAGTCCCGGATGACCACATTCCCATGGCGGTAGCAGTGTTACGGACTGACGGAAATGAACCCATGAATCACGACGTGGACGAGGATGTGGGTCAGTGTGAACCGTGAGCCACTGTCATGTTCCCATCTCTCCAACCGTCAAGCCATTCGTCTGACCTGTTCTTCCACCATCTTGACACACCCCTGGTACACACAGCTGCTGTCAGACGCTGGAACAAAACAAGCTGAATCGTCTGGATCTGATAAACACACGACTATGGGGACATGGGTGGTCGTTGTTGTTGTTTGTTGTTGTGTTGCTGTCGTACCCTGGCTAAAAGACTCCAGAGATGGTCATATTTCGCCACTCCCACCGTTCAGGCTGGGTGGTCTTGTGGATGTGATACTCTCCCTGACATTCAAGTCAGTCGAGTCTGGCTGGCAGTTTTGACACTGTAAGACCACACTGGAGTGGTCGTTGATGTGCGAGGCTTCAAATAGACCGTTTTAGATCGGAATTCGGTTTCCGGTTTAGTTGTGCTGTTTTTAAATTCAAATAATATGTTGGTGCAATAACTGTTCTCTCTCTCTCTCCTCTCTCTCTCTCTCTCTCTCTCCTCTCTCCTCTACTATATATATATATATATATATATATATATATATTTCTCTTCAAACTGAACACACACACATACACAGAGATAAACAATAGATAAAGAATGATAGATAGATAGATAATGATGATAGTGAGCCTACAAACACACAAAAAGATGCACACATGAACGTGCGTGCAAGCAAGCAAGCGCCACACACACACACACACACACACACACACACACACACACACACACACACACACACACACACACAGGGGTTCACGTACATGCACACGCTAGCATACAAATGAGCCTAAGAAAGAGAGAGAAAGAAAGACAGAGTGAGAAAGAGAGGGGAGAGGGGGTATGGGAAACAAAGACACAGGCATGCGAGGACTTCTGTTAACTCACATATCCAACCCACAACTTTATAACATATATGTTTAACCTTTATGTCATTCGCACGACATCCAATAATCCCGAATCTTCATTTGAACGAAACAACAAAAAGAGAGAATTTATCACAAATATGTGATGTTGAAGCATTTCTGCTTAATGCTCAGAACCTGCTGACAAAGGAAAACTGATTCTACAGACTTGGAATAAAAGGACGAACCACAGAAAAAGGAATTGCTTGATGTCTGGAACCTTTATATCCAATTCACCATCCTTAATAACATTTGGCGCCACCCTGGTAGAGCC
>CM065717.1:45567918-45592918 GCA_033310375.1 Conus canariensis
TTTCTCATAATTTAACATACAAACCTTCTATGATCTTAATTGTCGACTGGACTACAGACAACAATACCTGACATGATTTGATCTTTGTGACACTGAATCCTGAGACAAACAAATCTGTCGCCCCCACTTGGCAAGACCAACTCAGCTGGAGGGAAAGGAGAATAGCTGACAAGGCAAAAGGTGACGAAATACGCACGCGCGCTTTGCAGGGAGAGAGAGAAGAGACAGACAGACAGACAGACTGACAGAGACACAGAGAGAGACACAAAGAGAGGACTGGCGCGATCATACCAAGGCGTGCACTTTCATCAATGCCTTCTTGTTATTAATATTATCTTGCCACGTGCAATGCGGGTGTCAAGTTTAGTGTGTGTGTGTGTGTGTGTGTGTGTGTGTGTGTGTGTGTGTGTGTGTGTGTGTTGCCTCTTGTGTATGTGCGTGCGTGCATGCGTGCGTGTGTGTGCGTGCATGCATGCGTGAGTTCGTGCGTGCGTTCGTTCGTGTGTGTGTGTGTGTGGCGCGCGCGCGCGTGTGTGTGTGCGTGTGTGTATGCGTGTGCGTGATGCGTGCATGCGTGTGTATGTGCATCCGTGTGTGCGTACGTGCGTGCGTGCGTGCGTGGTGCGTCTGTGTAAAAACAGTGTTTGGCATAGATTCCGTTCTCATTTTCAACGGCCTGTCATGTAAACTTTCTCTTTCCTTTCTCTTTTCCCTTTTTTTTTCTTTCTCCGAGGATTTCCCCCTGTCTTCCCTTAACGCGCTTTGAATCCTGCGAGTCTTCTCGCCTCCTAGGGTCCAGGGATCATTGGCGAGGGAGGATCAATAGGGAAGCGGGTGAGCGTTGTCAGCCACAACAGAAATTGGTTCTGTTAGGACGTGTTCAGAGGATATCACTGTCTCCTCCCTGCCAGACGGCACGCCCTGTCTCTCCCAGCACACAGCCCACCAGGGAACACGGATCAGACAGGCCGGAGAGAGCTGCAGTTTACAGTACTACGCAGCCGCCAGGGAACACGGATCGGACAGGCCGGAGAGTTGCAGCTTACAGAACACACGGCCATCAGGGCCGCCATTTGCCAGCATGGATGTCCGCGCCGGCACTCCGGATCTTCCGGTAGGGGACGCCATCCATCAGGATCTGTGCCACTGCCTTGGTTTGGACAGATTCCAGTCTGGTTAAGCGGGGGTCGGGGGGTGGAGGGGTGGGGGGAGGGGGGGGGGCGGTCAGACGGAAAATGTACTCACTGTGCTGGTTTGATGCGTTTGGCAGTCCTGCAATGCCAGAACCCAAGACAGTGGTGAATTCAGCTGCGTTTTGAAGGTTCTGTTTATATTTGAAACGCTTTGCATTGCCTATATCATAACGCTTACAATTTCTTTACGCAGAGCTTTTATTCCCTTATTCATGTTATTAACCACTCAATCAGTTAGATAGTCACTTAGTTAGCTCTTCATTGACAATTCGAGAGATTGTTTCTTGATTTACAAATCACTATTGAATTAGAAGCCTCTTTTCCTGTGCAGTGGTAACAAGTCTGAAGACAGAAACCGTCTGTATTTCACAGGGTGCTGTGCTGACATAAGGCAAGGCATGCTGCTAACGGCATCTGCTTACAACATAGAAAATTTGTGGATAGAAAATTTGTGGAAACACACATGAATGATAGAAGTGGTCTCGTTTTTGGTCTTTTAACTGCAGAAACACATACACTACGTGTGTAATTTTTTTCATTTTAAAAATCGATTTTGTAAACAAAATTACATACTGCAGATTTCAGATCAGCTTGATTTCATTTTCGTTTTATGTGTTAGTTTGTAAATTCTGAGAAAAAAGATTACCTTTTACGCGCAGAGTGTATGTTCAGTCAATGTTTGTTCCTGGTAGTTTTGGAAAGAAAAGGACACACGAATGATACTTTTTTCTTAAAAAAAAAAAAAACCCTGACAATATCAATGATGAAACATGCGTCTGTCTCCTGTGACCTTCAGCCCCCCCCCCCCCCCCCCCCCCCCCCCCCCCCAAAGCATTCAGAAAAACCGTCAGTATCATTTCAATAGAAAAGTAACTGCATTTGGATGCTGCTTTTAAGAAAACTAAAACAAGCGAACGAGCAAACTGACCTTTTCGAAATAATATATGATTCTATACACTAGTCTTACTAGTCTTAAATAAAAGAAAAAGGAAACTAAATGACCTCTAAAACTGAAAATGAATGTGAACGCAAGCTTAGTACTTCTCGAAACACAAAGAAGCTGCGCTTTGTAAACGATTATGACTCCGAGTAGCAGTCGTACTAACACTAGAAGAAGTATAGTAATACCAGGAGTAGCAATGCTGTTGTTTTTTTTATTGTTCCTGTTATTATTATTATTATCATTATCATTATTATTATTATTTATCATCACTATTATTATTATTATTATTATTGTTATTCTTATTTTTATTCATTATTATTATTCCTTTTCTTATTATTATTGCATGTTGGTACATTTTTCGATCCTAGTCCATCAGTTTTGGTCAGGTCTTATAAAAACAACCTTCGAGTCCCATCAATGAAATCCTTGTACATATAACCCGTCCCACGACATAAGTTGCAAACTGCGCCTACTCCCGAACACTTTATATGTTAGTTTGCAATTGTTTTTTTCCTTCAACATCATGTTTTCAATGGCTTTCAATGTACAGATCTCAACATTTCACCATCTCATCCTTCAGACATTACAATTCGACTGAATGAAAAGATACACACACACACACACACACCACGCGCGCGCGCGCGCGCGCCACACACACACACACACACACACACACACACACACACACACACACACACACACACACACATGCACACACACACACGCACGCACGCACGCACGCATAAAGACGAAAAACAATGCCCCTTTCTGGACTCCCCCTATGGATTCGCTCCTGACGGCTAACTAGAGATGTGCTGTGAATCGCAGCCCGGAGTCAGCGGTCCTCTGCTGTTTGTCTACCGTCTCCACTGACGGCTCTCCCACGGCCGTCCTGTCCGCGCCGTTCCCTGCAGTGCCTGCCGGGCCAAACGCCCGGATCAGCAGCGGTTCATTAGTCCAAGAATAGCTTGAAAACCATCCCCTGTTGTCCGCGCCTGCCGCGTCCACAACAGCCGTCTGCCTCGTTGGGGAAATTACTCCCCTGGGTGTTGGAGAGAGAGAGACAGAGAGAGAGAGAGAGAGAAATAGGGGAAGGGGCACTACTCGAAGGTTTGTAGTAAACCACCACCACCACCACCACCACCACTCCACCCCACGAAAAACCGAAGTCTGTGTGCCTTGGCTAACAAACTGATGATCGCAAAATAAGAAAGCAATTTGGAGAGAGGAAGGGAGATGTACTGGATCTGCTAACGTCTAGTTTTTAACACTGGGAGACGTTCCATGCCTGGGCTTGTTCAGAACTAACTCTCTCTCTCTCTCTCTCTCTCTCTCTCTCTCTCTCTCTCTCTCTCTCACTCACACACAACCAACCACACACACACTACAAGGGCACACACACACACACACACACACACACACACACACACACAGAGGGTGGGGAGAGAGAGCGAGAGACAGAGACAGAAAAACAGACAGAGAGAATAAACGAGAGGTGAAGGGCCAGGGGAAGACAGGACAGACATACTTGATCGTTTTTGTCTTCTCCGGTCATTCAATAAATTATGTCAGTTTATCCGTAGCTCCCAAACCATCAAACAGCCGTGATCTTTTCAGCAATTTTCAAAGTGACCGCAGCTGACACCGTGTTCCAGACTACTCAGTAGTTCAAAGCAGCAGTACTCCGCAGCTGTGAATTCACTGCTTTAGCCAAGTCTTGAATTCTTGAAAACCTTTCTTGCGAGCCAAGCTTTCACAGTAGGAACATAGAACTGGATCAGTTCTTTGAGATTGAAGAATGACGGTTCAAAGGGGGGGGGGGGGGGGGGGGGGGGGGGGGGGGGGGGGGGGGGGGGGGGGGGGGGGGGAAGAGAAAATCTTGGGGTCCCTTCCATGTAGGGAAAGGGGCAACCTGGCAAAATGCAATTTTTGTCAGCCAAGGGAGGAAAGGACGGGGGAGGGAGGGGGGGGGGGGGTTCGAGCATCCCGGACACCATCCGCCCACCATCCCCCTTTCCCTTCGTCTGGTCCTAAAATTACTGGCCTGTCACTACCTACATCAACCCAGACCCATATTGGCATGTCTGGAAGGTACACTACGGAAGCTCATAAACGTTTCACCCCCAGTGATCACATCACCGATGCCTTTAGGTCCCTGCGTTTTCAAACTTGTCTAACATGTGGACTGACCATCTCACACACTCTCTTTTTTACAGCGTCTACGTCTTCAAATTGGGCATCCACACAGCGCGCACGTTTTTTTCATTATGCAGTTCGTTGTGAATGAGAATGTAACCTGGGCTACCAGACATATCAGATCAATCTTGTACACACATGTGTAGGGCATCACGTATTCCTTGTCTCACCACCTCAATGGTATTCTCGTTCAAGCGCGGGATTTGGAGCTCCAGAAAGTGAATCATTACAGCGGTCTTTCTTGCCCCTTGAAATTCGTGTACCGGTCTCCACACCGTATCATACGTACATGCAGACTCGCCATCTGTACACTACACAGATCTTTGAAAATGTAGCTGGGCGTGTCTCCTAGCTGCATGGCAGTGAAAATGTTAGGTCTGAGATGCTCTCTTGCTGACTCCATCATTTTAGTATAGTCGTGTCTGACGTCATAAGTCGTAAAGACGTGAAGCTCTTTTTACGAAAATGTGCGTAATCGTGACGAAAGACTGAAATTTTTAAAACGAAGTATAGTCGATTTTTATACAGTCTCTCGGATAGAGAGTTTCTGATCAACTAACGAAACTGCTTATGCGTGATTTTAAATATTCCGGATCTTTAATAGTGGTATGTTAATTTCTAAATATCAGCACAATTACGGCGATATTGAATCAAACCGAGTCAAACACACAAAGAGCTAGGGACAGACAGACAGACAGAGAGCCGCCACAGACTCAGAGAGGCCAAGCCCGGACGGGGCTGAGGGAATATTTGATCTTCCAAGGTTTATTTTTAATACTGTATTGAGATCGATTTTGATATTGATTCTGTAGCAGGAAGGCGAACAGGGGCGGGGAAATGGAGGGTTCGGCTTTGTGGGATGTCGGGGGATTTGACCTTCTGACGTCGAATTTCACAACTCTACTGGGATCGATTTTGTATACCAACATAGACTCTCTCTCTCTCTCTCTCTCTCTCACACACACACACACACACACACACACACACACACACACACCACGCTAAAGCACTTATATATACGCCAAGGCGTGTGTGTGCCTGTGCGCGTTGTTATCATCGTTTTACCTTTGTATTTATCTGTTTCTGTCAATCAGCATCTTCGCTCTGCCTAGTTCTCTCTCTCTCTCTCTCTCTCTCTCTCTCTCTTCTCTCTCTCTCTCTCTCTCTCTCTCTCTCCAAATATTTGCGTCTGTGCCTGTGTGTTCATGCGTGCTTATGCGTGATCATGTATGTACGTCTACATGTACATGATTTCAAAGAATGCGTGATCGTGACAAAAAAAAAGATCATAAGCACGAAGTCATCGGAATGATACACATCTGTGGGGTGTGTGTGTGTGTGTGTGTGTGTGTGTGTGTGTGTGTGTGTGTGTGGTGTGTGTCTTTCTGTCTGTGTGTGTCTGTGTCTGTGTGTGTGCGTGTGAGAGAGAGAGAGCGAGAGGAGAGAGAGAGAGAGAGAGGCGTGTGCGTGCATGCGTGCGTGTGTGTGTGTGTGTGTGTGTGTGTGTGTGTGTGTGTGTGTGTGTGTGTGTGTGTGTGTGCGTGCGCGCGCGCGTGTGTGTCTTTTCCCCAACGTTGAACTTCCAGGAAATCCCAGAGTAGTTAAAAAAATCAGACGATGAGGAAGTCCACTCCGAAATGTTTGTTTTTCATCATAGAGAGCCCGACAATTTCTTGCGCCTGTTTGTTTCGCTTGTCCAGTGTTTGTTCACACACACACACACACACACACCACACACACACACACACACACACACACACACACACGCACTTGCGCGTGCACACACACACACACACACACACACACCACACACACACGCACGCACGCACGCACGCACACACGCACGCACGCACACACACACACACACACACACACACACACACGCACGCACGCATGCACGCACACGCACGCACGCACACGCACCACACACACACACACACACACACACACACACACACACACTCACGTTCACTTCCCTCTCCCTACTTTCCCCTCCCCCCTCCCCTTCACACACTCCCTTCTCTGCCCTGGCTGTGTCAATGTCGCCCTGCTGTCGCCTCCATTGCCTGGAATCAAGGAAATCAATACTTCAACAACTCTGCCTACAGCTTTCTGGTCCAACCAAACACAATCTACACAACCCAAAAACGAAAACTAGGCAAGGAATAAAACACCTTAAAGAGAACACGGCGACAGAAATAGAACTGCAATCCCATCGGGGCATTTCGTTCGGTTTAAAAAAAGAGAAAGCCGAAGAAATCAGCTGAAGAATAACAATTCAAACGGTCGATGAGGAAACCGTTACAAGATCTCGTTATGTTTTATTGCAGTCGCCCACTAGAATCACAATGAGCGTACAATGTGCGAGGGCTGGGACGAATGCGCGTAATCTGTGTCAATTTGGGTTTCCTTCTAACGCTTAGAATGTAAGGGTTTGTTTGGGGGTTTTTTTTTTGTTTGTTTGTTTGTTTTTGTTTTTGTTTTTTTTTTTCTTTTCAACAGCAAGGAATGTAGAAAGAGACGATGACATAGCTCTTGAGTAGTGTGTGTGCTGCTGATTCATGACGCCTGTTCAAGAGAATCGGACATCTTGTTTGCCAGGCGCACTTGTTTGCCAGGCGCAATGTCCAGTTGTGATTGCCCGCATACGAGAAGCATCGAAATAAAACCGCTCTGTTCACATCAAGAAAATAACAAATGTTCGTGAATGAAACACTCCGTTGGGAGTATGACAACTCGTTCCTTTCCAGGGTGAAAGAAAAATCCCCTGGGAACGGTCTGGGTTTTTTTTTTTCCACAATTACAATTCAAAATTGCGGCCCGCTTGGAGCCTCAATACCTTGTGCAGTCACGTTGTTCACAGCCGAGTCCACCAAGAAGCTCCTGTCTCCATCACTAGAATCAGGGATGCGCTGTAAAAATCCTGCCGTGCAGTTCACGGTTTTACGTCTGTAAGAACGGCTGTGTGGGTTCTAGCCCCCCAGCTGGTGTTCAGTAAGTGACGAGTTCAAATCCCGGACGTCCATCAAAAATTGCTATCCTCGCGGTCCATCTTACTGGCATGTCGTTCTGGTGGAGTTAGCGTTCCTTTCCCCCACTCTCCAGGGATTATTACGACCGTCTGCTATACCGTCTGATGTCAGTGTTGACATCAACGTGATGTCACTGGGAGGAAAGGGTCCTTAAGTAGTTGTGGCAGAGCGGGGTATGTCCCGTGGACGGCATCCCACAGGGGAACACAAACCAAGCGCTCTCTTAACACCATCCTACACACACATACACACACACACACGCGCACGCACGCACGCACGCACGCACGCACGCACGCACACACACACACACACACACACACACACACACACACACACACACACACACACACACACACCAGCTGTCCAACACAGTTCCCCTTCTCACTCAGTCCCTCACTCACTCCCTACCTTTATTTCATCTCTCTATCCCACGCTCCCATTCTCTCCCCCCCCCCCCTCCCCTTCCGCTTCCCTCCTCTTTCGCCACATCCTCCAAAGCTCCCTCATCCCCATTCCACCCCACCCAGCTCCCACCCTTTCACAGACTGTGGAGAAAGTGAAAAGGGATGGTGTTACAGACTACTGAAGTGAGTGAAAGGTACTGGAGCCACAGGTTTTTGAAGAGAGCGAAAAGTAAAGGAGTCCCATGCTTTTGAAGAGCGTGAAAGAAGATGAAGTGATAAGCAACTGAAGAGAGTGAAAAGTGATAGAGTTACAGGCCTTTGACTAGAATGGAAAGAGATGAAGTGATAAGAATTTGCTGAGAGTGCAATGTGATGAGTTTCAGGCCTTTGAAGAGAGTGAAAAGGAATGAAGCTATAGGCCTTTGAAGAGAGTGAAAAAATACGAAGTGACAAGGAATTGAACTGAGTGAAAAAATATGAAGTGACAAGCATTTGAAGAGTGTGAAAAGAGATGAGGTGACAAGCACTGGAAGACAGTGAAAAGTGATGGAGTCACAGGCTTTTGAAGGGAGTAAAAAGAGATTGTGTTACATGCCTTTACAGAGAATATAAAAAAGATAAATAACAAGTATATAAAAGTGAGTAAACAGAGATGGAGTTACAAGCATTTGAAGAAACTGAAATGGGATGGAGTTATACGCCTTTAAAGAGAGTGAAAGGTGATGGAGTTTCAGGCCTTTAAAGAGAGTGAAAGGTGATGGAGTTTCAGGCCTTTAAAGAGAGTGAAAGGTGATGGAGTTTCAGGCCTTTAAAGAGAGTGAAAGGTGATGGAGTTTCACGCCTTTCAAAAGAGTGAAAGGCGCTGGAGTGACAGAGTGAAAACAGATAAATAAAAGACAAGTATTTACAGAGACAGAAAAGTGACGGTGTTACAAGCCTTTAAAGAGAGTGAAAGGAGATGAAACGACAAGCATACGATGAGAGTGAAAAGCGATGGAGTTAAGGTTTTTGAAGAGAGTGAAGATTCGTGAAGTTACAGGACTTTGAAGAAGTGACTAGTGAGTTAGAGGCCCTTGAAGAAGTGACTAGTGAGTGCCCTTGGGAAGAGCTACAAGCGCTGAAGTGACATGCCTATGAAGAAAGTGGCACGTGATGGCGCTACAGACCTTTGAGAAAATGGCGAGTGATTGGGTTTTCCGGCTTTGGGCGAAGTGAAAAGGGATGGAGCGACAAGCCTCTAGAGAGAGTGAAAAGTGATAGAGTCACACGCCTTCGAAGAAAAAGACAAGCGATGGAATTGGAGGCCTTTGAGGTTCGTAAAAAAAAAAAAAAAAGACGGGGTAGCCGGCCTTTGAAGGCAGTGACTAAACACATCCGACGTTGCCAACACTCTGAATCTGTAGTGGCGCATAATTCATCTTGTGACGTTACACTTCAGAATCCGGCTGGAGAAGATCAGGAAGCCAACGAACATCAGATGCCTGTTTCACCTGGACAGACTGAAGGGCTCTTGCATTGCCAAGCCCTTTCAAACAACAGTCCGTGGAAGATTTGCACCACTGCTTACACTGGATGAGAATGCTGAAGAGTTGCACGCCAAGTTCAAAGCAATGATGACAGAAGCAGCAACTGGTGTTTAGGGGAAATAACATCGGAAAAGTTCTAAGAGATCTGAAAAATGTGCAGCGGCAGGGATCTCAAGGGAGTCAAGTATTCAGCTAAAGAATCAACAGCTGGCTAATCAGCAAGAGGACACAGAAGGGCATCAGCAAGGTCAACAAGAGGAGTGGATCGGGAAATGATGCACAGACATGGAGGACAGTCTGGACAAGAGTAATAGCAGACTTGCAATACATACTGTAAAGAATCTCACAAAGTAAAGGCACACAAATGTCAGTTTTATCCGGGACTGAGAACAAAACTGACAGAGAGAATGACGAAATTCTATGCAAAGGCGCATTAAGTATTGTTCCGTCTTCTACAACTATGGGACCAATGAAAATCCTGAACTGCTTGAAAATCAGGCATTATCAAATAAACACGACTGCCCAGTTGTACGCGGAGAAGTGGAATCAGCAATCTTCTTTCTTTCAAACTGCATAAGAAAAAAGTGCAGGAATGCTAGACAACCTGATTGAGACGACAGAGCATGCGGGAGACACGACGACAGACACTGTTTCCAAAAACTGCAATGAAACGTCACAGACTGGACAGCGGCCGACAGACAAGGGTGGACAGTGGACCGAGAAGAGCTCTGATGTAAGTCAGCCAACTGCCACAGCCGTCAGAAGGGGAGACAACTGCTGCAGCGTTCATCTTCACAACGCCATCATGACCCAGGTGGCAATCATGAAATTCAGTACATGTAACACCTTTGACATTATGTAGAATGCCTCTGCATTAAAAAGTACAAAGCTTAGATGAACACCAAGCTGTTCATTTATTAAGGACTTCAATTAAGACTTCCGTTATTGTTTACTTGTTTGTTGGTCAACAGTCGTTAACTTATGGTGTCACTCTAAATTTCCTCTCCTAAATCATTCTTCAGTGATCTTTTCAGTATCCTTAATGAACGTGTGCATTTCCGTCCTTCCCTACAATCGCGATCACAATTCTCGTTATTATGTGCACATTTCAATGTTTTATATAAATTAATGAACATTTCTCTCACTATTATGCCATTCCATGTCAAGCAATCTTCATCGTCAAAATACCTCCGCCCTGGAAGAAGTGCATTCGTCTAAATCTCTTGGTTTGCTTGTTTGACTGATTCGATCAATCCATTAACGGATCGCTCCTACAATCAGTCAACAAGTCGTATTCATGCTTTGACTACCAATGAATTGCTAACATCGCCATCGAAGGCCACGTCACACATCGTTCAGATGTGAATGAAACCACCCGGCACGCTCGTGCCACACACACTGTTTACCATGGAATATCATTTTGACATGGTCGCAAATCCACGTTCCCTGATCATTCGCTGGGAGAGACGTGAGAGGGGTATGACGGAGGGGGACAGAAAGGAGTTGCAGGAAGAGACTGGCAGACGCTCAATAAACAGACTGGGAGACAAGACACGTAAAGAGAGAGGGAGAGAGAGAGGGGGGGAGGGGAGAGAAGGAGGGTGGAGAAGGGGTAACAAGATGCTCTCACTTTGTGATGTAAAACAAGGTCTTCTCCGGCGTGCCGCCAATGATCTCTACCCGCTAGACATTCTCTCAACTTTGGGAGTCGTTTCAACCAGCTTGGAGTAAGAACTGGACCACAGGCTTCGCATAACCTCTTTGTTCGAATATCACATACCTGTGTGTCAGGAATCACCCGTCTTTTTCTGAAAGACACAGACAGACAAACAGACAGACAGAGACCGACAGACAGACAGAGAGGGGGACCCGCTGATACAAACGGTTTATTCATCAGCCTGGGCCCGTTATGAAAGGTACATCCCCTTACATTCATTTCAACATTCAAACATGCCAATAGGCTTGTCCGTGTAACAAGATGTTAAAAATATAACGTTCCGAGATAAGTTTCTGTAATCCTCAATACTTTATACAAGAAAAGGGACAAATTCTGCACATCCCTAGATCTAGTAGATGATATCAATAAGCAAAGTTTCAGTGGTACAAGGGTATTGATAACCCTTGCTAGGAACAAACCTTTCTAATTTGATTGACAGTTGGGCAGCATAAAACAAAATGAAAGTCGTCTACTTCAGATCCTTTACACAAAGGACAAATTAAATTTGCTCCACAGCGTTCTCTGTATCCGCAACAATGTACCCCTAGCTGTGATATCGTCATGCCAAATCTCATTGTCACGTGTTCATTGATTCTCAACATCACAAGTGGTTTCATTTTATGTCTTTTACAAGAAAAAGTTATACACAAATTAAATCTTTCACTGCTTTGAACATGATCATGCCATTTTCTGCCACCTGCGATCGATTACACGTTGATGAAAAACAACGAAATTCCTTAACATTGCCACCTCCCTGGTTTATCAAGATTTCACCAAAATCATATTGATATAAACATGTACACATATTTGAAGTCCAGTTTTTCTTTCCCCTTGTATCTAATTCAAACAACATATCCATTTGAAGTAATCTAAACCAGTAATGAACACACTGGACAGTAGATTTTCAATATAGCATGTATCTCTTGGTTTCACCCTACACTTCATCACCTTGTGCATACATATTTACAACATAAAGTTGTGTAAAGCAACTAATTGTACAGATTCACAATCTAAAGCAGCTTTGTTCAGTCCCCACTCATCTGAGCCATAGTGTACAACAGGCAGAATTTGACAATCAAATATATTGACAAATGATCTGAATGAAGTGTTGTTAACTGAAAACTTGTTCCCATGATACCCCCAAAGACTTTTCTCGGCAAGCAAGATCCTCGCAAGCAGTGACAGAGCATAAACGAATGGAAAACAAAATCCGCAAATACTTAAAAAGAAAGTTCCGGCGTTAAAACACCAGTCTACTTACATCTTTCCCTCGTACCTATGTAAACATCTTTCTGAAATACAATGATCTGGTTTTTTTGCATATTAATTAACGTTTAACCGATGTGCCAGTGCTGAATTTGCGTGTTACTAAGCTTGGTCTGAAAGCCAATGGAAGTTTTAGACAATATAAGACAATATTGTCTGCCTGTAAAAGAATGAACAACTAAAGCGCGTATCGGGAAAACGTGACATCGAGCTTACTATTGTTCAATGCTTCTATGACCAGTTCATGAAATGAGAGAGAAATATAGGGCTGCACACATCACCTTGTCCGACCCTAGCTGTACAGCTGATGTATTCAATCAGTTGAGAGCCATACATAGCCCCATATCTGACGTTGTCATACACGCTCCTAATACATTTATACAGTTTACCTCTGACCCACTTTTTAGTGAAATAGGGCTAAGCAATTTTCTGTTTATTAAGTCAAATGCATTTTCAAAGTCTATAAAATGTACGTAAAATCCACGATTAAGTGGAAATTGTTTCTGTATTAAGGCTAGAAAATAAACATATGCCAGCCGTCGTGGCGAAGTGCTTAGTGTCGCGGACCCCGGCTGGGAGGTCGTGGGTTCGATTCCCATCAGTCATGTGGGATTTTTCTTCCCCGACCGGCTTCTATCCAGAGTTGAGTTGCTACGGGCTCAACTGGGAAGACATAATTCACTAATAATACCATCAGGACCTGCTATCTTGCAATTTGTCAATTTTCTTAAAGCATATAATGTTTTTCCCTCGAGATTCTACGTTTCATAAAACAATCGGCATCACCATCTCTCATAAAAATGCTAATTCATGTTACATTCCGATGTTTGTTTCTCTAACAATGATTCAATAAGATTAAAGAAGGTATAAGTTCTAATACTATTTCTCGGCTGTTTTCTCTTCAAAGAAAATTCATGGATAGGTTCCCAGACCCTTTTTTTGTTGAGAGAGAGAGATAGTCCGTCTGTTATGTGGAAGGTGCTGTTAACATGGATCTTCATGGAAGACGCGCCACTCAACGTCTTTTGGCCCTTTAAATGTAAAGAGTTTTGGACCGGACCAACTGCACTTTGGGGGTCTTCTTCCCCTAAGATTCTCTGTTATCCAGCTTTCCCGACAGTTTACCCCCTCTACACTTACACTCTGGTGTACAGACCTGCCAACGCAAAACGCCGAAAAAAGAGACCCACTGCAGACAGACAGACCAGGTCATAAACTGAAGAGAGACAGATAGACAGACAGACAGACAAACAGACAGAAACCCACTCAGTGACAAAGAGAGACAGAGATTGATGGAGGGTGTTGATTCAGCCCACCAGCCGGGCCGTGCCATAAAATCTGACCCCATCCCCATGGCCGTGTGTGTTGTTTGTGCAGGCCGAAGTATGCCGACGGTCCGTTAATCGTCATGAATACACACATCTCTCCCTGTCGGTGGGTGATACGTTTGAACGTGGGGAGGATCCACAGCAGAGGCCTCAGCAAAGCGCAGCCATAGCCGACGCCGCGGAACAGGTTTTAGTGCCGCTTGAGAATGCATTCCATGCGCTCGTTTCGCCTGTACTGATGAGCATTCCGCAACGGGGCGTCGATGATGATCGCCTGATTATTATGGCCTACTGCGCCTCTTCTCTCGGGAGGATACTGAATGGGGGGTAAAAACAGACGGTTGGACAGGGCTTTGGGACGGGGTGGGGGTGGGGTGGGGGTTTCAAATGAGACCGAGAGACAAAAACACTGGATAGAGTGGTGGGAGCGTGGAAGGGCAGGGGGGCGTGGGGGGGGGGGGGAGGGGTCGTAAGCGACGGATACGACATAAAAAAACGGGTATCAATGATGGGACGGAAATACGGGCCCACGTGCGTGCACTCGTGTACACACACACACACACACACACACACACACACACACACACACACACACACACGCACGCACGCACGCACGCACACACGCACGCACGCACGCACGCACACACTCACGCACGAACGCACGCAAGGGGGAGACTCGTGAGTGCAAACAGACGAGATAGAAGGGCAACAAAAAAAGTAGAGAGAGGAGGGTGGGTGGACAGAGAGACAGTGAGACCGAGTGCTTGGGGGGGGGGGGGGGAGGACAAAAATAAACAAGCAGAGTGAGGAGAGGAGAGTATGTGTGCGGACAGAGAGAGAGACAGACAGACAGAGACAGACAGACAGACAGAGAGAGATACGAAAAGAGACACAGAGAGAGAGAGAGAGAGAGAGAGAGACAGAGAGAGAGAGAGAGAGAGAGAGAGAGAGAGAGAGAGAAGGGGGGGGGAGAGATAAAAAAAAGAGAGCCAGAACAACAGAGAGAGATTCAGACAGCGAGTCCACTGACGCTAGGCCCTGACCATTACACACACATTACGACAGCTAAAGGTCAGAGACGGAGCAGTCCCCTCTGTGACGATGCAAATATGCACACATAACAGGGACGCGTATTACGTCATAAATGTCATCATTTTAGGATGAACGTTTCGCAGAATATCCGGGGTGATTGTCCAGCCATACGTTTTAAGACAATCAACGCTCAACAACCAATCAATAGTCACCGTAAAACAAAGTGAAAGGGATGGGAAGGGAGAGCGGGTTTTGGGGAGGGAGGGGGGGGAGGGGGCAGTAGAGGAGGGGAGGGGGGTGACGGAAGGGACGTGTGATTGCGAAACAAGACATCCCACATAGAGAAAAGAGAGAATATCATCCTGATTCGCCGTTTGACATTTCGCCACTTCCCAATTCGCCGTTTCCAGAGGCGCCATTTCCCGATATGCCATCATGAAAACGGTTACATTTCTGGACTCCCATTTTGCCACACACACACATATATGTATATGTGCATCAAAGATGGTATTCGTCGAAGGATTACATAATATTCTTCGAAAGATTACATAATATTTATTTCCACTATCTTTTTCTTTCTTTCTTTCACACACACACACACACACACACACACACACACACACACACACACACACACACACACACACCATGAAACTCAGAAGTGCTGAGTGTGAAAGTTGTCTCCCGTTCTTGTTTAGAGACAAAAACTTATCTAAGTTTTATGATCACGGCCCATTTTCTGCAGGCTCTCCTACCCTCTGCGTACAGAAATCCCTCCAAAGATAGAACCTGGCCGTCTCTTTCACTCTTCATTACTTTCCATCTTGGGAAATGAAACATCGGATTGCGAGTGCAGTACGTGTCGGAACGCGCACGCGCGCGCGCGCGCGCACAGACAGCCACACACACACGCACACGCACACGCACACACACACACACACACGTCGCGACAAAAGAAACTAATCCAAGAATTCTACGAAGTCCATAAAAACTGTTTAGTGGCGAAATGGAACAAGCGGACTCTATAAGGCAGACGTGTTTACGCAAACGAGATATTTGTGGCAAGTGGCGATTCAGTATGCCACCTCAACGAAATATGGAGGAGGGGATGAAGGGGGGGGGGGGAGAGAGAGAGAGAGAGAGAGAGAGAGAGAGAGAGAGAGAGAGGAGAGAGAGAGAGAGAGTGACACAGAACGTGAGAAAAATGAGAAGAAGAAAAACGGAGAGATAGAGGTGAAACCAATGAACGGGGAGTAAGAGGGGGAAAGAGACGGATAGAAAGAAGAAAACAAAAAGAACGGGCAGAATATGAGAAAAGGGAGAAAAAAATATGGTGAAGACACAGCAGAAGAAGAAGAAGAAGAAGGAGAAGAAGAAGAAGAAGAAAGGAGAAGGAGGAGGAGAAGGAGAAAAAAGAAGGAGAAGGAGAAGAAAGAAGAAGGAGAGGGAGAAAATGCATCAGGTGAAAGAGTAAAGGACAAGGAGGAGGAAGATTAAGCGGGACGGAGTAGGAGGAGGAGGAAGAGGAGGAGAAGAACCAGGCGGAGGAGGAGGAAGAGCAGATGAAGAACGAAATAAGGTTAGAGAGAGAGAGAGAAAGAGAGAGAGAGAAGGAGGAGGAGGAGGAGGAAAAAGAATAAGTAAATGAAGATGAACAGAATGGGTAGAAGAAGAAGATGATGAACAACAACAAAACAAAAACATGAAGAAGAAAAGAGAACAAGAACAAGAACGAACAAAGAACAAAGAGGAACAAGAAGAAGAGGGAAAAGACCATGAAGAAAAAAGGAAAACAATCACAAGGAAAAAGAAACAGAACAAGAACAAGAAACAATCAACTGACGAAGCTAAACCAGAGGGATGACAAGGAGAAGAAGAAAGACAGAAAGAATGACAAGGTGGTGGAGGAGGAGGAGGAGAAGAGGGAGGAGGGAGTGGGGAGGGAAAGCAGACAGACGACCGGAAGAGGACAGATCGATACGGGACTGGTAAGTCCGGTCTGATCGAGTTCCAGTTTACGGCAATGGCTCTCGTGGCACCGGCCGGAAAGCAACAGACGACAACATCAACAACAACAACGTCGTCAGAAGGTGGGGGTGGGAGGGTGAGGAGGGAGAGGCAGTGAGAAGGTGAGAAGGGTAGCGTGGCAAGGTGTGACAGAGCGCACGGTTGCTGGAGTTGAATTTCAGCTCTTTACACACACACTTCCCTTCCCTCTACCCACTCTTTCTGTTCGCCACACCATTATTTCAACGTACCCCTAACATTCAGGCTTCTCACAGTTTCTAGAAATGGACGGTCATCTTCATCCTCGTCCTCCTCATCTTCATCACCATCACTATCCTCATTATTATCGTCATCACTATCACTATTCTTATGACGAAAGTGATGACATGATGTTTGTTGAATATATGATGATGATGATAGGATGATGATGATGATGATGATGATGATGATGATAATGATGATGATAATGTTGTTTGCTGCTGGTGCTGCTGCTGCTTCTGCTGCTGCTGATGATGATGATGATGAAATTTGGGTGGTTGAACTGACTGCAGACCGTGTCTGAGGCAGGAGAATAAAGACTGAGTGGAAGGAACAAAACAATGCAAAGGTCATCATCATCATCATCATCATCATCATCACCATCATCATCACCATCACCACCATCATCATTATCGTCATCGTCATTAATTTTGTTTTTCTTCTTTTTTCTCCTCATTAATTCTGCTATGAAGATCAAGAAAGAACGTCTGAGGCAGATCAAAGTGCCGTGGTTTCTTCACTTTCTGGCAAAACGTCTCTCAAAATCGAGTTGGATATATCAGACCAAAGTCATTGATAGAATCACAATGGCGGTTCTATCACTGAGGGTGGTAGTGCAGGATCTGTGTTCACCATTCAAAGTTTTAGAACTGATCACCCGGAAGAAACAAAAAGCCATTCAATTTTCATAGTCGATCTGATAGCTATTCTAACGGCTTTATTTACTATTTATTTGCCTGCCAACGAAAATACAGACATTCTGAGTCATACTCGGTTTGAAATGGGTTTTCGTGAAAGCCACAAAGGGAGCATTCATCTCTGAGATCAGGTGATCACTACAATGTCTTCGGATGACACAAACGTTGGCTGGGATTTGCTGGGTGCGCCAGCCTCTTCGTCTTCCTGCTTCGTAAACCTCCCTACTCCCTCATCCCCTCCCCTCCCCAACCCCCGTATCTTTCCCCCCAATCCTTCCTCTCCCTTCTCTGCACCCAGTTACACTTGCAAGCACTATGAATACTGCCATCCCAAAACACTACCAAGGGGAGTCATCTGATAGGGTTTTCCATAGCATGGCCCTGTTCAAAATCCGACAAGATGACTTCCCTTCGAAAGACGGATTCTTTCTGTCAAACTCAAGTCGGGTTCGTTTAAACAGGATATGTGTCAACTTATGTGTTTATTTGGCATTCATATTTACTCAGATGTTTCATTACAACATTTGCTTGACGGAGAGAAATCGCAAGGGAGAGATTTAATGTCTGAACGTGAGTGAGCGGTCGTTCTTCCTGCGACTCAGGCCTGTTACACCAACACTCTTTCCTTACGAGGGTGAGGGGGGGTGGGGGGGGGGGGTTGCCAGGCGGACTGATATGGAAATGTGCCCGTGCCTTGTCATTTGCCTGCTTTTGCCAATACTGAACACGTCTTCACATTGTGCAATGGTTCCACCGACACATTTTGCACACTTTCTTGCTGAAATGCTGATGTTCAAGATCTTGAAGTAACACCTCATCTCCAGGACTGGGAATCGTCTCCAGTCACCTGCAATATTTGGGCGTCCCAGTTTTACCTGCGTAAAAAAAGAGGTGACCAATGAACATACGAGCCTGGCTGATGACAAGAAGGCGATGGAGAGTAAAAAAAATTCATATGGCGCTTCCTACTTATCAAAGGAAGTTACAATTCTTAAACATGCAGAACAAAATGATGCGTGTCGACGTAATAAGAAAAGATTTTCATTTTGACCTTTACCCCAGAAAGACAACATCTGTTCTGTTTTTGTACTCCCAGTTCTCACAGAACAGGGAGTACTTTAGAATGGGAACGAAGAAATGCTGTCAGTGTGTCTGTCCGTCCGTCCGTCCGTGGTCAAAATGTGTTCCACTCGCTCCAGACAAAACTACTGGGCCGATCTTTCTGAAAATTTGTAGGTATGTTCATTATGGGTCAAGGATTATGCCCGATGTTTTAGTTTACCGTTATAGCCGTTACTAACAGCTGTAACGGCCTGTAACGGTTTTTCTTCTTTTTGGAATATCTCCGAAAGTACTTGGCCGATCTTTGTGAAAATTAGCCGGTACGTTCATTATGGGTCACGAATAATGCCCGATGTTTTAGTTTACCGTTATAGCCGTTACTAACGGCTGTAACGGCCTGTAACGGTTTTTCTTCTTTATGGAATACCTCAGAAAGTACTCGGCCGATCTTTCTGAAAATTTGCAGGTATGTTCATTATGGGTCACGGATGATGCCCGATGTTTTAGTTTACCCCGTTATAGCCGTTACTAACGGCTGTAACGGCCTGTAACGGTTTTTCTTTTTTATGGAATATCTCAGAAAGTACTTGGCCGATCTTTCTGAAAACTTATAGGTATGTTCATTTTTGGTCACGAATAATGCCCGACATTTTAGTTTACTGTTATAGCCGTTACTAACGCCTGTAACGGCCTGTAACGGTTTTTCTTCTTTATGGAATATCTCCGAAAGTACTTGGCCGATCTTTGTGAAAATTAGCAGTTATGTTCATTATGGATGCCCGATGTTTTAGTTTACCCCGTTATAGCTGTTACTAACGGCTGTAACGGCCTGAAGCGGTTTTCCTTCTTTATGAAATATCTCAGAAAGTACTTGGCCGATCTTTCTGAAAATTTGTAGGTATGTTCAATATGGGTCACGAATAATGCCCGATGTTTTAGTTTACCGTTATAGCCGTTACTAACGGCTGTAACGGCCTGTAACGGTTTTTCTTCTTCATGGAATATCTCAGAAAGAACATGGCCGATCTTTCTGAAAATTAGCATGTATGTTCATTATGGGTCACGAATAATGCCCGATGTTTTAGTTTACTGTTATAGCAGTTACTAAAGGCCTGTAACGGATTTTCTTCTTCATGGAATATCTCAGAAAGTACTCGGACGATCTTTGCGAAAATTAGCAGGTGTGTTCATTATGGGTCACGGATGATGCCCAATGTTTTAGTTTGCCGTTATAGCCGTTACTAACAGCTGTAACGGCCTGTAACTGTTTTTCTTCTTTATGGAATATCTCCGAAAGCACTTGGCCGATCTTTGTGAAAATTAGCAGGTATGTTCACTATGGGTTACGGATGATGCCCGATGTTTTAGTTTACCGTTATAGCCGTTACTAACGGCTGTAGCGGCCTGTAACGGTTTTTCTTTATGGAATATCTCAGAAAGTACTTGGCGGATCTTTGTGAAAATTTGCAGGTATGTTCATTATGGGTCACGGATGATGCCCATATGTTTTAGTTTAGGCCGTTATAGCCGTTACTAACGGGTGTAACGGCCTGTAACGGTTTTTTTTAACTGAATATCTCCGAAAGTACTTGGCCGATCTTTCTGAAAATTTGTAGGTATGTTCATTATGGATCACGTATAATGCCCGATGTTTTAGTTTACCGTTATAGCCGTTACTAACGGCCTGTAACGGTTTTTCTTCTTCATGGAATATCTCAGAAAGTACTTGGCCGATCTTTGTGAAAATTAGCAGGAACGTTCATTATGGGTCACGGATGATGCCCGATGTTTTAGTTTACCGTTATAGCCGTTACTAACGGCTATAACGGCCCATAACAGTTTTTCTTCTTTATGGAATATTTCAGAAAGCACTTTGTCGATCTTTCTGAAAATTTGTAGGTATGTTCATTATGGGTCACGGATGATACCCGATGTTTTAGTTTACCGTTACTAACGGCTATAACGGCCCATAACGGTTTTTCTTCTCTATGGAATATCTCAGAAAGTACGTGGCCGATCTTTCTGAAAATGTGTAGGTATGTTCATTAGAGGCGACGGATGATGCCCGACGTTTTAGTTTACCGTTATACCTGTTACTAACGGCTGTAACGGCCCATAACGGTTTTTTCTTTTTTATGAAATGTCTCCGAAAGCATTTAGCCGATCTTTGTGAAAATTAGCAGGTATGTTCATTATGGGTCACGGATGATGCCCGACGTTTTAGTTTACCGTTATGGCCGTTACTAATGGCTATAACAACCCATAACGGTTTTTCTTTTTTATGGAATATCTCAGAAAGTACTTGGCCGATCTTTCTGAAAATTTGTAGGTATTATGGGTCACGGATGATGCCCGATGTTTTATTTTACCGTTATAGCCGTTACTAACGGCTATGACGGCCCCTAACGGTTTTCCTTCTTCATGGAATATATCAGAAAGTACGTGGTCGATATTTCTGAAAATTTGTAGGTATGTTCATTATGGGTCACGGATGATGCCCAATGTTTTAGTTTACTGTTATAGCCGTTATTAACGGCCCATAATGGTTTTCTTCTTTATGGAAAATCTCAAAGTTCTTCGCGGATCTTTCTGAAAATTTGTAAGTATGTTCATTATAGGTCACAGATGATGGCCGATGTTTACCAGAATAGCCATTACTAACAGTTAGACCAGCCCAAGACGGTTTTTCCTCTTTATGGAATATATCACGCGTATTCAGGATATACTGGGAGTACGTTTATATGCTTTGCATCTTGTTCTGTTGTTGCTGCTGGGGTTTTTTTTTTTCTTTTTTTTTTTTCTTTTTTTTTTCTTTTTTTTTTGTTCTTTGTGATGGTGACGTGGATTTTACACGGAAAGAAGATGGCTTATTTGTGATGATGACGCGGATTTTACACGGAAAGAAGATGACTATAAAATCAGGTGTGTTAATTTTGTTTTTGGTCTTCAACTCTGTTTTCAGGAAAATCTGTATTTTGGGGTACGTCACTCGCCGCATTTTGCAAGCTTCTCATGATCGGATGGCAGACACATCGGCAGTCCCCCACTGAACGTCGTCGTCACACCCAATGATTATTAGTTTCATTAGCGTTGCTTTTGTGTACGGAGTCCGCTCAAAAGCTCTGAACATTCATAATTATATGCATGGACGCTCACGGATAGATACACTTAGTTTTATATACTATTTGCCGCTTCTTCTTTCGTGATTTATTTGTTTCACTTCTTCGTTCTTCTTCGAGCCTTCACTTGCTCGTCCGTTGATTGCTTGTTTGTTTCTTCATCCATTTCTTCTTAATCCTTTTGGTCAGTATCACATGAGCTTGTTTGTTTCTCCATCCATTTCTTCTTAATCCTTTTGGTCAGTATCACATGAGCTTGTTTGTTTCTCCATCCATTTCTTCTTAATCCTTTTGGCCAGTATCACACGGGTCTTGCTGACAGGTGGGCGCTGATTGGGCAGGTTCGTCAACATCGCCAACGGATTAGTTGCCGTTCTGAGCTTCTCTGGCGGTCCAGACCGTTCCTTCCAACTGGAGCTGTCGCCAATTAACCTCATCAGTCGGCCAATTTGTTTTCCACCAATGATCTCTGTCCTCCGCGCGCCATTCTTTCTTCCCCTTGGCTGATTGGGATTCTGTCGACGAATACGTCAGTTTCAGTTTCATCATGGACGTGTCACCGCGTGCGGACTAGTCCATCTATGCTACACCACATCCGCCAAGTTTCCAAACCACATGGTGCATGATTTAAAACTGATGGATAAATGAATTAATGAATCATAATGGGAGAATTTAAGAAGAAGTCTCGTGGCTACGACTTAGCAGATGTCTGACCTACACATTAACCCAACGCGCTGGTCAGACCTTGGGTAACTAGAACGTTGCCTGTGCCGTTTTTTTTTTTAATCATTGTATGTGTGTGTGGTGAGCATACACGTGTGCGTGTGTCTGTACGATTACGTCAATGAATGATGAAGGGAACTTCTCTCACTCACTCTCTCTCTCTCTCTCTCTCTCTCTCTCTCCTCTCTCTCTCTCCTCTCTCTCTCTCCTGGACTTTTTGCCTTTAGTTGACAGATATGACTGTATACTGTTGGCCGAAACATTTACAAAAGCAGTTCCAGATACAATGTTCCCTTCTCATAAAGTTTTCTCTAGCCCGGGTGTTAAGGTGTCAGATAGTGTCTGTGGTCGTTTGTCGGGGGGTGTAGCTTTCTTAATTAGGAATGAATTTGCAAATTATGTTGAAAGAGTGGACAATGAAATTGACAATATTATTGTTCTGAAGTTTTCTCGTCGCCTTCTAGGATTGAACTCGGACTGTTTGATAATAGGTGCTTATCTCCCACCTGAAGGTTCTAAATACTATGAAGAAACGGATATTTATAACGGCATATCCTTGTTAGAAGAATGCTTGTTGGAAGTTTCTAGAGAAACTGGGTGGTTACCAATGATAATTTGTGGTGATTTAAATTCAAGAACTGGCCTACTTAACCTGAGTAATTGTGACCCCATTGATGACGTAAAAGAAGTATTTGTAGAGAATTATATGTCATATGATATTGATGCGTCCCAAAGTGTGGAACCTTTTCCGAGAATATCCAAAGATACTATGGTAAACCCTTTTGGTCGATATTTGTTAAATGTATGTCATGAATTTGATCTGTGTATTCTTAATGGTCTGAAAGCATTGAAATGTCCAGGTGACTTCACTTATGTATCTGATAGTGGTTCTAGCGTAATTGATTATATGATTGCCTCAAGTTCCTTACTTCCTCGTTGTCAGTGCCTTAATGTAAGACCGTTAATAGAAACTAAGCATGCTGTTGTTGCTTTGTTTTTCTCACTGTCTGATAGTGCTGACTGTTTACCTGTTATTGAGAATGATGCTCACCAAGTTGCTTCTGTCAGTAAGTACAAATGGAATGAAGAAAGTTCAGCTGCTTTTTATGAACGTATGAACTCTGACCATGTCTCATCATTAGTTAGTGAAGCTGCTGACCTTGTTGATGTTAACATTAATCAAGCCTTGTCCAAGTTCAATGAATGTTTTGTGTATGCGGGTGAATGCATGATGAAAACTATTAGATTTAGCATAGGTATGAGAAAAGTTTGGTTCGACCTTGAATGTAAACAAAGCAGGAAAGTATTACGAACACAGATAAACAAGTTTCATAGAACTAATAACGATAATGATAGACTTGCCTATGGCCAGAAAAGGAGAGAGTATAAGGAATTGCTAAGACAGAAAAGGAAGCTACATAATGAAAATATCATTGCATCGTTACAAAGTAATATAAATGACTCAAAGAAATTCTGGGAAATTGTTCGTTCAGTTAGGCCAAGAACTCAAGGTCAGGGGTCGATTTCTAGTGAACAGTGGTATAATCACTTTAAAGGTGTTTTTAATGACTTACCTGTTGAATTAAACACCAGTTCAGATTTTGATGAATATTATGATAGGGAACCCGTACATACTGACTGCGACTTTTTGAATCAACCTATTTCTGTTACCGAAATTGAAGCTGCAATTCGAGCAATAAAGAGTAATAAGGCAGCTGGCCCAGATAAGCTTATTGGAGAGTTTTATAAGTACAGTAGACAAGTCATTATGCCTTTCCTTGTTAAATTTCTCGATACAATTTTTGATGAGGGGTTGTTTCCGGAAGATTGGTCAGTCTCTATCTTGCAACCACTATTTAAGAAGGGTGATAGGAATTGTCCAGATAACTACCGTGGAATCTCTTTGTTGAACATTTGTAGTAAAATATATAGCTTTGTTCTCAATAGAAGGTTAACCAAATGGATTGAAATGAACAATATTCTTGGGGAGGAACAAGCTAAACGATGTACAACAGATCACATTTTCACTTTACTGGCAATGATTCAGAAGCAGTTGTTAAGACACAGGAAGCTCTATGTCGCATTTATAGACTTTAGGAAGGCTTTTGACCTAGTAAGTAGGGATAAATTGTGGAAGGTTCTCTCTGTTAGTGGTCTCAATGGAAAATTCTTGAAAGCATTGCAAAGTATGTATAATGTTGTGAAGACTTGTGTTCGAACTAGTGGTGACCTTACTGATACTTTTCTATGCCCACGGGGCCTAAAACAAGGTGAGGTGTGTTCACCTGTGCTTTTTTCACTGTTCATCAATGAACTAACTAAAGATATTAACACTTTTGGTAGACATGGTATTCAGCTTTCTCCAGACCTCATTGAACTTTTGATTCTGTTATTTGCTGATGATGCTGCATTATTTTCTGATACTGTTATTGGTTTGCAAACCCAACTGAATGTCTTGTATAATACTTCAAAACGTTTAGATTTACTTGTGAATCT
>CM065717.1:45597918-45600418 GCA_033310375.1 Conus canariensis
TGGACGGCAACACCTGTCTATACAAATGTGACCACAGTGAAGATAAAATGACATGGACGGCAACACCTGTCTATACAAATGTGACCACAGTGAAGATAAAATGACAGGGACGGCAACACCTGTCTATAAGCTATAACCACTGTGAAGATAAAATGACAGGGACAGCGACACATGTCTATACAAATGTGACCACAATGAAGATAATATGACAGGGACAGCAACAGCTGTCTATACAAATGTGACCACAATGAAGATAAAATGACTGGGACAGCAACGCCTGTCTATACAACTGTGACCACAGTGAAAATAAAATGACAGGAACAGCAGCACCTGTCTATACAGATGTGACCACAGTGAAAATAAAATGACAGGAACAGCAACACCTCTCTAAACAGCTGTGACCACAGTGAAGATAAAATGACAGGTACAGCAACAACTGTCTATACAAATGTGTTCTTGCTTCCTCTTCCTCCTCTTTCTACTCCTCTCTCTCTCTCTCTCTCTCTCTCTCTCTCTCTCTCTCTCTCTCTGCCCCCGCATCTCTCTCTCTCTCTCTCTCTCTCTCTCTCTCTCTCTCTCTCTCTCTCTCTCTCTCTCTCACTCTCTCCTGCTTTATGGATCCCATGTCGAGAAGACTTTCATGTATCCACCAAATGGCTTGTTTGATTCAATCGATTATTCGATTTCCGTCCCCTCTTCTAAAGTCCCAATTATGAACCGGCTTACAGCTTATTTGAGTCTGGAGTCCAGTGTGTGTGTGTGTGTGTGTGTGTGTGTGTGTGTGTGTGTGTGTGTGTGTGTGTCTGTCTGTCTGTCTGTCTGTCTCTCTGTCTGTCTATGAATATAGCAGATGGCCGTTCAGACGAATCGAAAAGTGCAGATAAGAAAACATCTGTAAAACGTCAAAAACTCCCTTTCAGAGGGGTGAAACAGTTTTATGGCCATATTCGTCAAATGTCACCTCACAGGGGATTACAACATTATTTCACTGTAAAACTTGGTGTGTGGAGAGAGTGAGGGGTACAAAAAGGGAAATAAGATGAAGAAGGAGAAAAACAGAAAGAGAGAGAGAAAGAGAGAGAGAGAGAGAGAGAGAGAGAGAGAGAGAGAGAGAGAGAGAGAGAGAATGGTTAAAAAAAAAAGAGAAGAGAGAGAGAGAGAGAGAGAGAGAGAGAGATTGTGTGTATATGTAGCCAGTTTGGATATCTGAGAGAGAGAGAGAGAAGGAGAGAGAGAGAGAGAGAAGAAGACAGACAGACAGACAGACAGACAGACAGACAGACAGACAAGAGTCAGACAGACAGACATAGACAGACAAACAAACACACAGGCAGACAGACAGACAGACAGACAGAGGCGTATTTATCGCAAGAAACTTATTCAATACACAGTTACATGTCAAATAATGGGTGATGTTATAATACATTAAAAGAGAATAACATCACTCAAAAATCACAACTTACAGCTGCAATTATTATTAATATTACCCCCACAACAACTACTACATCTTCTATTGTTTCTGCTTATGTCATCTCTTTTTTTTTCATACATAACAAAACGTCAAAAGCATTTCAGCCTCAACAACTACTAAATTAATATTAAGAAGCTGAGAAGTTATTTGAAGTTTTGAAAAAAAAAAATAGAAAGAAAAGACAAGATTGTTGTTATGCGTCGTTTGACCGAAATTCTCCAGCGGTCAACATACATGGGCTTTCAGTCTATGTCCTGAAAACAGTGGAAGGGCAGGGGATGTCAGGGTTTGGGGGAGGGGGATGTAATGAACTCTTCACCACTGTCCTCTCCCCTCCTTCTTCTTTCCCAGCACTCACACACGCTCAGATGCGAGAATGTTTTCAACGTATTCTCTTTATATGATGTAAATGAATCAACTATGATTTCATGACATGAATAGTGCAAAGGATAAATCGTCGAAACAGTGTATAGTTGACACAAGAAGTCTGCTCTGAACTCAGAATTTAGTACAGACGTCTACGTCGCACGAGTCTGTGACAAAGCTCTGTACCAATGTACTACCGCACGCAAAATCAGCGTGAATTAGTTCTACCATGGAAACCTCTTGAAATGACAATGGACAAAGTCTACAATTCACTTATGTATCCTAAATATAAAAAAATTAAATAAAAGAACAAAAGTGTATCTGTCTTTCCCTCTCAACTAATACAACTTAAACGGAGACTTTTTCTCATAGTCTCTGGTTAAATACACTCACATGCCAAACTAAAAACCTTTCTTCCTTTGTTTTTTTTTTCCCCTAACGCAGCAATAAGACGCCCCGCTCACCGTCTTCCGTCTACAGCACACGACGCGCGGTCGTCTCCATTTCTTCCCCATTCTAAGGCCAAACGAAAGAATCCCCGTGGACCATTGCAATACTAGAGGGCAAGACGGGCAAGACCAAGACTTTGACATCGTAAGTATATGTAGCGATTTAGGGAATTTTTTTTTTTAATCGACATTTTGGCGTTTATATCCTATTCTA
>CM065717.1:45612918-45637918 GCA_033310375.1 Conus canariensis
GTCAGCTTTGTTTTGGAAAAAAAAAGTTCACATCACTTTAAAAAAAAAAAAACGCCGAGTAGAACAATTAACCGCATGGTAACTGGACCACTGACATCTTTAAGGCGGTGGAGACCAGGGCGTGATAAAAACAGCGGCCATTTTGATTGATTCGTCACTCTCAGATTTAAAACGAAAAGCTCTAAGTATATTGAGAACACTGAACGTGACATGAAATGTATTAAATTACCACATGAGTAAATACACACTGCAGAATGGACAGCTGCTGCATGCACACACACACAACACACACACACACACACACACACACACACACACACACCACACGATTAAAAAAAAAACTACAAAGGCTGAAAAACAACAATAAAACGACAGTAAAGAAAGACAATTTACTAAAAAGACTGAGTCAAAAAAAATGCGATAGAAAAGAGCAAAAATTGTAGCACAGAACTTCCCGAGGACGGGGGGGGGAGGGGGGGGTGCCGTTTGAACTGAAAGAGTGCCCGGCACAGGCACGACGGCCCCGAAGCACCTGCTGCTGTGACGGAATGAACACTCCACCAGAAAGAGCAATGGGAATGTTCATGCACATACTCACTCCCCTATGCGCCAGAGACCAGACACAGCAAAGGGAACTCTGGAACACAACTCCCCAGTCCCTGTCGTGGACAGAACATACTGCCTGCCCCCACACACGATGACAGCACCTGACTTTTCCGGTCTCTGCTGTTATGACAACTGTCCCCCTTTTTCTCCCCTAACACTGACGGCGGACATTCATGGGTGAAATGTGGATAAGCGGAAGACACCAACAGCACAGAATCCCATTCACCGTGAGCCGCACTCCCTTCTCCACGGCATCATGACGAAGCAAAACGAACGAAAAAGCTAATAATTCAACAACGACCTCACACATCACATTTACTGTATTACGTCACATTTATCAACAATATCACATCACATTTTCTGTATCACATTACATTTAACAACGACATCACATCACATTTATAGTATTACATCACATTCAACAACGACATCACATCACATTTACAGTATTACATCACATTCAACAACGACATCACATCACATTTACAGTATTACATCACATTCACTACATCACATGCTACTTATTATATCACATCACATTTACTATATTACATCACATTCACAGATTAGCATTAATGTGTAACCTAGTATAATCATCAAAACGTGGTCATAATAAACGCAAGTACTGAAACGCTACGTGCAAAGTCATGCAAATTTATATATACAATACCAAACAGACAAAACAATTTTCGACAGACACTTCTCTTTCAGATGTAACAAACAACAACCATGAAAACTGCACAAAACAATACTCCCTAGATCACAGTCGGTTTCAAAAGGAAAACATATCTGTCCTAACATGTACTTCTCTCGTATTGTATATGTAAATGAAGATTGCTCTACACCTCTGTGTGTGTGTGTGTGTGTGTGTGTGTGTGTGTGTGTGTGTGTGTGTGTGTGTGTGTGCGTGTGTGTGTGTGTGTGTGTGTGGCGCGTGTGTGTGTGCGTGTGAGTGTGTGTGTGTGTGGCGTGCGTGCGTTGAAGTGCGTGCGTGCGTGCGTGCGTGCGTGCGCGCGTGCAGTGCGTGCGTACGAGCGTGCGTGTGTGGCTTTTTTTTTTTTTTAGTAACGCTGCAGTTTGTTTTCGCCTCCCACCAAAACTTAATTGAGGAAAACAATGAGAGAGAGAGAGAGAGAGAGAGAGAGAGAGAGAGAGAGAGAGAGAGAGAGAGAGAGAGAGACAGAGGACAGAGAGACAGAGACGAGAGAGAGACAGAGAGAGAGAGACAGAGAGCAGAGAGAGAGCTACAATTCGCAAGGCACGACATCCTCTTAAAACTGACAAAACAGAAATGTATTTTTATTGTGTTAGCAAATACCACGGAAAGTCACCTTGCTGTTGCATGAACTGAGGTTACTTCATCTTTTAGCCACAGCCGTAGAGCAAACAGGCAAGTGTTTGTCCAGAGCAGAGAGACAGCTGCAACAGCAGAAGCTGAGAGAGAGAGAGAGGAGAGAGAGAGAAGAGAGAGAGAGAGAGAGAAAAGAGAGAAAGAGAGAGAGAGAGAAGGCACAGACAGAGAGAGAGAAATAGCGAGACAGACAGACAGACAGAAGACAGAGAGAGAGACAGAACAACTAAAACAAATCTGACAGAACAAAAAAAAGAGAGCGTGTTCCTTCCTAGTCGGAGTTATAAACTTCAGCTAATAAAGTGGTGGCGTTCTGTCACAGTGCAACTCAGAACTCAAACCCAAAGAAAGATGACGCCGACCCAGCATCGCAAAAACCGCACGTTTCAAAGAGTACGAAAATCAGGAATGTTGCCAGCCCAGCCCTGTCCAAAAAAAAAAAAAAAAGGAACAAATAAATGACGTAACAAATGAATAAACCAAGAACCACAGACACCACACAAGCTGCCACTCACCTCCTCACACAGCACAGTAGCACGTACGGCACAGCCAGGCTCTCCGTCCTCCCTGTCACGGGCCCAGCAAGTCGCCGACTGGTGACCAACACTGGGACGCCGCTCACGTATCGCCGGCACCGAGCGGAGATGGCCGGGCCGCGCCAGGATGTGTCCCTTCCCGTTCATGAAGCGCCGGATCCGCCGCCGCGGCGGCCAGACGGGAGAAGCGGCGGGCCGTTGGTGGGCCGTTGGTGGGCCACGGCGATCAGCTGCCTGTGTCTGTGTCAGGGGGCTGAATGGACCCCTTGTTGGATTGACCCCCAGGGCAGAAAGTGCGGGACACACAAGTCGCGAGGCATTTCCTTCTGCTGTGGTATTGTTTGTGTGGTTCTTTGTTTCGCTCGGTATGTCAGTGTCAGAATCACCAGTCGTCAGAACAAAACGGAAACTGTTAGGCCTGTTCGCAGTACAATAATGAGGATTTTTGGGGCGGGGTCTCGTACACTGCATACCGGGAGCTGGTAGCTATGACTGCGCTGCCTTCATTCCATCCGAGGGTTCTCCTTTCATTTCAAACCAGCCGTGCCTAACGTTTCTAATACAATAATGATGGCTGCGATTGGGAGGGAGGATGGGGGAGACGGAGGGGCATTGTTTTATGCAATTTAAACCGTTGTCTGTGACGTCTGTTTGTGTCGAGTATACACAAGCGCTTGCTTCTCTGCTCTCTGGTTTGTGTGTTTACTTACTTGTGTGTTTGCGCTACATGAAACCATTTGACTGCTGGCCTTCCTTTTGTAAACTTATATGAAATATGAAACGCATTCGGGTAACTGAAAAAGGACGTGTCTTGAGGAATCAACCATAATATAGCCAACATCACACCACCAATACGCTTTTGGTGTTATAACTGTCCAGCGTGCAGGTCACGAAATGGTTCACTATCCTGTATGGTGTGAAACTACCCAACATTGTGTGGAATCAAACTGTCGCCCATCGGTCACTGGAATGGAGAGGGTTTAAAAACAGTTCCCAACCCAGTCTTCCACCTCATGTCTCATGAACAAGTCAAAATGACGGCCACTGGTCATGTGATGGAAATGATCTCAGAAATGACTCACTACCCAATCTTTTAATTCCTGTTTTATGTTGAGGTCAAAATGACGACCATTTGATCAGTGACATGGAAATGGTCCTAGCAATGTCTCACCGCCCATTCTTCTGACTCCTGTTTCAGGTAGAAGTCAAAATCATGGCCGTCTGAAGATACTCAGATAAAGATGGTTTCAGACAAAAATTCGCTACCTAATCTTTTACTTTCTGTTTGTTGTGGAAGTCCACGTGACGGCCACTGGGGATGACGGAATGGAGGCGAACTCAGACGTGGCCACTGGTCACAGGGATGGAGACCGAGCGCAACGCCGCGGCTGAAAGAGGGCCCCACTAGCTGGCTGTTCACAGTGTTGATAATGATAGATGACCACTTTGATGTAAACAACGTTGATAACGGTGGATGACCACTTTGTCATCAATAGTCTTGATGACATTACATGACAGCTTTCCGCTCAGCATGTTGACGACGATAGGTGACCACTTTGCCATTCAGAATCTTGATGACGACGTAGATGACCGTCAGTTTTCCATTAACAACATTCACACCAACACGCCTGATAGCCGTGTAACAATAACTAGTTTTGAGCAGTACTCTTTCCACGCCTCCAATATCAGACCCTGTCACGTGATCTGTCCATCTCCGACAGTTCTGACTCTATGGCGTAGTCTTGGTGCGTTTTTCTCCAGATCGGTCTTTCATTTCAGATTATTGTGTATTTCGAAGTTCCGGAAAAGTCCGAGGCCAGATCACTTGTTTAATGTTACAATCTTATCTAACTTTTCACTTGTCACCATCGCAGGTTCTGGGCTGACTGGATACAACGTCATCACAGCGATCTCTGGCCTCTATTTCCTCACGCTGGCACTAGCAGGCGTGCCACTGATTGCACAGGTGGGACTTGGAAGTGCAAAACTGTTAGGCAGCGTTGTGTTGAGTCTGTATCTTTCGTCAAGCATGAAGAACAACCACCACCACAAAAATTTGGGTGTGGATCACTACCTCATTGCAAACGAAGAATAGTCATGAAATTAACACATAAAACAAAATTTTTTTCAAATACAGCAACACGCCTTTCATCATCGAAATTCTTGTTCCGATTAAAAGTCAAACGCCCTTCCTACAGGGATGCAAGTTACAAAGCTTGAACACTGATAACATAATTAATATTCTTTGTAATCAATCAACCCCCCAAAATGATAAATGTTGGCTATTGTAAAATAAGAGTATGCAAGAGTATGCACCCTCAACAGCTACCTACCCTTTCCCAGACAAAGTTCGATTATGAATGCCCTCGTCCCCCCCCCCCCCCCCCCCCGGGCCTGTGTCCGTCCATTATTTATGGCCTCTACATCAACACTTTGTTTATGAACATGAGCATATAACTGGACACTAAAAAACCACATTTTTCTTCAAAAAGTATCACGTTTCAGTAAAACAGACATCTGTTGTTCTATCTATTTAGTTTTTGTCATGACTTCATGTTCATATCTTTTTAACTCTGTGTAATAAATGTTTACGACATAAACTCCTGGGAAGAGTAAACAAATTTATCACCGGTTAGGTGAAATATCCCGAATGCAGTTTTGCAGCTTTTAATACAACTCTAGACATAACCACTGAGTAAGTCATTTAAAATGTATTCAATATTCAGGTTTATCTACTGTATCGTCAATTCTCCCTGAACAGAAATGTGACTTCACACAGAATGAGAATTCAAATATGACCTATACCTGGCTGTTTTAGAAGCATATCTGACATGGTAATGATGATTCTGATGAAATTTCTTATACTCATTTTTTCCCTAATAGGTCAATACTTTTGTACCACAATATTTTGCATCTAAATAAGAAAACTGTTGCAATCATTTCAGGCATGTCCGAAACAGTACATGATGGCAAGTCTTGCTTCATTGCACTTTATAACGAGGTAAACACTGCTCTTTGACCACGGTCATAAACACTCGTTTTCGCTCTACCTGAAAGACAAGTCTTACTAAATTCGATTCCCACATATCTGAAGTGGTCAACAATATCAATCGTTTGCAAATCTAACTTGAACTGACCTTTCTTTGACATTCCGAACTGAAGTTTACACTTTTGATTATTGGTACTCAAGTTTCTAGCTTTAACTGAAAACAACGCTGTTAAAAGGTACCTAATACTTTTTGCCTGCCATGCTTTGATTCGGACAAAACACAACAATCGTGTCGCCTGTATGCAATCGCAAGTATAAGTTTCAACTGAGCCAAAACACTCTGGCTATTACATGTAATGAATGTCTATTTTAGATATCAACGGGTGAGGGGGCGGGAACATTCCTTAACCAAACAAAATAAAAAATCAAATATCTTCGTAGTTTTCAAGAGGAAAATAGTAATGAGGATAGAGATTTCTCCTAGACCTACTCCGCTCAAACGTTGATGATCATTGGAAATACTTCCAACATCCAATTTCCTGTAAACCCTCCGATTAGCAACAGTCGCCAAACCCTTGAAATTTCCTCGATCATTGCGTTCAAAACATCAGTTGGGACGTATTCTTTGACAGACACTTACTACGTTATTCATTTTCCGTTTGCACATCGCGCTTCTACCCCCTCCTCTCTCTCTCTCTCTCTCTCTCTCCCTCCCTCTCTCTCTCCTCTCTCTCTCTCTCTCTCCTCTCTCTCTCTCTCTCTCTCACACACACACACACACACACACACACACACACACACACACACACACACACACGACACTTCCCCTCTGCCACGGGCACCCCTCTTCATTCATTATTCTCCTTTTCTGGCCTTTCTCCTTTCTCTGGTTATCTCGTCTGGTCTCTTTCCTCGCCTCTTAACCCAACCCCTCTCCCCACCCTCTATTCCCCCCCCCCCACTCCACTCCGCCTCCCCACCACCATGATGCATGGCAGTGCAAAAAAAAAAAAAGGGATGAAAATCTTCGAGCAAGGGAAAGCGTGTGTGTTCCAGGGGAAAGACATGATGGATACTGTATACATGAAAGCAAGGGTTTGTTACAACCGAGTTCACTAAAGGCGATGATTGCAATGAAGACCTTGGAGCGGCACTTACTTTTGGATTACTGGAGGCGGAATTTGAAATGAAGGTGACGGATTGCCAGTGTGGTTGACTGTGGCAGTTTCTCACTGTTACGTTCTATCTGATCGCAGTGTGGCACTGCATTGTACTATGTCGGACTGTATCGTGTTGTGTCGTTTGGTATATCAATGTATTGTACTGTATTGTATTGTACTGCATTGTATTGTACTGCATTGTGTTACACAGTGTAAAATTGTACTGCATCGTCTGTACTGTTTGGCATCGTGGTGTGTTTTTTTTTCAATTATTTTGTATTGTATTATAATATTGTTCTGTACTGTTTGTACTGTATAGTATTGTAATGTATTGTGTTATACTGTTCTGTATTGTACTGGACTGTACTGCGTCGCATTGTTCTGTTCTGTTCTGGATTGGATTGGGTTGGACTGTCACAAAAAAAAACAACTTTTCGTGAAATGCAGATTTCTCTTATCTGAGACGGTGCGTCGCCGCTGTCCTGCGCCACCTTTCTCCCTTTTAATTCATTCACACTCGGGACAGTGTTGTTGAGTCTTTCTCTCTCTCTCTCTCTCTCTCTCTCTCTCTCTCTCTCTCTCTCTCTCTCTCTCTCTCTCTCTCTCTTTCTCACGCTTATCTTCATTTTGCAGAAATCAGGAAACACTTTCCTCGTGTTTTCAGTATGATGTCTATTAATGACAACAACTATTTCCTTTCCGCTCCGCTCGCTAGGAAATCCGGATTGCAGCGACCTTCACATTCTGTATCCTGCTGCAGTTGCTTTCCGTTTAATGGCACCGACATCCGTTACAGAACAATCTTTTGCGTGCATGCCAATCCTTGCGCGTAACAACACTGCACTTGTGTAGCGCTTATCCTACACGCAGACTGCAAAGCGATGTACGTGGCGCCTAGAATGAAAACTACGAATGAAACAGTTCAATGCAAGAGGAAGACAGTGGCACAAAGAGTCGCCTGAGCGCGCACGCAGTCTTTTCGTAGACTCACTTACTTTTTTTTTGCAACGTATTCCCTCACAATACATTTCCCAGTTTCTATGCGCTACCCTTCGGTGACTGGCTCAGAGCGCTATTGGGTTTTGGTTTCCTCACGTAGCGGCGAGAATCCTACAGAATTACATGTGGCATATCTTCTTCTGACACCAACACAGCCAGCCGAGTGCTGCTGATGATTCCCAGCCAGGGGCCGAAAGTGGACTGTGTGTGATCCTAAGAGGGGAGGTGTGTGTGGTGGGGGGGGGGGGGGGTTTGAGGGGGGGGGGGTGCAGAATACGTTCACAACAAAACAAAACTTCAAAAGCTGGATGTAAAGAAAAATGGGAAGGGTGATATCTAACACTGACAGTAGAAAATCAAAGAATCAAGCAGCAAAAGAAAGAAATACTTCCTGGCCATGCTTACTACTTTTTTCTTCTTCTTCTCCTTCTTCTTCTTCTCCTTCTTCTTCTTCTTCTTCTTCTTCTTCCAGTCTTCTCTTCTTCTTCTTCTCTCTTCTTCTTTCTTCTTCTTCTTCTTTCTTCTTCTTCTTCTTCTTCTTCTTCTTCTTCTCCCAGTCTTCTTCCCAGTCTTCTTCTTCTTCTTCTTCCAGTCTTCTTCTTCTTCTTCTTCTTCTTCTCTTCTTCTTCTTCTTCTTCTTCCCAGTCTTCTTCTTCTTCTTCTTCCCAGTCTTCTTCTTCTTCTTCTTTATCCCCGTTCCTGTGGCCAGTTTGGCCAAAGATACACATACATCAGGGTTGCTTCAATGCATGTAGCCCTGGTTTGGAAGATCAGCCAACTCGTTCCGTCTTCAGTCAGTTCATTGTTGGAATTTGGTGTCTCCCCGTCCCAGACTGGTGGTTAGTCTACACGGGTTTGTTTCCAGAGCTTCATTGCCAGGTTCATCCCTTATCCTGGGGGTTTCTTTACTGTTATTAAGGGATTTCTTTCCCCATGGCTCTAAGCTGACGGCGACTCATTCCCGCACATGATGTATACCCGCCAAGTGGGGCATATCCATCCACATTAGCCTTGCTTGACACTTCCGCTGTTCGGTACTCCTCCTGCTCGATACACCCCCCCCCCCTCCCCTCTTCCCCACCCTACACTATTCCCTGCTCAATGCCTTCGCTCCCGCAACCGTCATTGCTCTGCTCGATAATTCCCCTGCTCAATACTCCCCCGGCTCAATATTTATCCTACCCAATACACCCCCCCCCCCCCCCCCCCCCACCTACACTTGTCCCTGCTGGATAATGACCCTCCCGCAACCGTCATTGCCTTCTCAGTAGTTCCCCTGCTCGATACCCCCCCCCCCCCCAGCTCAATATTCATCCCACCCAATACTCGCCCTCCCCCCCCCCCCCCCCCAACGCCACCCCCCCGTCTCACCCACCCTAACTTTACCCTGCTCGATACTGGCCCTACCGCAACCGTCATTGCCTTCTTGATAATTCCACTGCTCGATACTCCCCCAGCTCGATCCTCCCCAGTTCAATATTCACCCCCCTCAATACTCACCCTTCCCGCTCACTATTCATCCTGCTCGACAATGCCCCTGCTCACCCTCCCCCCTCCCCTCCCCCGATTCGACCTCCTCTGTATTCCCGCCCCCCACCCCCACCCCCACGCATCAACATCGAAGAGCACACACACGTGCGATGGCGCATACATATGCCATAGGCAAAGAGGCTATGCAGCAAGTACAAGTGATTAACTCTGTCAACGGCTTATGAGCCTTTCCATAGGCCTACCTCAGGCAAATCGGCCCACAAACGCCAGTGTTATAAGCAATAAAGAGCGTACAAGCTTGTTAAAAAAATCAACAGAAAAACACACACAAAAAATAACAAGCTGGCCTGTGGCAGATAATAACTTGCACACAATTACATGATGTCTTTCACTCCCTTTTTTTTCCTCTTCATGGGACCTGTAGCTTGAAACATAACATGAGCACCTGTCTCTGATTGTTTTTCCCTTTTACATACAACATGGAAGACACTGAAACTAGTTATCAGTCGATGAACATCGGAATCAGAACAAATTAGCACTGTCTGAGGCTCGCCAGAGCCACACGCCCTATGAGCGTTGAATCCTATATGCTGTCACCTTTATGCTGATTTCCTGTGTTCACGTTCAGAATCTGACTTTCATAGTGATCGTCTGTTGTTGGTGTTGTTGTTGTTGTTTTGTTGTTGTTGCTGCTGCTGCTGCTGCTGCTGCTGTTCTTTTGTTGTAGTTACTGCGTAATATGACCGGTGTACAATCATACTACTTTGCACAGCAGTCAAGCAAGGAAAGCAACGGACAGAGGAAGTACCAAGCGGAGGATGGAGTGGGGTGGAATATCTAGGTGCCCCCTCCCCCCACCCCCACCCCCAATGAAGTATGTGATACGGGCAACAACAGCGACATCTGTCACCAGCACTCCGCCCTGACGGAGAGGACTGTTGCCTGTCGGCTGGCGACTGCTTCACTGGTCCAGACAGTCCTGACCAACTGTACAGCTAACGACCACAACTGCAGGCTGGTGAACGGTCAGCCACCTGTGGACGTGCCTGCCTGAGGATGACACTCCACTGAACACCACTGAGAGAGAGAGGGAGAGAGTGGGAGCGAGAGAGAGGCAGAGGCAGACAGACAGACAGACAGAGAGCGAGAGACAAACAGACAGACAGACAGACAGAGACAGAAATACAGACAGACAGACAGACAGAGGAACAGACAGACAGTTTGACAGACTAACAGACACAGACAAACAGACAGACACAGACAGACAGACAAACTGACAGACTGAGAGACAGACAAACTGACAAAGACACACAGAGAGAGACAGAGACAGAGAGAGAGAGAAAGTGAGAGAGAGTTATAATCAGATAAGAATGCACAGAATACGGGGCTACTTTGTTTACACGGGCTTAAAACTGTAATGTCCTGCCCTCCCAATGGGTATGTTATGTTGAGTTTTCATGATTTCTGTGAGCAATTCAAAAACAATTCATGGACGGAATAATGCAAAAGTATGAAAGAGTACACAGAACTATGAAAGAAGAAAACCACGCGCGCGCTTACACACACACACACACACACGCGCGCGCGCGCGCGCGCGCACGCACACACACACACACACACACACACACACACACACACACACACACACACACACACACACACACACGTTGAACACAGATGTACACTAGATACAAAAATCGATGAGATACTGTACAAGTATCAAAGAGAAACACATAGAACGAAGAAAAAAAAGACAACCACAGTATTATTCCGAAATCTCACACACACACACACACACACACACACACACACACACACACACACACACACACACACGTCGAACACGGATGTACACTTGATACAAAAATTGATGATATACTGTACAAGTATCAAAAAGAAACACATAGAACGAAGAAAGAAGACAACCACAGTATTATTCCGAACACACACACACACACACACACACACACACACACACACACACACACAACACACACACACACACACACACACACACACGTCGAACACGGATGTACACTTGATACAAAAATTGATGATATACTGTACAAGTATCAAAAAGAAACACATAGAACGAAGAAAGAAGACAACCACAGTATTATTCCGAACACACACACACATACACACACACACACACACACACACACACCACACACACACACAGAGAGAGAGAGAGAGAGAGAGAGAGAGAGAGATGTATGCTAGATTCCAACATACCCCGTGGACAGACTACCGACCTCCCATATTTCCAGACGCAACAGGCGAATCGTTCTCTTGTGTCTGAATAATCCACGCTCAGGGAACCTGCCAAAAAGGGAAAAGTTCTCAAACACTAAACACACACACACACACACACACACACACACACACACACACACACACACACACACACACACACACACAAGCAAGCAAGCAAGCAAGCAAGCAAGAAAGCAAGTGCATGAAACTATGCACTGATACCACTTTGGGTGATAGACGTTCATACACACACACGCGCGCGCGCGCGCGCGCGCGTACACACACACATGCATGCAAGCAAGAGCGCACGTGCGCACATACACACACGCAAACGCACACACACTCACATACACACACACACACACGCGCGTGCGCGCGCGCGCACACACACATACGCACGCGCGCGCGCGTAGTCATGAACACATACATGCAAGCAAGAGCGCGCGTGCGCACATACACATACACACACGCAAACGCGCACACACACACACACACACACACACACACACACACACCGCACGCAAACGCGCGCACACACACACACACACACACACACACACACACACACACACACACACACACACACATACCCTGCCCAGAGATAATTTACCTCGGAGAAATCAGTGCTGTGTTGAATATTAAAACGTTTTTCGTGTTTTTGGTTTCTAATCGCTGTAGGCTTGGGACAGTGATGAGGAAGAAGAGGAAGAGAAGCGGTTGCAGTCAGACATTGTTACGGCACATAGAGCTCTGAATCAGACGGACACAGCTTTTGGGAGTGATGTAGTCTCCGTGATGCCAGTCCTCAACACTTCACATTCTTAACTGCGAGGGTCTGTTTTCTCTGAAACGTCCAGTTTGATGCTTCTTGTCGACTTTTGACAGACGCAGACATGTCATTCAGTCTCCCGTGACTTGGTCAGGTACATTTTGCTTCGGTGGCTTCGCTGCAAAGGAAAGCGGGAGAGCTGTGGTTTGGTGCTGTCAACCTTCTGGAGGGAAAAATTCCCCTGTACCGAAACGGCCCGGCGGAGATTCGAACCCCAGAATCATCAAGATTACGAGTCCAGCGCTGTACCAACGGAGCTATTCCGGCCCCAATCATAGGTCACAGGAAACACAGCACTTAGTGATGACGAAGCGTGTGATTTGGTTTTCACATAGCTTCCTGCGTCCTGGGATCACAGAACGCCTCCCTGGGTATAGCTTCCAGCCTTCTCATATCGAGATCGTCTGAAGCCTAATTTAGTGTTACCATGGCTTTCAACCTTCTAAGACGATAGGAAGCTTGAAACTCTCTTCAGTTCTTTCCCTTGAATTTCGATCACAGGTGATCGACGGTTTTCTTCCCGGAATTATGGTTTTAAAACAACATTTTTGTTATCTGAAGCAATATATCGCCTAAAAAAAAACCCGAGTTAGACACATTCATCACAAAAATATTATGATTTTAGAAATAATGCGCAGAATGTTACGAAAAAAAGAACATCCGTTATGCAAAATGCAAAAATCTCAAAAACTGTTGAGAGTTAACACGGTAATAACATAGCTTCCGATCTTCTCAAATCATGGGGAGACTGTGTTTTGGTACTAATACAGCTACCAAACTTCGTAGATCATGGGGAGGCTATGTTTTGATTCTATACAGCTACCAAACTTCTGAGATCATGGGGAGACTGTGTTTTGGTTCTAGTGCAGCTATCAAACTTCTGAGATTATGGGGAGACTGTGTTTTGGCACTAAGACAGCTACCAAACTTCTGAGATCATGGGGAGACTGTTTTGGTTCCATACAGCTACCAAACTTTTAAGATTATGGAGAGACTGTGTTTTGGTTCTATATAGCTACCAAACTTCTGAGATCATGAGGAGACTGTTTTGGTTCTATACAGCTACCAAACTTCCGAGATCATGAGAGGCCTACCACTTTGTTCTCACACAGGTGGAACCTTCTGTTTTCAAAGGAAGGCTGGAGCGTGATGTTAGCATGGCTGCCAAACTTCCAGTTCATGAGAAGACAGTGGTTTGGGTATGTTCATGGCTACGAACTTTCTGCTTTACAGGAAAACTGTTGATTATTGTTTACGTAGCTGCCAACATTCTGAGTTTAAGCTTCGTGAGCCCTATAATCATATGGAACGGGTTGGCTCTTTCATGTCTGATGTCCTTATTGTCCCACTGTCCCAGTAGGATAGAATGCGTTTCCGACCGCTTCAACTCAACTTGCATGGGAAAGATTTGTTCAAATACCGTACTTTCAGGAATCTTCGCAGCATAAATTCACCTCAATTTAGTGACTTTTCGTGCCTCCCGTTGCCGTTCCTCCTCCTCACCCCACTCGCCCTCACCAACACATCCATCCCACCCATCCAACTCCTCCATCACCCTGTCGTCTTTTCCCCCAAAAGAGATGAGAACATTCACCGAGGCAAAACATTGAAAATGCCCATCACAACAGGGATTTCACGGATAGGTTTTAACAGTGACCCCTCCCTCGTCTCTCTCTCTCTCTCTCTCTCTCTCTCTCTCTCTCTCTCTCTCTCTCTCTCTCTCTCCACACACGCACGCACGCACGCACACACACACACACACACGCACACACACACACACACACACACACACACACACCATACACAAAATGGGTTGGCAGGTTGGAACACTGGGAGGACAAACTGTTTACATACTGTTAATACATTGGGGGACGGGAGAAGGAGGTGGTCGTAGAATTGTTGTAAAACGGTCTGAAAGGTTTTGGATGTACCCCGTTTTACACATGACATGAATCAAATCTGGCACCCTTGGAACGGGCTGAATTCGATACAGTGACTGACAGAGACCTATTCAAAATACACCTGGGGGGTTAATCACGTAATGGGTGGCTGCAAAACGCAGCAGGACTGAAGTGGGCTGCAATCCGTGGATGTGAGCAAAGTTACGATGTCCTGGTCAGGATTGGAGCAAAGCCTTTGACGGCCGGGGAAACATCACGTTCGCTTGGCTCCTGGTTCTAAACCCGCTGGTCTTTGTGGAAAATCTGCCCCACACATTGAAGAATTCGATTGGGAGAATGGGCCCGTGTTGGCGGCCCGACTATCTCACAGGATGTCAATCTGGTTTGAGTGTTCGTTTTATTATCCACCGCTTCCAGCTCCACACACACGCGCTCGCACGCACACACACACAACACACACACACACGCTCGCACACGCACACGCACACACACACACATACTCACACAAGCACACACGCACGCACACACACGCACCTCCCTCTCTCTCTCTCTCTCTCTCTCTCTCTCTCTCTCTCTCTCTCTCCCTCCCTCTCTCTCTCTCTCTCTGTCTCTCTCTCTCCCTCTCTCTCTCTCTCTCTCTCTCCCTCTCTCTCTCTCTCTCTCTCTCTCTCTCTCTCTCTCTCTCTCTCTCTTGTTCCAGCGGCTGAGAAAGATCTATGCTTCTCCCCTTGACATCTGTTTAGATGTTACATCATCAGAGCATCGACTGTTTACTGTTCCTATAAACGGCAAGCTACCTGGAAGAAGCTCGGAACTGCGCCAGATTATGTTTTTGGTCACATTCTGTAACACTGTAACAGGAGACGTGTTTTCTACCTGGGTAACCCTTTTTACCTTCACTCTCTCCATTCAGAAATGTTTGGTAGCGTTTGCTGCCTTTCGCATGAAGACTAGTGTCGTGCAACAAGAACATTTCGGGCGTATGACTGACCCACCGTTTTGCCTTAACATATTTCGGGGCCCGCAGTCAAATGGTTAGAGCGTTTATTTGACTGACCCACCGTTTTGCCTTAACATATTTCGGGGCCCGCGGTCAAATGGTTAGAGCGTTTATCAGCGGAGCTGACTGTCGTGAGTTCAAACCACACGTGGGGTCGGAACTGGCGGCTTGAAAGCCCTCTCTGTTCACCCAGCAGTGAATGGGTGCCTGATTCGGTTCAGAGAAGGTTGAAGAGGGCAGAAAAAAGGGATGGGCTCCGCCTTCCATCATGCTGTGCCGTAGACACACAATGTATTTACAGCCCCTATTACCGATAAGGTATGAGAACTTTAACCTTTCAACCTTTCATTGAGAATATTATTTCCGATTTAAATTTTGGTCTCCTACCGTAAGGACAAATAACATAGGACTGCAGTTTCTGAACACCACGAGCAGCCATTCACACTGAACAACACATGTTTCTTACACATGATCTGAAAAACGTGGTTTTTCAGCTCCCAATCTAGAGAGACACCCAGCCAAAATGGCTGCAACCGCCAAACTTGGAGGTCCACGTCCAGTGTCAACAAAGTCCAAATCAACAACCCCTCCCACCGCACCCCCCTCCTCTCGTTGACATCGACGGGGATCAAATCACGGTCTGGTTCGTCGAAAGAAGAAAACATCATTCTCTTGCTTTAAGGGTCCTCTTGAGAGAGGATAGAGATGAACTCTTCGGAGTCAGCACAATGTAAACTCCAATCCCCTTCAAGTCCTTTCTTGAGACTTTACACCGAGTTTCTGTGTATGTGACAGCACGCGATTTTGTTGTTGTTCTTGTTGTTGTTGTTTTGATTCGTGCGCGTGTTTCCTTTCCATTCCATTCTTTGAAGAAGAGCAGACCATCTGTATTTTATTGCGTGGATCACACACACACACACACACACACACACACACACACACACACACACACACACACACACACACACATACACTTAGTATGGACGGTCACATACGCTGAATATCCAACCACTGACGAACCTAAGAGTTCTGGCCAAGTAACGGAAAAAGAAAGACTGAGAAAAAGACAAGTAGCCTGAAACTAGAGAAGAACCACCCGCTAAGGTAGATGGAATGAATCCTATCGGCGAAGGTAGCGACAATGTGGAAGTTCCGGTGTTCCCAGAACCGAGGACGTTGTAGAACTGTCAAGGGAGGCTAGTCACTATGCGTTAACAAGAAATAAGAAACAAACTTAAAAGAACAATTGCTGTTCTGCCGAATGACAGACACAAACAAGATACATGACAGTTTGTTTTGTCTCTTTCGTTCGGCGGAACAGTAAATCTTTTGTTTCGATTTCCGCCTGCAGTCAACTCAGTTGAAACTAAGAAATAAGGAAATACGAAGGGTTGGTGTGTTGAAGTCACATCCAAAGGACAGAATACAATAATTCTGACAACAACAAAAAACCAGGACGCAGCCAGAAGTAGAGGACCATCAGCCAACAAAGTAAAAAGACGCCAATGGTCCTTCAGAACAGAGTCAGAGTGAACACGGAAGAAATCTTTGCGGAATAAGAAGATTCCAGACACGCAAATTCGGCTGGATCTTCAACATCTGACCGCAGACAGAGAAGTCTCGGGACAATGTTGATCTGCAGCATGACTGAATGGACTTCAAGAAAGCCTTTGGCGATGGCCAACGTGAAGGTTTGTGATATATCGTGAGAAGCTTCATCATTGACAACCCCGCACAAGTCATTGTTGAATCCTAGAAAAACACACAAGCTGCACAGCTGTTTTGATCGAACACGGATGTACAGCCTGGCTCTTTCTGCTTCCTCTGTTTGCTTCTGTTCAAGAGCTACCTGGAAACCGACAGACAGAGAGAAGGAGACAGAGGGAGGGAGGGAGATAGAGAGAGAGAAAGAGAAAGAAACTAAGAAAGAGTGACAGAGAAAGAGAGCGAGAGAGAGAGAGACAGAGACAGACAGACAGACAAACACAGACACAGACAGACAGAGAGACAGGGCTCTGGAAGTATAAATAATACAATATCGGAAATGGTTTCATGCTTGAATATACATGTTCGACGTGTCTTCGGAATCCTGGACAGTTCTACCATTGTCCTGGAGTTTCCGCATGTCCAACTGTGCATGCCATTGCCGGAATCGTGGACGATCCTAACTGGCGCCGTGCATGTCGTGGGACTGCTGGGAACGGCTGGACGTCTCCTGTCTCCCCGTCTTCCCCGTGACATTTCAATTTCCGATTTCAATGGCCGGAAACACTGAATCAACTGTGACGTCGACACACACAGCAGTTCGCTGTGCAGTGACAGGACGTGCACTGGCGACCATCCAACATGTCACACCGAATGGAGAGACCCTTGGAGTGGATGGCGTGGTGTGTTGCAGCTCTCAAACCCTGGATCTTTTGTCACATGCTGATCGTATTGAATTGATCTGCACGTGGCCTTGCTGTGAGCCAATTAGCTGTGTGACGTAACTGATAACGGCGTGTTATACCGGCAAACTTGAGAGAGAGAGAGAGAGAGAGAGAGAGAGAGAGAGAGAGACAGACAGACAGACAGACAGACAGACAGACACAGAGAGAGAGAGAGCACAGTCAGAACCAGAGAGAGACAGACAGACAGACAAAGAAAGAGCACAAGCTGTCAGAACCAGAGAGGGGGCAGAAAGATATGACAGAGAGAGAGGGGGGAGGGAGAGAGAGACAAACAGACCGACAGCCAGACAGACAGACGGACGGACAGACAGACACAGAGGCAGTAGGGGAGAACGGCGAAGGGGGGGGGGGGAGCAAGAGGGTGGGGTGGTAGGAGAACGATGAGGATGTGCTGCAGAGACAGGAGACTGAACACTCCATCGTGGCATGTTCAACTTGCGTGGCCTGTTCTGTTCTTGCCTGTTCTGTATCAGATGTCTTAACACTTTAGATATTCATAACTTAATAAACTATGTTGTTAATGATGCCATATCACTCAAATTTTGTGTTTACGCGTATGAATAATACTCAATCCCCATACCTTTTTTTAACTTGGTGCATGAGAGCAATTTCTTCCATGAAAATTCAATGATAAACAAACAGAAAACACGCGGGTGGTTTGCATACGGATACAGCACCCTCCGACTCCGATCAGGTCACTTTTTGTGCATTCTTTTTCTTCTGGCAGTTTTTAATGGTAACCAGGCAACTGTTCACATCTTATCTGATTCCTTCATAATGAAACTGAATGTTGAAGTACTTAGCCGCCGAGTGAACGCCGCAAATACCGAGGTGGCAAGCATCCACCTGTCGGCCTTCTCCAGACAGGAAAAGAACAAACAAGCAAACAAACCACAGAAATGAATATGCAATGGGGAGGGGGGGGGGAACAAGTACAGGTGAACAAGCCTTATGTTACTCTGAAAATGACTGAACGAGGATGGGAATGGGTGGAGGGAAACATGAAAGATGGAATGGAATGAAATGTTGACAATGAAGTGTACATGTTCACTCCTTCACTTCTTCACCAACGACAGCGGGAATCGTGGAGTCGTGGGGTTCCCGTACAGGGAACTGAACCATCTGTTGATGCCTGCACGGAGCCCACTCTCGTTTCCTGCAGGAGACTCTTCAGCGGTCAGTAGTCACTGTTTTCAGCGGTCAGTAGTCACTGTCTTCAGCGGTCAGTAGTCACTGTCTTCAGCGGTCAGTAGTCACTGTCTTCAGCAGTGGTAGCAGTCCACCCATGGTCTCCAACGCAGAACACCACTTTCAATGTTGCGCTGTGTCCATCTACACTTTAAAACTTACAGTATAATGAACCACTAAGTTTTAAATCTTCTTTGCAAAATGAAACCTTTTTTTTCCTTCCTCGTCTCTCATATCCCCGTGGGAAGTGATCGAAGAACAGTTCACCAGGCTCCCCGAGTTCTGTGGATTGTGTGCCAAGGCCTGGTTCTCTGCAGATGTTGTCCCAGTCCACTCTGCAATGTTGTCAATCCATCGTTCTTCCTGTCTGCCTTTCCGGCTCTCGCCTTCAACAGTTCCCTCGTTGACTGTCTTACCAAGGCCATGAGATCGTGTTGCATGGTCATACCTGCGTAGGAACTCAAAAAAGAAATTAAGGAAAAAAAAAAAACTTAAAAGATGTCCGGATCGATTCACATCTGGGTACAATTTTGGCCTCTTACATACAGATCGCACACTTGATGATGATGACTCAACTTTGCTTCGCGTTTCCGTGATACTTTTCTCGAGTCTCTCCCCGATACCCACTGACGGAGCACTCCTGAAAGCCAGGTATCTCTAGAACAGCACCCGGGCATTTCGGGAGTAGTCCCGGCCATTTCGGGAAAAGCCCCAGGCATTTCTGGAATAACCCCGGGCATCTCTAGAACAGCCCACGGGCATTTCTAGAATAGCCCCGGGTGTTTCTGGAATAGCCTCCGGGTATTTCTGGAATTTTTTTTTAATTGTAGTGATTCCGTAAGACAAATGTGGACAAAACAGATTACAAGATAAAACATGACGCGTGTCGACCTCTTAGGCCTCCTTCAGGCAAAACAAACAACATCCAGGTCAGTGAAACGAACGAGCAATCATTTATTTTCTCATGTTCGGCGCAAGATGGGTGTCGGATGAAAACCTTTCAACCAACAATTCTTTTGCAAATTTGTTTTAATTTCCGCCTTCTGTCACCTCATTTTGAAACCTATTTCTGGAATAGTACCGGGCATTTCAAGAATCGGCGGACAACGTTCGAATTTTAAAAATTTCCGAGCAGTTCTAGAATCGCCTGAAATTCCCCAAACGCGCGGAGCAACCCTATTTAAGAGAATGCAACCTCCTTATAAACAAACTTCATTGCATTCGTAGCGATCAACCGTGTGGCAGTAGGAATGGAAGCAAATATTCCGCGAACTCCACATTAGGGAAATTGCTGAAGTGTGTCTTGTTCTTTTGTTTCCGTCTTGTTGACGATTTGTTTTGTTTTTGTAGCTCGAGTGCGCGCGCGTGCGCGCGCATGTGTGTGCCTGTGATTTTTTTTTCTTTTTAAGTAGGACCGTGACAAATACCTGAGGCAAAATTGGAGGGGGTTGAACTCGTCAGGGAGCACCCAAGTTGGGTGTCGATGGGAGAAAAGGGAAGATGGTCTCTCCCAGCTTCTGTGACCCTCCAGTGCCGGGATTAGAGGGGACAGCGTTTGACAGTCACGGAAACGTAAAATTCCCAACGAGAGGAGACATCCACATCAAAGCCGCCTCATTGGCTCGCTTTGGGCTCCGCTTGCAAAGAAATAGACTGGCCTCTGAAGAGCTTGCCTGCCTTGGGCTCTTGGCCTTTTTCACTCATCTTTGTTCGCAGCTTCTTCCTTACGAGATCTCCTCTGAACTCTCCAACCCGACTCCTCCTCCCCCTCTCTCTCTCTCTCTCTCTCTCTCTCTCTCTCTCTCTCTCTGACTTGGAGGAGGAGAAGGAGGCGGAGAAAGGAGTGACAGATTGTTTCTCTCCTTGGCAGTTGTTCGTTTATCTTGTAAAGTCTTGGCACATCAAACGTTCATGTTTCCTTTGAACCTCAGTCTTCTAATTTCGCCGGGCTCAGGAGCTGAACCAATTAATAGGTTTCCAGAAACTTGGGGGAGGTTATTGGCCAAATTGAATTACCTCGCTTGGGTAATATTGTATTTTTGTCTCAGGTTCTATCACGTCCTCAGTCGTCACATTCTCACTGGCCGTCTCTCTTTGTCTCTCTCTGTATCTCTGTCTCTGTCTCTGTCTCAGTCTCTCTGTCTCTCTCTCTCTCTCTCTCTCTCTCTCTCTCTCTCTCTCAAAAACACAAAAGCACATGCGCACACACGTCCACGCCGAGTGCTCACACACGCACACAATAACAAAGGAAAAGGAAGACTATGAGTTAACCATCTATTCTCGCTTTTATTAAGAGTCAATCTTCAGCCAAGTGTTCGTTCTTACAGGCCCAACGGTCTCATACATAAACGTTGTCATCGGCAAGTATGGTGACCACGTTTTCCATGTGAATTATGCGGTTGACGTAGGAGTGTTTGTGTCTCCATCTCACTCTGCCCTTTGTAGTGCCGAGTGCTTTCTGTGATCAGTGCTGCAATGCACATTTATACATCTCTCTCTCCTTTTCTCTCTCTCTCTCTCTCTCTCTCTCTCTCTCTCTCTCTCTCTCACCAATGTACATTCCTTGTATTTAATATTTGTTTTGACGGATGCTTGAATTTATCGTATTTTTCACTACATTAACACATTTCCAGTGTGGAATGGGGGCACAGTCTTAAACCTGAATAAATTCTCTGTGTGTGTGCGTACGCGCGTACGTGTGTGTGTGTGTGTGTGTGTGTGTATGTGTGTGTGTGTGTCTGTGTGTCTGTGTGTCTGTGCGTCTGTGTCTGTGTCTATGCGTGCGTGCGTGTGTGTGTGCGTGCGTGTGTGTGTGTCTGTGTCTCTGTGTGTGTGCGCGCAGGTGCGCCCGAGCGCATGCGCGCGTGCGTGCGTGTGTGTGTGTGTGTGTGTGTGTGTGTGTGTGTGTGTGTGCTGTGTGTGTGTGTGTGTGTGTGTGTGTGTGTGTGTGTGTGTGTGTGTGTGTGTGTGTGTGTGTTGAAGAAACGTAATTACGACGCAAAAGCGAGAACTGAAAATCGCCCTTTATTTTCACACAATGAAAAAAAAAAAATTTCCCTTTCAGAGGCATTACTTTCCTGCCGCCCATAATTCCACCTCCCCATTGAAAAGCCTCACCCATGCTCGTCCAGACACGACCTCGGCACCGGAAGTCCACAGGGAACAATCAATGTCAGGTCGACATGAAGACACCCACTGGAGTAGACACTGCACGGCTGCTTTATCACTACCTCTCGCTAAGCCTGCAAATGCCGACGACAATCGCTTAATCGCAGGACCAACCTGAACTTAATCATGTTGGTTCCCGTGTCCGGCAGCCAAACACGAATGCTCTACGCGGCCTGAGTGCTGAAGTGGACATTCTTTTTTTTTTTTTTTTTTTTGTCAGTTAGGACCACCAGCAACAAGAATAATCATATTAATAATATTTATAATATAATGTGGTCATTCACAGCACTTGAACTGTAGAGGTCCTTCTGTACAGCAAACTGACAAACTGATACTCTTAGACATATGGTCATTAACAGCTCTACCGCATCCATATTATAAACTCTTCCGGGGGCCGGAATAGCCCAGTGATAGAGCGCCGGACTCGTAATCTTGGTGATCCTGGGTTTGCGGGTTCGAATCTCCGCCGGGCCGTTTAGGTACAGGGGGATTTTTCCCTATTGGTTCCGACTCCATTTCCCATACAGTCCTTCGAATGGGAGTATAAACCGAGGTTCCGTGTGTAAACGCACGCATAACATCTTGCACACACGTAAAATCCCATCACCAACTTTCGGAAGAGAAGGCCAGTTTGGCCGTTGGTATGGATGACACGTTACACGTAGCATACACCTTCCCCGAAATTGGAATATGGCTGCCTTAATGGCGAGATTAAAAAAAAAAACGGTCATGCAACAAAACTCCACTCCCTTCGTTGGGTAGATGGGATTAATCCTTGGCTGTGTACACAGGGGGTGTCTGCAGGAGTATCAGTCTGCGTATGCAGAAGAAGAAGAAAAGAATAAACTCTTCCACTCCTTATTCCATCACTACTGACACCACCTCTCCTTTTTTTTCCTTCTGTGTGAAGAACGTTTTCAGAGGCAGCTTGCATGAACGCCTCATGGGAGCAAGAGTTACCCTACTTGTTTGTTATTTGCATCTTTTCGGGGTTTCTTTTTTTTCAATCTTTTTCTTGTTCTTTTAATGTTGCTCACAAAACACCGCCGCTCTGTGTGTTCAGGTTTTCATCATTAGAGCCTAGGCGACCGTACCGAGTGTGTTCAGGGCTGTCAGACCCGTACAGGAGACACGTCACAGTATACCCAGGTCAGATCAAGAAACGAACTAAACGCTGTGAACGAAACAAACAATTCAAGCAGGAAATGACATGGTAGCTGAACTGTTGACGGTGTGTGGCATATGAAATAAGGCTGTGATGAGAGTGCCAGGCCTTTCCAGTAATTGTTCTCTCCCAAATTTCAGAAAATTCGTTTTTGAAAAAAAAAAAACGATGAAAAATGTGTAAACGTCACAAACATACACTTTAAAAAGCCATAAGAGCACATCCACATTGCAGACTTGACAGCTAGTGTCCTACTTCATCACTAGATTACATTTTTAAAAAGCTGGCGAATTGAAAACTGCTATCAGATAAAACAAAATTCCCGAATAAAGAGAGGTGAATGATCCACAAATGCAGAAGAAGAAAAAAACATGGGGAAAGAAGAAAGAAATAGAGGAAAGGTCAGAGAGAGTGACAGAGAAGACGAAGTTACTGGCTCATAACTGGAAAAGCCCCCAGCGTCCCCAGCGCTCCGTTGGTGACAACAGGTGCAAAATCTTCTGCTAACATTTGTGATCGGTATTTCGCAGTTTGATTCTCAATGTAAGACCACACCCATATGCTCATCTCTCCAGCGTGAATACTTGCTCAGGGCATAGCGCTGCTTTCTCAGCCACATGGCTCCTCTCATCCCAAACCCAAACAATGGTCACAGAGGCTCTAATCCTCCGGCAAGAAAGATGTGAGCAGCTCCTATGATGACTGAAGCTGACGAAGGGAGGCTACTCCCCGTGCAGCAACAACAGTGGTTCTGGTTCCTATCCTGGGTCCTTCTCCCCGCACCCTGCACTTTCTCTGAACAAACGCGTGCTTCTGTACATATTTTTGTGTATATGAGTGCATGTGTTTGTGCATGTGTGTACGTAGGAATTTAAGTGTAAGTGTATGCACAGGCCTGTGCGTGAGCTGTGTACGCGAACGCTTGAGAGAGAGAGAGAGAGAGAGAGAGAGAGAGAGAGAGTGTGTGTGTGTGTGTGTGTGTGTGTGTGTGTGTGTGTGTGTGTGTGTGTGTGTGTGTGTGTATGTGTGTGTGTGTGTGCGTGCATGCGTGTGTGTGGATGAGTGGGTGGGTGGGTGGGTAGTTGGGTGGGTGTGTCTGTGTGTGTGTGTGTCTGTGTGTGTGTTTGTGTGTGTGTTTGTGTCTGTGTGCGTGTGTGTGTCTCTGTGGGTCTCTGTGTCTGTCTGTCTGTGTGTGTCTGCGTACATGTGTGTGTATGTGTGCGTCTGTGTGTGTGTGTGCGTGTGTGTGTGTGTGTGTGTGTGTGTGTGTGTGTGCGCGCACACACACACACAGACAAACAGGTTTTATTATTCCTGAGTAAATTCACCAAAACTTGTAATGTTGCACAGCACACTCTTAAGCATATAACTGAACAGAAACATTTATTAAACTTTTATTGGTTCAACCATTATGTACATATTCGTTGTGTCATTGACTGATGTTTTCTAAAATCTTCCATATCCTAATGCAGATTCCAGAAATGACATCGTGAATCCTATTACCTTCAATCTTGTGTGTGGTGTGTGTGTGTGTGTGTGTGTGTGTGTGTGTGTGTGTGTGTGTGTGTGTGTGTGTTTACATTTAATTAGATTTAGATTATGTGCGTGTCTGCAACTGCATGACTCTTTTGCCTGTACTGTTCTCTCTCTCTCTCTCTCTCTCTCTCTCTCTCTCTCTATCTATCTATCTATCTATTATCTATCTATCTGTCTGTCTGTCTCTCTCTCTCTCTCTCCTCTCTCTCTCTCTCTCTCTCTCTCTCTCTGTTCAGAGATCACGCTGCTCAATACAGAATTTCCGCATTATGATTTCCACATTCGCTCATTTCCTCCTCCAAAAAGCATGTCAAGCCACGAGTAATTGTGTCCTCCAAACTATTTCTGAAAACGCGAAAAATTAACTTCTTTTGC
>CM065717.1:45642918-45645418 GCA_033310375.1 Conus canariensis
AGGAAGGTAGATAGGCAGGTAGGTAGGTAGAGGGGCATAGAGAAAGAGATAGCTACACTGACAGACATGTAATCGTGGAGAAATAGACAGACAGACGGAGAAAGATGTAAAGACAGAATGATGGAAGTACAGACAGATCGGAGGGTAAGACGAATAAGACAGACAGCAGACAAAGAGACAGGGAGGTGGACGAAAAACTAAATATCCGCACTCCCACCATCCCCATTTTAATTTTCACGTGCAAGTTAGATTACTTTTTTCCCTTCCTTGCTTCTGCAAGTGCTTGCAGCCCCAAACATCTGCAGATAAAGCCAAGTCCATCGTCTGATTCCTTCTGCAAGTGCTTGCAGCCCAAAACGTCTGCAGATAAAACGAGTCCATCATCTGATTCCTTCTGCAAGTGCTTGCAGCCCAAAACGTCTGCAGATAAAACCAAGTCCATCATCTGATTCCTTCTGCAAGTGCTTGCAGCCCAAAACGTCTGCAGATAAAACCAAGTCCATCATCTGATTCCGAGGCAAATTTACAAATAAACTCAACCGTGAAGCAGCTTATTTTTCAACTGTCATTTTCCAATATTTTGGAACCGCTTTTTTTTTTTTTTAATCTTTTATAGCGCCGCAAGCAGATTGTGCGGACAATTCAAATAAGTTGGGTTTGCTCGTAATTGGTGGTGTTGTTGCTGTCGTCGTTGTTGGTGGTGTTGTTGTTGTTGATCGCATAAGCTCTCAGAGTTCACTGACGGCACGGAAGATGACGGAGGTTTCATAACTACATGCAGTGTCGTCAAACAGTAGGCTGTCTCTTGAAAGCACAGGGATTTAACATTACGCCGTTCCTTTCATGTAGGTGGGTCCCAAACAGGTGCAGACAAAAAGGCAGGTCTGTCTCCTCACAGTCCCCCAGCCCAAACCGTATTTCTCCTTTTTAATGTCCCTCCTTCCACTCCTCCCCCTTCCTCCCGCCTGACTGCCTGCTCCACCTCCTCTCGCCCGTTACCTTATTAACCTGTCATTCCCCCCCCCCCCCCCCCCTTATTTCACTCCTGTGACTTCTTTTCAGTGCTCCCGCCTACTCCTTTGCGAAGCAATACTGTCCTGTTTCTTGTCTTCTTGTGCTCTTCATTTCTTCCTTTTGTTCAGTCGTCCCTCTTTTGAACAAATGGTCTCTTCGGTCTCTATTGACTGACCGCACTCGTTCACACCTACAGATCTTTTTTGCCCTCATAGGCATTGCTGTCTAGGGCCTCCACTGGGGGGTGTTCTGTATTCGTTCACACCTACAGATCTTTTCTGCCCTCATATGCATTGCTATCTAGGGCCTCCACTGTGGGGGTGTTCTGTATTCGTTCACACCTACAGATCTTTTCTGCCCTCATATGCATTGCTATCTAGGGCCTCCACTGTGGGGATGTTCTCACCCATGGGCTCTGCAGTCATGAAATACGGGCTGGTACACTCATTGGAACGCTCCCGTGGAGGTTCTGTCGTGTCACATCCAGTGGCCATTACACAATGGCATCTGCCAGGGAGGATTTATATCCCATGACGTCTTAGTGGAATGCCCTGTGCGTGCCTGCACCATATATGAACACAGCACAGGCTTCAGAGAATGGTGCAGGATTACTCCCAGCTGGTTTGTTCGGCAGTTGAGGACAGTACTTTTCTTGACCCCACCTGTACCTTCGGGTGTACCTTTTTCTTGTCTGCCTTTTGGCCGACTCTGGGAAAGGCCAAGTGACGGTGAGGAAAGACCCACTGACCGCAGGGAAAGTCCTGTTGACAGCGGCAAAGACTGCAACCCGGGATTCTCTTCAGAGGGCACGTAAAACCTCATAGCGAAAGCTTGGCTGTGTCTGGAGTTGTACTGTCTTTAACCGTTAGCGGAACAGCAGCGACTGAGGCTGCGGGATGCACACGGCACTTCATTGACGGTGGCGTTTTTCGTCGATGGGCTTTGCAGTCATGACATATGGGCTGGTACACCCACCCACTGGAACGCTCCCGTGGAGGTTCTGTCGTGTCACTTCCAGTGGCCATTACACAATAGCATCTGCCAGGGAGCAACTGATGTCCCTTGACATCTTAACGGAATGCCCTGTGCGTGCCTGCACCCTATGTGAACACAGCGCAGGCTTCCAAGAGTGGTGCAGGATTACTCCCAGCTGGTTTGTTCGGCAGTTGAGGACAGCACTGGGTCTCACCCGCACCTTCGGGTGTATCTTTTTCTTCTACCTCCACTGTGGGAACTGTTCTCACCAGTGTCCGCTGAACTGCTCGTTTGTTCGTTAGCACGACGGCGCTAAAACTGCTCAACGTATTGCGACCAAACGTCATCACATATGGAATGTGGCTCACAGACAAACACTGATTGTTAGGGCAGGTTGGTAATGAGGATTCAGATCGAACAGTAGATCCCGTATTGTTCTTTATTGTTTATTTTTAACTGCTTGACGAGAACAGTATTTCAAAGTCTCATCAGATGTAAGCGCTGCTGCAAA
>CM065717.1:45650418-45657918 GCA_033310375.1 Conus canariensis
ATAATTTCTCTTTAAAAATGTACAGCCACACCAGGGGTTTTTTTTTCAGTGGTATCCCAGCTCTGCAGTTCAAAGGAATCAATCAAGGCGTCATGAGGCATTCCACCAAAGCAGACACTGCAGATACTGAACCACTTCGGTGGTGATCAAAATTGTCTGTTCTGTTCAACTGTACGCAAGACACCATCTACTGAGCCTTCGACTGATGACTGTTTCTTTTTGGTCGAGGAGCCATTGGCCATATGCATCTCCCTCTGAAGGGCACTACCACGTTCATCAAGCGACGATGACAATCTCCATGAATTGGCATACTCGTGCAGGAACAGATGTTGACAGGAAATTGAAGTGGAGATCATGAGAGCATGGCATGAAGACCCCCCCCCTCCCCCCCCTTCCCCCCCCCCCCAAAAATATATATAGAGATATGTATATGTGTGTGTTATACACACACACGCACACGCACACGCACACACACACACACACACACACACGCGCGCGCGCGCGTATATATATATATAGAGAGAGAGACAGACAGACAGACAGACAGACAGACAGACAGACAGAGACAGACAGACAGACAGACAGACAGACAGACAGAGAGATCAGTGAACATGAGGAACATGATGGTTTGAGACATACGGCAGGGCTGGCCTCTGTGCTTCCTTTCCTCTTGTGTCTCAGTATCAAGGAAGCCTGAGAGGCACACACCTCTACTGTGTGGTTCTGGTCTTCCTGTATTAGTCCACACCGAACTTTGCGCTGGTGGAAACCCGCCAGAGCAAACAAAATCCTATGAATAAATGCCTCTGAGAGAAATTGAATGTAACACTCGCAGCCCTTGAGGCTTCGGCACTAACTACTGCACCACGGTGTTTGGTTTGGTGGTTTGGTTCTTAAGGATCAGACTGTCAATCATCGATGTTTTTGTTCTCATCGCTGATTGTAGCTATCTACACAATAAATTGAATTCCAGGGAGCTTGTCTAATGCAGCAGATGTTAATTTCATGTTTCAGCACTCAACCCTTGGATGCCTGTTTCGTGTTCCCTCTGTTTACAGTGTCGGTCCTTCAACTGTCATGCAGTTACGCCTGACAGTCTATGCCACGTGCCGTTCAGAGAGAGAGAGGTGGGGAAGGAAGGACGGAAAGACAGACAATCAGACAGATAGACAGACAGACAGACAAACAGAGAAACAGAGAAAGGAGGAAGAGAGAGAAATAATGGGGAGAGAGAAGAGAGAGAGAGAGAGAGAGAGAGAGAGAGAGAGAGATGGAGTGAAAGGGAGAGACAGAGACAGAGAGAGAGAGGGGGAGAGAGAAAGAGAAGAATTATTATCTTATCCTTTAAAAAACTGAACGATGTTCGATTTTTAGTCTCGCCGGCTATAATTCTCACAGCGTGGAGAATGAGACACCTATCAACGTCGCTGAAAACGTGAGCGTAAATGTGCAATCCTTTCATAATACATTTCTTGCTTACTCAGTTTGGTTGTATTTATCCGTTTGTTTCTCAGGGTGTTTGCAAAACAAAAAAATACCAGTACTCTAAATCATTTTCACAAACATGGAGACGCCACGCTAGAAGATGATAATTTCACGGAGACTGGCAAACCGTTCACGCAGTACAATCCCTTTACCTACTGTTTCACTAACAGTTAATAATCTGTGGAAAGATATGCCTTATTATCACTGACCTACACCTCAAGACCTCTGCTCTTGCGACTTCTGTGGCCGACAGTCAGCCTCAATGACAGTCCTCCTTTCCCACATGGGGACCCTTCACGGCAAACGGCTTGCCTGCCTACACATCCGTGGGCCTGACAGGCCAGGCCATTATCATTAACTCGTGGAATGATCTGCTTCGTGGCGACGCCTCCACGGGAACGCTTCACTATTCAAAAATTCATCAGATAACCACTGGAAGGTTTATGGCCTCCAGACTAATATCTCCTCTGAGAACCAGCCAGCTACCATGGAAATTGTGCATGATATACTAGGGACAAAAAACAAAACAGCATACTATTTGTAAATATTCAGGAAAAAAAAAGTCTGATGAAGCGTATAAGCTCAATGACTGATACATGTTGTCATTTGAAAGAATGGCGTCTCGAGGCAAAGATGAAAATGAGCGTGAATTTGATTACCAATGAGAAGACGTGTTTCAAGTGCAAAGTCAGAACCACGAAAAGCGTTTCATTGTCTTTCCTCCTGGTTTAGTTAGGGTAAACTGACAAAAATAGCTGAATGATAAGGTGCTGTCATTCTTGAGTCCATCAAGATAAACTCAATAGAATGTGAAACTGAGACGCCCCACCCCTCTCTCTCTCTCTCTCTCTCTCTCTCTCTCTCTCTCTACACACACACACACACACACACACACACACACACACACACACACACACACACACACACATCACGCCCCGTTCGATAAGCCTAGCTGCTAAATCATTAAGCAAACTAACAAACTAACAGACAAAGCCACCAATCACAAACCGTCATTCCGTCCAATTTACCACCTTTCCTAAGACAATCGATAACCGGGCATTAGACTTTAGTTGGACAGACGTGTCTTATTTTGCTGAGCACACATCAAGAATAGGAAAGGAAAGGGGGGTCGTGGAAGACGAAGAACTACTAGCTTAAATGCAATTCACATGTTTAAACAAACAAACAAGCACACACACACACACACACACACACACACACACACACACACACACACACACACACATACGTGCACTCACACGCACGCGCACGCACGCACGCACACATTCTCTCTCTCTCTCTCTCTCTCTCTCTCTCTCTCTCTCTCTCTCACACACACACACACACACATACACACACACACACACACACACACACACACACACACACACACACACAGAAGGTAAACTGATAGAGAATGCTTACTGTCACCGACACATCAGTTGCACCTGATTTCATCGCTAGAAATGGGAAAGGCGCTAAAGCTGTCCTATGACTTGAAGCTGATGAAAACGAGGCCAAACAATGAGTCACATCACAAGAAAACGGATGGCACAATTTGCAACAAACGTGTTTGCAATTTGACAATCAGTTTCCCCATGTGTTGATCGTTCATCACATGACAATAGATTGTTTTATTTGATCTGTGGTTGTTGTGTCCCTGTAATGTTTGACATAAATCCATGAAAACTAGTGCTGTCGGGACATTTCCCCCATCCCTGGCCACCTCGTGTACAGGTCATCTGCACTCCTTACTGGTGAGACCTCACTGGTATGAGCATAAACCGAGGGAGACCGCGGTGCTCCGTGACCTTTACGTGCAGGTCGTGGTTGGCTGCCTACGAACGACTCAACTCATATCGAGGCCGTCTCGCGAGATTCTGTGAGAGGTCAGATTTCAACAGTCGGATTTGGAGTCCTGACCAAGATTTGGAAAACTGATTTTAGGGATGCGGTTCTGTTTCTGTTCGCTCTTTGCAGGCTAACCCCAGTGTGATGCTGGCATGAGCATTCGCTAAAAGTCAATAATATGAATCCCAAACCACATCACACAGTGACGACATGTTTACAGAACAGTAAAGGAGAGCAGGGGACCAAACTCGCCTTTAATCTCCTCACAAGCTGATGACTTTGGGGGTTCAGAGGAACGAAACGTTGTCAAAGACCTTTATTCTATTCACTCAATTTATTTACAAGTATAGACAAACTCCCATCTGGATTTTGGAATGAAGCGTGAATTTATTTGGATATTACTTAGATTGTAATTCATAAACAGAAGAAAGTTGCCATGTTTTCTGACATGGTGATAAAGATGTTGGACGGACGGAAACAGAATCCCTGTCGCTTTTAGAGCGACACAGATAAGTTTTGTAAAATCACAATTTGAACCGACAAATTCATTGACAGACAAATTCTCTTGAAATCCTTTCCTCTGCATAGCGTTCTGTGGGGAAGTTTGATATACCACTATAGATATCGAACAAGAATGAAATCCTGCAAACTGAACTTAGACATTCATTCATTCAAGAATAAATTCACTTTTTTCTTGTGTGTGTGTGTGTGTGTGTGTGTGTGTGTGTGTGTGTGTGTGTGTGTGGTGTGTGTCTGTCTGTCTGTCTGTCGGTCTGTCTGTGTCTGTGTGTATCTGTGTGTCTGTGTCTGTGTGTGTGTGCGCGCGCGCGCGCGTGGTTCGTTCGTGCGTGCGTGCGTGTGTATGTGTGTGTGTGTGTGTGTGTGTGTGTGTGTGTGTGTGTGTGTGTGTGTGTGTGTGTGTGTAGTGTAGTGTTTCACTTACGATTGATCTTATACCTGTACCTTGACTAAATAGAACAAGCTGGATAAGTTCGTTAGAAATAGAGTCGTGACTGAATAGTATAACTATGTGTACTGTATCAGCATGCTTTGGCGAGACTTGTTTTTAAAATTGACATTCGCGCAATAATAATCACCTCTACAACAAACCCTTAGTGAAATTTCTTTTGCCAAAAACAATCCCTCCAACCGTACACACACACACGCTCGCAAGGATTTTCCTTCCTCTTCGAATAGATGACTTCGAGGCTGCAAGGCTGCCTCCCCTCTTTTGTCCGTTCATATTCCTATCTAAACGAGACTGCTAGGGCAGCCTACACTTCCTCCACACTTCAGAGTGGAGGAATTGAAATGGAGGCTCAAGGTTGAGGAACGGACAGAACTAAAAACCGGAAACTGGAAGAAGTGGAACGGAACTTCCATTGAGCAACTGGTGGATGACCTAGGATTCACTAGACGTCTCCACAGGACTGAAAACAACCAACCAACAAAAACACAGATTTTAGGATAGGTACTGTTGGCCACGTAGCCTGTGTGAACTAGTGAATCTGTGTGTGTATGAAGTTCGACTGGGTGTGAAGGGAGTAAGTCCCCGAAAGTATGAAATAATGTTAGTAGCGTATTCAGCCTCTTCGGTATCATTTCATTTTCCTTTTGCTTGATGGACTAGTAAGGAACAGCAGCCTGGTTACTTTATCATTCGGGTTGTGATTATAAATACGTGCAGGCTTGTTTGTTCTATGTGTTTCTGCTATGGGTCAATAAAATTTCTTTTATAGGAACTGTCATTTGTAAGCGACCTTTTCCTCTAGAATACGGTGTTCTCACGTTATCTGTACCTCGCGCAGCCATGGCACTGAAGTGATGCGAATAGTAAAGGGTGGGGTGTATATGTGTGTATGCGTGGTTTCATGTGAGAGAGAGAGAGAGAGAGAGAGAGAGAGAGAGTGTGTGTGTGTGTGTGTGTCTGTGTGTGCGCGCGCGCGCGCGCACGCTTGTGTGTGTATGTGTGTGTGTGTGTGTGCGTGCGTGTGTATGTGTGTGTGCATGCGTGCGTGCATGCGTGTATGCATACATACGAGCGTGCGTCTGCGTGCATGCGTGCGAGTGTGCGTGTGTGCGTGCATGCGTGCGTGTGTGTGAGTGTGTATGTGTGTGTGAATGTGTGTGTGTGCGCGCGCGCGTATGTGTGTGCAAAAGATGCTTTCTGAGACACACAGTAAATATGTGGTTGGCAGATTCTGGCACGCACAAAATGGAAGCATGGAGGCAACTGACTGCGTGCCAGTGAAAGGAACATGTTAAGCATCTTTGTAATGGAATAAAGCATAATACAGACTGCGTAGCTAGAAAAACAATGAACAATTAGAGAGAGAGAGACTGAGTGAGAGACAGAGAGACAGATAAACAGACAGACAGACCGACAGACAGACGGACGGACGGGCGGACGGACGGACGGACACAGAGAAACAGACTGACGGAAAAGAATAAAGGTGTGTCCCGTGTGTCTGTCAAGCTGACTATATCAACACGGGTCCATCACCGGTGGTCAGTGAACAAACAGTGCCAGTCAGCCAGGCAGTTTGAACAACAGGACACAACTCTCTGGTTCCCGAGTACAGTGGTCAGTGCGACGGCACCTGTCAGTGGACAGTCAACGTCCCCGCCTTATTCCGCACTGCTCTGACAGCCGACCGCAGGTCAGCCACACCAGACGAACGTCCTCTCACCGCCCTATTCCACACTGCCATGACAACTGACTAAAGACTAGGCGGACCTCACAAACGTCCTCTCACCGCCCTGTTCCACACTGCCATGACAACTGACTAAAGACTAGGCGGACCTCACAAACGTTCTCTCACCGCCCTGTTCCACACTGCCATGACAACTGACTAAAGACTAGGTGGACCTCACAAACGTTCTCTCACCGCCCTGTTCCACACTGCCATGACAACTGACTAAAGACTAGGTGGACCTCACAAACGTCCTCTCACCGCCCTGTTCCACACTGCCATGACAACTGACTAAAGACTAGGCTGACCTCACAAACGTCCTCTCACCGCCCTGTTCCACACTGCCATGACAACTGACTAAAGACTAGGTGGACCAGACAAACATCCAGTTATCACCCTATTCCACACTGCCATGACAATTGACTAAAACCTAAGTTGACCAGACAAACATCCAGTCATCATATTCCACACCGCCATGACAACTGACTAGACTAGGTTGATAGGTTGACCTGACAAACATCCAGTCATCATCATATGCCACACTGCCATGACAAGTGACTACAGACTAGGTTGACCTGACAAACCTAGTCTTGGCTCTATTTCCCATTGCCATGGCAGCCGATTGAAGGCGAGTTTAACCAAATATTTGGCCACTGCCGTATTCCACATATTCCATACTGCCGTTACATATACTTACACACATCTACTCATAGACACAAACACAAACGCAAACACACACACACACACACACACACACACACACACACACACACACACACACACACATACACACACACACATACACACACACACACACACACACACACACACACACACACACACACACACATCTCTTCCACCCCCCCCTCCCTCCCACCCACCCACCCCCTCCCCGACCACAAACTGACCACCGGCCCATCCCCAGTGATGGGCTGAGACAGAGAGGCGTGGGTCAGTATGATAGGTTCATTTCCTACGAGACCCTGTCCATCATCGGAGCCCAATAACGAGCAGAATACGATAGTCTGGCCGACACGTCTCGATTAGCTGGTGTCAGACAGCGTCGACGCTGAAAGGGTTAACTGCAGAGTGCCATGGTGGTGGTGATGTGGACAGGGGAAACAGAGTGCTGACTGACTGGAGATCCGGACTGTCGTCTTTGGAGCAGTCAGTTGCAAAGTGAGGCGACTGCAGGCGGAACTCTGAACAAATCTTAAACAATTGTGTGTCATAACTCCGCTACACGTGAACAAACGAATCACAGGACAAAGCACGACGCGTTTCGACCTCTTAGGTCTTCTTCAGGCAAGAAATACAACACTCAGGATCACGAAAAATGAAGAACGAGCAATAACTTCTCTTATAAAATTCAGCGCAAGATGGGCGTTGAATGCGAGTTAGAATAGTAATGATGATAATAGCCATACTGGTAGCAATAATAATAATGATAATGATGACGATAAACATTTTG
>CM065717.1:45662918-45665418 GCA_033310375.1 Conus canariensis
CTCTCTCTCTCTCTCTCTGTGTGTGTGTGTGTGTGTGTGTGTGTGTGTGTGTGTGTGTGTGTGTGTGTGTGTGTGTGTGTGTGTGTGGTGTTGTTGTTGTTGTTGTTGTTGTTGTTGTTGTCTTCAATTTAACGTCTATCCACATAGTGATATTAGACGGGTGTGTGTGTGTGTGTGTGTGTGTGTGTGTGTGTGTGTGTGTGTGTGTGTGTGTGTGTTTGTTTGTTTGTGTGTCTGTGTGCCAGTCTGCCTGCCTGTCTGTCTGTCTCGCCACACATGCTGCCACTCTCTGATAAATCCTAGCTGTTAATTATCAAAACAAACAGTACCACGGTAAACCCAGCATGAAACATCAGCCCGTCCAATAAACCGTTTTTTAAGCTATTTGCTCATTGGATAGAGGATAATATTTATCGAACAGATGAATCTTTGGTTTGTTCAACACAAAAAAAAGGAAGAACGGAGACAAAAAAAAGAGCTGTGAGCTTGAACGCAAATTCACATGTTCAAATCTCAACACACACACACGCGCGCGCGCGCACGGGCATACACATACACACACAAGGTAAACTCCAGAACCATGCTGATTGTCACTCAGATTGTCACTCAGATAGCCTTAACCTCCGATTTTATATCTGGAAGTGGAGCGGGTGTTGAAGCTAACATAAAAGTGGAATGGGTGTTAAAGCTACCTTATGACTTGAATCTGACTAAAACAAGGCCAGGTAATCAGTCACATCATAAAGAAATATTGAACACACAGGTTGTGACAAATGTGTTTACAATCAAAAACCAGTTCCACCAGGTGTTTACATGACAACAGACGGTCACTGGTCTGACCCGTGTCAGTTAAATGTTTTTATTTTGTTGTTGCAACTCTCTAATGTTTGACATAAATCTGTGACAGTCACCATTGTCGGGACATTTCCCCTATCCCTGGCCACCTTGTGACCAGTGTCTCCAGTGTAAAGTGTTGAGATCTCACTGGTTTGGTCACGTGCCTCGGGATAACGTCATGCTTTGTTTCATTACGTGACATGTTTTTAGCTGTGTAAATCCGATTCATCTCACATCACCGACTGTCTCGCGAGATTCGGCTCGGGTTCAGATATCATAGCACATTCGCATTTTGAAGTACTGACCATGACGTTCAGAAAATCTGATTCCAGGGATCTGATTCGTCACTCGTAGGCCACGCACAAAAAAGAACTCATGTCCATTCAGCCGTTGCAGGCTAGATACCACTCCAATGTGTTGCCGGCAAGAGTCTTCCCCATACGTCACTGGCGTGAATCTCCAAACCGCAGCATAGCGAACTGTTTGTACAACAGTAAAGGAGTGCAAGGGACACAACTCGCAGCCACACAGTCTGACATGCAAGAGAGTATGGACCGGTTTGCTGAAGCCTGTGACGACTTCGGGCTCACAGTCAGCACGAAGATGACTGAAGTATTGCATCAACAACCTCCTGCAACCCCCTACATAGAGCCAAGCACCACAGTCAATGGCCAGAAACTTAAAGTGGTAAACAAGTCTGTCCACCGTGGCAGCGCGTTACCTCGAACTGCCAACATCGACAAGGAAGCTGCATATAGGATTGCAAGGGCTAGTGCATCCTTCAGCAGACTCCAAGACATGGTGTGGGAAAGGCAAGGAATAATGCTGCAGACCAAGCTCAAAGTGTTTCGTGCAGTTGTATTGCCATCTCTGCTGTATGCCTGTGAAACTTGGACGGTGTACAGTCGACATGCCAGGCAGCCGAATTCTTTCCACACCAGATGCTTCAGAACCTTGCTGCACATCAAATGGCAGGACAAATTACCAGATACAAAGATGTTTCAGAAGGCCCGTATGGAAAGCATTCATGCAATGCTAATACGCTCTCAACTCAAGTGGGTCGGACATGTACACCGTGCGAATGAAAATCGCCTCCCTAAAATACTATTCTATGGCGAGCTGCTGGAAGGCAAGTGTTCCCGTGGAGGACAAAAGAAGCGCTACAAAGACACACTGAAGACCTCACTGAAGTGCTGCAGCACCGCCCTTGCTTCCTGGGAATAAGCTGCACAAGATCGCTCAATCTGACGCACCATAATCAAATCCGGAGTGAAAGACTTTGAAGTGAGACGAGTGGAGGCACAGAAGCAAAACCGTCAGTTTCGGAAAAAACAGAGCAAGCACCACCTTTCAGCCTGGCTCACCTCCAAGACTGCCCTGTCCACCCTGCAAAGACTGTTCTATGCAAAGATCGGTCTGATCAGCCATTTTCGTACACACACCACCACCCAGTGATAGCAGAAGTCGTGGTTGTCTTCGCCCGCGAATGACAAACAACAGCAGCAGGAGACACATCCCGCCCTCTCCCATTTCACAAGCTGATGAAGAGATGTTACGGAAGAATAAGATATTGTAACGGACAAATGTTTACTTTCAGTTAACCTGCTAACAGGTTTTGACAGAACTGGACGTGGATTTTGGAATGAAACATGATTTGTTTGAT
>CM065717.1:45670418-45690418 GCA_033310375.1 Conus canariensis
AAAACGAAAGAAAGACAAGAAAAAGAGGGGCCAGTGTAGTCCACGGGGAGAAAATGCCCGGGGTGAAATTCCTCCCTTTGTGTGTAAAGCCCTGATAAATGAAATAACAGCATAGTAAAAGTTCAGGTGCAAATTCGGGTGAGTGCTCTGTTACGGCATACTTTGTCGCCCCTGCACACTTTGTCGTCGGCGACAAACTGTGCTGCATGCTTTGTCGCCGACGACAAAGTGTGCTGCACAGTTTGTCGTCCCAGCCATGACAAATATCGACAAGTTTGCACACTTTGTCGCCCTTGCACACTTTGTCGTCACTTTTCATATGTGACATTGCTGCACACTTTGTCGCCCCTCGAAAGAGGAAACTTCGGATCTGAAGTCATATCGTACATTACTGACTTGATTTTCTTGTACTCTCAGTTAAAACAACAACAACAACTAACAAAGAAACAAACAAACAGACAAAAAAAGAATACTTTACAATCGGAACGTAAAAATTCTCTCTCTCTCTCTCTCTCTCTCTCTCTCTCTCTCTCTCTCCTCTCTCTCTCTGTTCATTATTATATATTTGTTTGCATAAGTGTGTGTGTGCGTTAGTGCATATATATGTGTGTGTGGTTGATTTATTTTTGTCTTTTCTTTTCTTTTTTCTTTTCTCTAGAGGGCCTAGTGTAAAGAAACTCTTAGCTTAACCAGTTACCCTCAATAAAGATTCGTGTTCGAAAAGATTCGTGTTCTCTCTCTCTCTCTCTCTCTCTCTCTCTCTCTCTCTCTGTGTGTGTGTGTGTGTGTGTGTGTGTGTGTGTGTGTGTGTGTGTGTGTGTGTGTGTGTGTGGAACAAAGTGTGTTCCACGCGCTGCAACAAAAGGACTGGGCCGATCTTTCTGAAACTTTGGAGGTATATTTACTATGGGTCAAGGATGATGCTCACGGATTATTCCCATTTCGTCCCCAATCTTTTCCCATTTCGCCCCTTCCTATTCCGCCCCTTTCCAATTCGCCCCTTTCCCATTTCGCCTCCTTTCCATGTTGCCCCTGTCCCATTCTGCCCCCTTTCTGTTTCGCCCTTTATTCATATTTCGCCCCTTCCCAATCTGCCCCTTCCCCGTTCATCCAGGGCATCCCTTTCCCATTCCGCCCCTTCCTGTCCCCCCCCCCCTCCCAATTTGTCCCTTTCCCATTTCGCCCCTTCTCATTTCGCCTCTGTCCGTTAATTCCCATTTCTGAGAGAGAGAGAGAGAGAGAGAGAGAGAGAGAGAGAGAGAGAGAGAGAGAGAGAGAGAGAGAGAAAGAGAGAGAGTTTCAGTCAACTAGCACACAGAGAGTGTAATAATATAAAACACTTTCTCTTCTACATTATTCTCTTTTATATTTCATATCATACACGCAGTGTAATAATATGAAACATTTTCTCTTTTATATTATTCTCCGAATTTCGGAGAAAGTGTGGGGTTGGGAGAAAGTGTGGGTTGGGAGAAAGTGTGGGATTGGGAGAAAGTGTGGGATTGGGAGAAGTGTGGGGTTGGGAGAAAGTGTGGGGTTGGGAGAAAGTGTGGGACTGGGAGAAAGTGTGGGGTTGGGAGAAAGTGTGGGGTTGGAAGAAAGTGTGGGTGGAGAAAGTGTGGGACTGGGAGAAAGTGTGGGTGGGAGAAAGTGTGGGTTGGAGATGGGGAGAAATGTGGGGTTGGGAGAAAGTGTGGGGTGGGAGAGAAAGTGTGGTGGGTGGGGAGAAAGTGTGGGGATTGGGAGAAAGTGTGGGAGTTGGGGAGAAAGTGTGGGGTTGGGAGAAAGTGTGGGTTGGGAGGAAAGTGTGGGGATGGGAGAAAGTGTGGGGTATGGGAGAAAAGTGTGGAGGTGTGGGTTGGGAGAAAGTGTGGGACTGGGAGAAAGTGTGGGACTGGGAGAAAGTGTGGGGTTGGGGAGAGAAAGTGTGGGGTTGGGAGAAAGTGTGGGGTTGGGAGAAAGTGTGGGGTTGGGAGAAGTGTGGGATGGGAGAAAGTGTGGGGTTGGGAGAGAAAGTGTGGGACTGGGAGAGAAGTGTGGGGTTGGGAGAGAAAGTGTGGGACTGGGAGAAAGTGTGGGGTTGGGAGAAAGTGTGGGGTTGGGAGAAAGTGTGGGGTTGGGAGAAAGTGTGGGATTGGGAGAAAGTGTGGGGTGTGGGGTAGCCCCACACCATGACGATGACATGCAAGAAAATTAAATTTTCCTAATAAGCGCGGCGATCTTTGTCGGCATACATTGTCGGGCGCTCTTTGTCGGCATACTTTGTCGGGCGATCTTTGTCGGCATACTTTGTCGGGCGATCTTTGTCGGCATACTTTGTCGGGCGATCTTTGTCGGCATATTTTGTCGGGCGATCTTTGTCGGCATACTTTGTCGGGATCTTTGTCGGCATACTTTGTCGGGCAGTTGGAAAGAATCGACCGGATATGTCCTCCTATAAAAGGTCTGAATTTTCACATTGGAGGGCAGGAGCTTCTGAGCAACTGTTGATTTCGTCAGAGACCTGTTGCAGGTAAGAGTTTTCCAGACAGTTCGTTGACCTAAACCCACCCAGCACCCCGTATTAATCTATATGTCTACCAACCTAACTACCTACCTACCCACCCACCTACCTACCTATCTTTCTGTCTGTCTGTCTGTCTGTCGTCTATCTATCAATCAATCGGTCTATCTCCCTATCTCTCTCTCTATCAATATATCTATCGATCTATCTATCTGTCTGTCTATCTGCCTATCTGTCTGTCTGTATGTCTGCTTATCTGCCTGCCTGCCTGCCTGTTTGTCTGTATGTCTATCTATCTATCTCTATCTGTCTCTCCTCCCTCTCTCTCTCTCTCTCTCTCTCTCTCTCTCTATCTATCTATCTATCTGTCTGTCTGTCTGTCTGTCTTCCTGTCTACCTATCTGCTTGGCTGCCTGCCGGCCTGCCTGTCTACATACCTACATATCTCTCTATCTGTCCGCCTGTCTATGCGTCTGTGTGTTTGTCTGTTCACCTTTCACTCTCGCGCTCCTACAATCCATAAATCTCAAGGACACCATGTTCACAGGGGAGAAATATCTCATTGGTTTCTCTGAGGAAACAATAGATCCCTCCACATATTATTATCATTATTATCATTACTAGTAGTAGTAGTAGTAATAGTAGTAGTAGTATGTGTGTGTTCCAGATCGAATGAGAAAATGGATCAAGCAAAGCAAGTCGACCAGGAAGACAGCTGCCCTAGCGCCAGAGGATACTTGCAATCCGTTTCCAAAGATAAGTATTTCACACTTCGACGTCTTCTGAAAGGAAAGTTCAAAGTTCCAAAGAAAAACCGCACTGCTGTGGAAAAAAGTACTGTGAGGCAGTATCAAAGACGCAAACATGACTTTTCTTGTAGAAGGAAATGTACATTTCAGAGGAAAACCAGTTCTGACTGAAAGTGAGGCACCACAGACAGTAAAACATAGATTTGATGAAAATCTCGGATCTGGGTCTAGAACAGTTTGGAGGCAAGTCACAGAGAAATTTGCTGGTGTTTCGTACACAAAAGTACGAAAAGTTCTTGGTGTGTCAAAAAGATACCAAGAAAGAAATGCAAGGTTCACAAACACAGTCCCTCCCAAACCAGTCATGGCCACTGCAGTAAATGAACGCTGGCAGCTTGATTTAATTGACATGAGAAATGATCTGGTCCTTCACAACGGAAAATCGCAGCAGTACATTCTGTCAGTTCTGGACACATTCTCTCGTTTTCTGATCCTGAGACCACTTGTAAGCAAAAGTAGTAGGACTGTAGCAAGAACACTAAATGAAATTTTCTCAGGACATGAGAGTTCCTACTTGTGTTCAGTTCGATCAGGGCACGGAATTCAAGGGGGAGACAGAACGACTGTTGCATTCCAAAAAATGTCAGAACCATCAGGAGTAGTGCGTATCACCCACAGTCTCAAGGCAAATGTGAGCGATCACATCGGGAGATCCGAAAGAAAATTTCATTCATGACAGCTTGCAAAGGAGGATTCAACTGGGCAAAGAATTTGCACCTCATTCAAAAATCCATCAATGACACACCCAAAGATGTACTGGCCAAAAAATGCCCGTCTGAGGTGTATTTCAGCAGATCAGAATCACTGATAAACAAAGTAAGAGAAGCCTCTGAAAAAGCAGCAAAGAAAAGCATCGCCTCACATCGCCAATGTCCATCCCTGTACAGTCTTGGCGAAGAGGTTCTGATCCGGTACCCCCAAAATCCACCAGTAGGATACGTGTTCCCTGTCGAAGGTCTGTGTGTAGAGGCAGGGTCACTGAGCGATCTTTGGCTCGAAATAAATACAAGATTCAATACCACAAACCAACCGGAGAAATGGTGAGTCAGTGGATATCAGTCACTGATATTACAAGCACAACAGCGACAAAGGAACGAAGAAAGAAAAGAGATGCCAGGAAAAAAATGGAAACAGCGCTCAATACAGAAGAACACAGACAAAAGTATTCCATTCCCTTGAATCATTCTGACAGAATCAAAACCCCGGAGGCCATGAACATTGAAGTGATCCTAGATCCAACAGATAGTCCTGGTAACTGTCAATTTGAGGCTATTGGCCATCAGCTTTCCCTGTTTGGAGTCAACAGAACTGCAGAAGCTCTCCGAAGGGACGCTGTAAACCATATCATCGACAACATGGACACATACAGCCCATTCATTGACGGAAACGTTCATGATTATGTCATGGACACGAGACAAGACGGTACGTACGGCGACCACCTGACTTTGTCCGCGCTTTCAGCCGTCTACCATGTTCAAATATTGGTGGTATCAGGAAATGGCCCTGATTATTCTACTCTCATCACCCCAGACCAAGGACCATACCATCCTGGTATTTTCACTCTGACCCTGGGTTATTACCCTGAACATTACACCAGTATTGGTGTTCCCAGGGAAGTGCCCACTTCCACTGATTTTGCAATGTATTGGTACTGACAACGACAACGGCACTGCGACTCCTACAGTCAATGCCGAAGTCCCTGGTAACAACGACAACGGCATTGCGACTCCTGCCGCCAATGCAAATGTCCCTGACAACAACGACAACGGCACTGCGACTCCTACAGTCAATGCCAATGTCCCTGACAACAACGACAACGGCATTGCGACTCCTACAGCCAATGCCAATGTCCCTGACAACAACGACAACGGCACTCCGACTCCTACAGTCCCTTTCGATAGTCGCGAGTTTTTGCCTCAAGAAATCCAGGCTTTGATAATCCACCATGCAGTCCGAATGGATCCAAGCTTCAGATACACGCTGCAAAATGTGAACACATTTTTCAGGCTGACAGTTTCCAGAATCCCTTTACCCAGACTGCACATTGACTTCTCTGTTATCCCCAACGTTCCAAATCCCGTCAGTATTAGAAGACTGATACGTGCAGCAGGACGAGCAAGCGGTCTTGCCTTGGAAATCAGGCGGGTTGTAAATAATAGACAGTGGTACAACACTTGGCTCTGGTTGAGGGAAGACGATTTCAGAAACTTTTATATCACTGGCATTTGGACAAATCAGAGGTACTGATCAGTTTCTGAAATCGTCTTCTCACAGCCACAGCAGAAGGTTGTACGAAAGTGCACATCACAGTTCTCTTTTCAATTGTCATTGTGAAAGACTGTTTCTTTTATGTATAATGTGAGCAAATCAAAGATTTGCAGTTCCTCACAAGTTTGCATTTAAAGACTGGCTGGTAGGAAATGAAATGGGCCTTAATGTGTAATATGGCTACGATGTTGCGTTTGACATTTTCATTGTCGATGTGACGGTAATTATATTTTTGTTAAGTTTCGCTGTTACGGTTTGTACTCTGTAATTTGTTTTTGATAATTGTGCACAGTATACATCCAGCTGAATTTGACACTCGGATATTGTTCATGTGACAGCGTTTTTATTATTTTTTGTTTGCTTGTTGAAAATCTGTGTGCCAAATTGTGTGCTCAGTAATATGTTAATGTGTACAACATTTAAAAGTGATTCATCTGGCAGTTCCGTGTTCACCGTTTTGAATGAGAATTTTGAATGAGTATAAATCGTATAAGTGACTTCATATTTCAAGGACTTTTCAAACTGTTTTTCGAACTTCGACCACAGACCTCTGTTCACATGGTATATACACACTCGTGTAAGACATACAGTAATAACACAACTACAAAAATTCATCACTCACAGGTGACTACTCTGATTGTGTAAATGAAGAATCAAATCAAAGACCTGGAAAAAAAGCCAGAAAGTACACTTGCAGATTGCATGTATATGGTGTTACGTTTTAGAACACTTTGATTTTCGATTTGACGATGACAAGTTTCTTTTTAAAACAATTACATTGTTTTACATTGGGGTGTTGTTCATGTGACAACGGTTTGATTTTTGTAGAATATATGTGTGACAATGAGTAGTGTTTCATGGTCTTTTCTTAATTTTTCATGTCACTCTCTTTATCATCATTACTTAATTTTGTCGAATTTTTGTTTATATTCTTTTTTTTTTAAGTTATCTACAACTGAATTGCTGGCTGAGTGTGTAAATTTAGAAAACGCTGAAAATTACAGTACTGAACTTGACAGTATTTTCATTCTAGTCGTGTCAAATCACATACTGGCACTGTGTGTTTGCCTGAAATTCAAAACAGCCGTATGTTGTAGATTGTGTAGTTCTACATTGTTGTTGGATTTGGTATAGGAGGTTCTGGTGTAACTAAACTTGAAAACAGTAAAAGTTCTTTGATTGCAAACGCGTTAACATTTCATCGTTTATCATAAAATGTGCATAACGCTGGATCTGACATGATTTTGAATGAGACAAATGCAAGAAATTTAAATGTAAACTATTTTTTTATTGGGAAGAAAAACATTGTCTGCTGTAGCTGTTTAAAGCTTCACATTTGAATTATCTTTTTTTGTTTTGTTTGTTTTTCCTTTTGTTACATTCCAGCTTTCTTTGAACAATGATTAGATGTTTAAATACGCCTGTGTTTCCCTGTTGATGACAAATTGAATAAAACGATCTGCAGAAAGAACGTTTCCATTGTTTTTTAACTTGTACCCTAGATTTTTTCTTTCTTCTGTTTAGTGTGTTTGAATGCAAAGTTCTTTTTATTGTCTAACCTATTATTATTTCTGTCTTTAAATCTCTATCCTAAAACGTAGTCAATTTTATGTTCCCAGACAAATAAACCCCATTTCGGGCGCCTGAGTTTACACTAGAAGCATTCAATTCAGTTAATGCCACACAAAGGCCTCATTTTTGTACTCCCAGTTTCATTAAATCTAGTTTTGTGGTATCTACACTCAACATGGACAAGTTGGATGTAGGAACTGCAGGAAGCCTGTCAAAGACAAAAGAGCCACGCTCAAATACTCTGGCGAAAAATAGTAACTTTTCTTTACTCCCAGCCCCGATACATATAATCACATATAATCTTTTTCACTCATACGCTTGCCAACGACAAACACTGCACACACGAAAACTCAGATTAATCACGAGATGTGACTTTTTTTTTTTTTTTGGGGGGGGGGGGGGGGCGCGGGCTGTTGTAAATTGGTTAAAATAGGCACTTAATGAAATAGAGGGGAACAGACCTATAACAAGGAAAATAATTATAACAAGATGCAAAGCATATGATTGTACTCCCAGTTTATCTTGAATAGCAACGTTTTATAACTGTCACAAATATAGGCCCATATCCATATTTGTATCAAAAGCTCTTTGCTTTGCCACAATCTCTCAAAAATCGCTTAAAACTCAGTCAAGTAGATTCTAAGATATTCAATAAAAGGAGAGAGAAGAAACATTTACGGTCGTCACGGCGGAAGCCGGTGAAGACCGTTGAAAAAAAAATGTCAGCATCAGCCTTAACCATATTTAACATACCTACCATTTTTCAGAACGATCAGTTTTCTGTGAAAAGAGTGAAACATATTTTCCTGATATTTCAACAGTTTTTAACAGTTATTTAACGAATTGTAACAATTATATCCCATTATCTGAAGGAAGGCCTTGATTTGACACAAATTCGTCCAAACCGCTTTACATTCGATCGGTCAAGTAGCTTTTGAAAGAAGAAAAATATTTATTTGCCGTTATAACCATTATTAACGGTTATTCTGTGATAAATAAATGAACAAATAAGTAAATAAAATGAAAATGTCGTCATCGTCCCTGACCCACAGCAAACATATGTCCTGCATTTCAGAGATCATCACAGTTGTTTCGTCTGTAGCCTGTGGAACATATTTTTTACACACACACACACACACACACACACACACATAGACACACACACACACACAAGCAAGCAAGCAAGCGCGCGCGTGCGCAACACACACACACACACACACACACACACACACACACACACACACACACACACACACACACACAAGCGCGCGCACACACAGAATTTTTCCATGTAGATTATAAAGTGCTGTCTTATAACTGGGATTACAACAAAAAAAAACAAAAAAAAAAATTAGTCTAAGTCCAGTGTACGCGACTGACTTCAGATCTGAAGTTTTTTTCTTTCGAGGGGCGACAAAGTGTGCAGCAATGTCACATATGAAAAGTGACGACAAAGTGTGCAAGGGCGACAAAGTGTGCAAACTTGTCGATATTTGTCATGGCTGGGACGACAAACTGTGCAGCACACTTTGTCGTCGGCGACAAAGCATGCAGCACAGTTTGTCGCCGACGACAAAGTGTGCAGGGGCGACAAAGTATGCCGTAACAGTGCTCCTTATCAAGGCTTAGAAACCCCTGACCTACTCATTCATCCAACGTGCCGGTCCGACATCAATCCTTGAGAAAGAAAGAGCTCTGAGAGTGGGAACATAACCGAGCTAATCAATTAACATCACTTATGCAAAGTAGCAGCAGCGTGCAGCGATGTCTCCCCTGCTGCAACACCTCACTGGTTTAGATGGTTCTATGCACAGTAACATTCCATTAGCAGACAAAAACCATTGTAAACGCACGCGCGCACACCCACACAATGGCAGGACAGGACAGTAACAGCTTCCCGACTGCCGACTACCCGTGACAAGCACTAACACGTGCCAAGCAAGTGGTGAATTCAGAGGCCTTCCCACTGGATATGAACAACCTGCTGTTCAAACATACGCTGTGGAGAAATCAGACATCAGATAATCATCCTGACCACCGGAGATTTTTCTTCTCGAAACTACTGTTCTGAGTCACCGTGTATGATATGAGCTTTATCTGCTGATTGGAATGGTGCACGCAGGTCTGCCAGCCCGTGTGGCTGTTTGATTTGTACAACTTGACGATATGGCAGGGATGATCATGGTTTTCCCGTTCTTTCGTCATTTAATAGTTTGTACATTTCAAAATTATCACCGATGACAGGATGGTTTTTCCCGGGGGCAGACTAAAACTTTATCTACAAACAGGGCAGATCAGAGTAAAAACTCCAACCTGGAGAGAGAGAGAGGGGGGGGAGAGTGAGAGAGAGAGTGAGAGAGAGAGAGAGAGAGAGAGAGAGAGAGAGAGAGAGAGAGAGAGAGAGAGAGAAGGAGGATGTAGAGAGACAGGCTGATAGAACACAACCAAAGCGTGTCCTGTTCGTCTGTCAGGCTGACCCAATAATCACAGATCCATCACTGGTGGTCAGTGAACAAACAGTGCCAGTCAGCCAGGCAGTCTGAACTACAGGACACAACTCTCTGGACAACGACGACAGTAGTCAGGACGACTGGACCTGTCATGCATCTGGGACATTCATGAAAGCTGAAGCCTCACCACTCTGAAGCTGACTGAAGGATTACCTTCACCCGCCCAACATCCAGTTCACCCCTGTTCTGTCTGCTCCGAAATGCTGATTAAATTCCAGCTCCCACCAACATCAGTTACCATCGTATTCAACATTGCCTTGACGCAACTAAGACCAGCTTTACACACATTCAGTTCTGCTCTCTTTCCGCTGCCAAGCAGCAAACTAAAGGTCGTGTCACCAGACCAACATCCAGCCCCGCCCCGTTCCACGCTGTGCTGGTAACTTACGATAGACCAGCCCCACCCAAGAACTGACCTGTCTGTCGATCCAATGCCTAACTGCCGGTGGACGGGGAGTGTGGGTATGTCGATTTTGATTTGGTTCTGAGCAGTCAGGTGATGGGAAGCAGACACCACACACGCATCACCACGTGTATATATATATATATGTGTGTGTTTCTGCGTGTGTGCATCTGTTTCCCTGTTTGTGTTTGTCTGGTTGTCTGTCAGTGTGTGTGTGTGTGTGTGATGTGATGTGACAATTGACAACCATTCTCTCTCTCTCTCTCTCTCTCTCTCTCTCTCTCTCTCTCTCTCTCTCTCTCTCTCTCTCTCTCTCTCTCTCAAACAGCCCTCAGGATTTTCAGTTTACGTCAGTTTACCACGCCAAGCTTCACCACCTCAATCCCCTTCTCCTCTCACTCTCTTCCCTCCGTCTGTCTGGCTTTCTTTCTTCCAAGCCAATGCTACGATAAGACGCGACGACGACGACAAAGTTAAAGAGACGTTCGACGAACCTGTAACGAGATCATTGCCGCCACTCCTTTCCTTCGCCCTTCTTAACTGATTGTGCCGTGACTGCTTGTGGACAGGACACCATTTTCTCTTCTATCTACGCCATTACAAAGGACACCCATTTGCATCAAGCCATGCTACACGTGTTGGGAAGTGACTGTCTCCATCCAGATGACCTACCTCATTCTACCCCCACCCCTTCTCAGATGACTACCCACCTACCCATCCCTTTTTTCCAGAGTAGAATTTTATTATTGTCCTGTTCCCCTGACAGCTCGTCAATCAGACAGGCATCAGAGACATGCTGCAGTGATAATTATTTCCTAAAAAATTAGGGGGGTCAGACTCGGTACGAAAAACTAACTTCCAAATTTTCATGGTGTCACAAAAATATTTAGGGGGTCACCGTTGATAACTGCTAGAAAATGTAGTGAAAACACACACACACACACACACACACACACACACACACACACACACACACACACACACACGCACGCACGCACGCTCGCATGCACGCAAGCACGCACGCACGCCGCACGCACGCACACACACACACACACACACACACACACACACACACACACACACACACGAACGTGCTCTCCTGGCTCACACACATAAATGCACAAAAAAGAGACAGAAATACATTACAGATAGTATCGGTAGTATGGTTAATGTAGCAACAGTGATGATACGAATAACAACAGTAGTGATGATGATGATGATGATGTGATGATGATGATGATGATGATGATGATAAGAAAGAAGAGAAGAGGAGGAGGAAGAAGGAGGATGAGGTGGAGAGGAAGAAAGAAAAAGGATACAGATAATGGGAAAGATAACAGATAGAATCTAAGAAATACACCAATGGTTAATAACAGCTGGTTAGCTTAGCGCTCAAACATCGGAGATCAAGCCTCCCTACTCCACTGATCCATCACAGACTGTAGGGTTGAGCACAGTCCATTTTCAGTGTTTAAAACTAAACAGTGGTGTATGTCAGAGAGGTGAACGTTCATCTCTCCAACTCTGAGAACTGTGTCAGCTTTCGCTGATCCTTCTACAAGAAATGTAAGTTGAAGCTAAGTGTCTTAAGTCTTGAGAATATGCCTTGCTTGTATTTATGACTTTTGTTCTAACAGAATAACTTTATGCCAATACTTAGTAAAATCTGTTAAGATGATTAACGACTTCTATATTTTGGACAGGATAATTTTATGCAAATACTTGGTAAATATGTTAAGATGATTTAGGAATACTGTTGCTTGTCTTAATGCTTTGTAGTAGGTGACCCTAATTAAGCTGTGTAGTTAGGTTAAGCATATTCCAGTACCTTATTAATCACAACTATTTGACTTTATTGAAGAGTTATTTCTTTTCAATTATTCAGCAGTTTCTTGTCGTCTCATACCACTTATTATCAAAATTGGAGTGAAGAACTAAAGCGGTGACTGAAAACTGAAGCTGATACGTTTATGTCAGTCTTCACTTTGCCAGCTGAGGCTTCATACTTTTCCTTAAAGTCAGAGGGCACGGTGAGGACCCGTCAAGCCGTACTCTCGGCCATTCATCTCCAAACCAGCCTCTGTGATCTCCACAGACCCTGGGACCATGGTACGTCAACGAAAAACTGGCCCAGCACAGATCATGACTCCAAGCTACAACGTGGCCAAGTGGACAAGCAACTAGTTATCCGGCCTTCAAGAAGTGGTGGATCAGTCACAAGAAACTGGAGAGAGATCTGCACACCTCTCCACCGTTGCAGCCAGGTCCTTGTGTACCCACCGGATTCCAACTCAGATTATCGGACCATTCCCTCCCTTTGTGATGAGATAAAGTGAAGACAGGGCAGCCCAAGCAAGGCCAGAGTCTTCGACACTTTCGTAGTTTGTAATCTTGTATACAACAGTCAAGTTTTGTATGTGAAATTGCACTTAGATTGTGTCCGTTTATTTGTTGTTCATACATCATTTTACCTTTGAACCTATTACTAATTCTGTCTGTCGTTCAGAGCACATGCGCTCGTAATGGCATGAGCATGAGGCAAAATTACTTTTATGCCACTGTCGAGTATTTCTAATAATCCACGAGGAAAATAAAGATTTCTTTTGATGACTAGTATGGGAAAGTAGCTACTTCCAAAACTAGTGACAGAGAGAGTGGAGGTGAATTTTGATATAATAACTACTCAAGAAGTCTTATAGAGAACACACTCCGAGTCCTTCGCCTAGAGGACAACACTCGCCACCAATACTTGTCACAGCGTGTGTGTGTGCGTGCGTGCGTGCGTGCGTGCGTGCGTGCGTGCGTGTGTGTGTGTGTGTAGGTGTGTGTGTGTCCAAGTCTGCCCTGTCTACACTGCAGCGGACTATTCAATGTGAGCATCGGTCTGATCAGCCATCTTCGAACACACACCACCACCCAGTCACAGCTGAAGCCGTGGTCATCTTCGCCTGCGAAGCATGTGTGTGTGTGTGTGTGTGTGTGTGTGTGTGTGTGTGTGTGTGTGTGTGTGTGTGTGTGTGTGTGTTTGAATGCATGCTTGCATGTTTGTTACTTTTTGGCGAATGTAGAGGTGTGTGTACATGCTTGCATGATATTTTCCTGGCTGCAGGATGACAGTCCTGGGACAAAGAAACTAAAAGAGAAAGTTTGCAGAAAACATCATCTACAGTTGTAGGACAGTGACAGAATAAAGTGATATGGGTATACAAGTTAAAAGCATACAAAAGAAGACAGGGTGTCGAGAGGCAATGATATTGAGAGAACAAAAAAATGAAAGAAAGAAGAGAGTAAAGAAAAGAAAAACTGAAACAAAGAGAAAATAGAAAGCTAAATGAAAGAACGAACTGAACGAACAAATGCAAGAAACGGCGAACGAAATAACGAAAAAGAAGACAAACAAAGAGCGTGAAACCAGTCACAGACAGAAATTCCCCTGGACCCAAGAAAGCCTTCTGGAGACAATGCCCTGAAAGTTCAGGGATCGACCTTTGGGCCTGTCCCTGCATCGCCGCCTCCATAACCACAAAGAGGACGGAAGGCGGGGTGAGGGTTGGGGGGGGAGGGTTTGGGCACGGGACAGCATGTTATCAGCTGTCACGCACTCAGACGCATCAAATACCCTTTGGAAACATCCACTGTAAAAGAAAAAAATGATCTTTGATTAGTGACGCTGGGGATGTGGCTTAATTGCAACGAACGCACAGATGGCCATGGTTGTCATAATCGGATTAATCAATCCCGAACGGGAGTGAGCATATTAAGAAATGAAGACCGCTGCGCTATCGTTGGGACACCGGAGCAATCTCAACATCTCTCTGCCAATGAAAACGCATTCGATTCGGTATGGCAATAGATATATTAAGAACGTCTAACACACACACACACACACACACACACACACACACACACACACGTGTCTGGAATTCATGTTCTGAATCCAGTCATCTGTCCTTTACGGGCACCACGGTGCATGTCCGGATGTCAGTGACCATCATCGACTTTAAAACTGTGTGCGGACATGTCAGTGACCATCATCGACTTTAAAACTGTGTATGTCGTGGTGACCATCCCTGCTGACACACCGGAGCTTTCGCCACAGCAGGACGGTCGCCTGTCTACTATCATCTTCCAATGGTCTTTGAAGCGCTGCGGTGGACCGCCCGATGAACACCCCCTGGCACTCTTCCTCCGTGACCACACGTCCCTCCGACCATCACCGCTGAACTCCCCCTCCCCGTGGTCGCTTCGATCCTGGAGAACTCGGCACCGCTGGAAAACGTAGGGGACTGGCTACTCCTCCTGAGACACCCACGGCTTTGCGCAGACAATCAGAAGAACTGGTCATGCTGCCTGGCTTGCCTGTGGTCTGACGTGGGGATGCCGGGGGCTCCTTCAGGAGTAAGAGCTCACCCGCCCTTCGGAAGTTCTGTGCAGGTAATTTCCTTTTTCTGCTACTCTCCCTGACTGTCTTTTTCACGTGTACGTTTTGTCGTTCTTTACGGTCGTCTTGTGTTTGCTGTGGTATGTTATGCTATCTTTGTTCTGATTTTTTTTTTTTTCATAATTTTTGTTTTGTCTGATAACAACTGATGTAATGCCAGCGTTTTGGAGTCTGGCGATTGGGTGGTGAAGATTGTACACGCTTGACAGAGTGGACGCTGGCTATGCGTTCGACCCTGCGGATTTGTGTGTGTTGTGTGTGTGTGTGTGTGTGTGTGTGTGTGTGGTGTGTGTGTGTGTGTACTTTTTATGGCATTTAAATGCCTTTCTTTCTTTTTTTGCTAGTCCATTTCTATTATCTGGGACAGATGAATTTGGGGGAGTGCCTACCGCTGTCTACACGGCCTGGTTTTGTGATGCCGTATTTCAAAACAAAAGAGACAAGCAAGTCCAGCTGTGCATGTAACGTGTAGGCCGTATCAACACAGGCTGACAGGCAAACAGAGAGAGACAACGAGGAAGTGATGGATGCGGAGAGACAGACTCAAATCATAATGTGCATATCCATGCTGACCACATGAGCGATATCACAACTGAAAGAGAGAGACCAACAAACACACCTCATCATTATCACCGTCTTAGCAGTATCAGTGTTATGGAGATCATTATCATTGTCATAAACATCATCATCAGACCACTTTTCTGTGTACGCAGTCTGGGTTGTCCATTTCACATCGTACATCCCTAGCCATCCGTACACATCCCCCCCCCCCCTTATCCCTCCGCTTGTTCCTCTCCCCCAAACCGCTCTCTCTACTACACTGACCACCGGCTATGCCTCAGTGACAAAGCGCGGGGAGGCTGGGGTCAGTATGACAGGTTCATTTCCGGCGAGACCTCCATTACCGTATGCCCGTAACCACCCAGAATGCGACAGTCTCGCCCACATGACTCAATTAGCGCCGGTGCCAGACAACACCGACATTGAAAGGGTTAACTGCTGAGGTGGTACAATAATGATGTATGGAGAAACACACACACACACACACACACACACACACACACACACACACACATGCACGCGCAAACACACACACACACACACACACACACACACACACACACACACACACACACACAACGCCGACACTAAAAGGGTTAACTGCTGAGGTGGCACAACAAGGACGTATGAAGGAGACGCTGAATGCTGTCTTCAATGGGAGGTCCGGATTATCGTCTTGGGATTACATCTGTTTGTCATTATCATGGATTTCTATTTTTCATCTTCGTCTTTTTCTCCTGGGTCCAGCCCTGATGTGGCCCTCTGCGGTCGGCTGGGCTATTATCTTATCTTCACCTGGGTCTTCTTCTCTCTATTTTTTTTTTCTTTTACTTGTTGCTACTGTTAACGTTGTTGTTCTTCTTCTTTATCTATATAAGTGTATTTAATGAGTTGTATGAATGAATGACTTGCGAGTTGATTTTAACGCGGTGACAGCCCTGATATGGCCCTTTGCGGTCGGTTGGGCTATAAGCAACATTACCTTACCTTACCTTCTTATTCTATGGTCGAGTCCTTCTAATTTTTTTTTTTTACTGCTTTAACAGTTGTATTTGTTCATAACAGAGTAAATCCTTCTTCATTTCTCTTTCGCGTACCCGGCCATAGCTATATCCTCAATCCGGTTAGTAACGCGAGGCCCCACCGGTCCCCACAGCTTCTCCCGAACCTCAACTGGACTGGGCCACGTTTGGCGTTTCAAGGCTTGAAAGCAGGGGCAGGACTGTAACATGTAGGTGGGAGTTACGGAGCCTGTGCCACATGGGCACTGGTCAGTATGAGAGAGTTTGAGACGTGAGAGATGGGAGAGGAGCTGGCAGTGTCCTGTTCGTAGCCTAAAGATGGTAACTTGAGCTGCTCTGTCGAGTTGGTGGATACTGTCCACTTCAGTCCAAACGTCCAGACGTTGGCGCCACGCTCTTCTGAAGTTGTTTCTGAGGATGGTTTTAGCTTCACTGTCGGACACTGGATGCTCCGACTGTCCCTGCCTGCTGCCGATCTTGGACAGACGGTCTGCCTCCTCGTTCCCTCCAATGCCACAGTGAGAAGGGATCCACTGCAAGACTACAGCAGTTCTCTGTTGGAGGAGACTGAGTTCTCCTCTGATGGCTCTGACTGTCTGCTCCCCTCCTGGTGTTTGGAGGCTCTTCAGGATAGATTCACACTCTGTCAGAAAGACTGTGTAGGTGGGGAGCCTGTTTTCCTGGTTAAGGGTCTGGGCAGCAAGGAGTAGGGCACAGGTTTCAGCTCGGTAGTTCGTGGAATATGTGCCTGTGGCCACAGACTTTCTGAAGGATCTGCCGTTTGGGAACTTCATGAAAACTCCATCTCCACCGTTTTTCACAGCCTTTTCTGTTGACCCATCTGTGTATGCTCTAGACCAAGTGGTAGGTGGGTAAGAGGTGTTGTGAGTTCCAGGGTCCGGGTCGCATAAATCCTTCCACATACTTTTTTCTGGAGCAGTTTGAAGAGGAAACCTTCCTCCCAGACCTGGTCCAACGCCTTAGTAAGGTCGACAAAGACGGCACGTGTCCTCATCTTCTGTTGGAAGCCGTCCTTAATGTCTTGTGTAAGCAAGGTGACCTGGTCCTCTGTGCTCCTGTTCTCTCTGAAGCCTTAAAGTGTAGGTGTGAGGAGTCCATTCTTTTCTAAGTGGTATGGGAGCTTAGGATAGTCTCCTAAGCTGCCTCGGCAAAACTATGGAGCGTATGGGACAGCAGCTGTTCTTGCTGTGTTTGTCTTTTCCTTTCTTATGGATGGGAACTACGATGGCTTCTTTCCAGCTTGTTGGAAACACCCGTGTCCCAGGACTGATGAAAATGTACAGAAGTTTCTGTTTGGTGTAGTCTCCAAGGTAACGAAACATTTCGTTGGATATCCCGTCCTTGCCTGACGATTTTTTTCATCTTCAGCTGCTTAACTGCACAGTTCAGTTCGTGGATGGTGAGTTCGGAGGTCATGCTGGGATTCGGTGTCTGCTACCTCAGCTCCCTCTCGATTTTCTTTCTGACATCAGCAGTCTTCTCCCTGGGCACATCAAGAAAGCTGTCGTGTCGAAAGTTGTCTGCAAGCAGGGCAGCTGCCTTCCTTCCTGTGTGAATCTGGCCGTCACCTTTCAGGAGAGCTGCTCTTGGTGCATGGTACTCTTCGTCATGATTCCACAGTTTCTGTGTGTCTTTCTCCATGTTGAGAGTGTCTGTCTTCTCCTGCCATGACTTGCGAGCTTCTTTAGATTTCTGCTCATGAAAGGCGGTCTTTGCCCCACAATAGACAGTGTTGTTCTCTGTGGAGGGAGTTTGCTCTAGCTGGTCTCTAGTGGCGCTAACTTCGTCATAGAGAGTCTGTAGTTGGTCGCTCCAATAAGACTTGGTAATATTTCCTTCGACCTCTTGGGATACTCTGCTTGGCAGCCCGGATAACGCAGTTGGTCATCTGCTTGACGTTGAAATTGATGTCCTTACTGTTATCAGTACTACTTTCTCTGCAGAGCTTGTCTGTTACATGCTGGAACTTTGACCAGTCTGCCTCCTTGTAATTCCAGCTGGCTTCCTTCCTCTGAGGGGCAAGGTGTTCTGTCAGGGATAGTTTCAACAGAACAGGCAGGTGGTCGCTGCCACCTAGCTGGATGCACACTTCCCTGTCGCAGAGTTTCTGGATGTCTTCTGTGTGCTCGTGGTTTTCCATGCGCGTAAGAGGCAGGTGGGCCTGTCATCTGGCCTGTTGATGAGGATCAGATTGTTCTCAATCATCCAGTCTTTGACCTGCTCTCCTCTAGTGTTTAGGTCAGGGTATCCCCAACTTGGGGAGTAGCTGTTGAAGTCGTCAGTAATTGGTAGGTTTTGACTGGTCAGTGGAAGAGTGTCTCGTTGCTAGTCTTTGTCAGGGAGTCAGCAGCAATTGATGACTATCACTTCTCTCCCCTGGATAACTGCTTTGATGGCAAGAAATTTGTTGTCACTCTGTGATCTCTCAATCTCTATTGCTGGGTTCGTGTTGCGTACAAGCGTAAGAATTCCTCCCTTGTGTCGGTTGGTGCGGTCATGCCGGAAAAGCTCGTATCCTCTGAGGTGAAGCGATGGGCATCTGTCAGGTGTGTCTCCTGGATGCAGATAATGTCCACTCCCTCCCTTTTGAGGAACTCTTGCAGCTCTGGTTTCTTTCGAAGGCCCTCCGCATTCCCCTATGCAAAGACAAGGTGGGTTGCTGGTGTTTCCAGCTGACTCGCTTGGCTGCTTGGTTTCCACCTTCTGTTCTCTTCCTGTATCTCTTCTCCCGTCGCTGCGGCTGGGCCCCTTTGAGGCTGGAGGCCCGGCGCTCTCACCGCCTGGTGAACCACGGGACGAGCACCATACCGTTGAATATCAGTCTGCATGGCCTTAATGGGTGAGGTGCGCAGTGTCTGGTCTTCTCCTGTGCTTGTGACTCTGCAGGAGGTCTGCCCGCTGGCCTCAGCCGACACTTTCCGACTTCAGAGCAGCTCATGGTTGTCTAACGTACACCAGACAGTGCGGGTTTGGACTCCAAGTTTTCGTTCTCTTAGGGTATGTTGATTTGCGGCACTTTCTTCTGTATTATCCAGTGCACCCCCCCCCCACCCCACCCCAAGTGCAAAGCTTGAGAGATCCCCAATCCACCAACCAGAGGACGCGCCTCTACGCTGTGCAGCTCCGGCGCGAGGATAACTGAGTAATCAATAAGAAACATGAAAATGTTCATATTTTTGTGACATCTTGCAATTAAAAAATGCACAAGTACAGGAAGCGGGGAAGAACTTGAAGTGAAAAAAAGGTGGATCGGGTTAGCACATCTTTGCATTTTTTTGCCGTTATGACCAAGTAAGAGAGTTCCCCCCCCCCCCCCCCCCAAAAAAAAAAAAAAAAAAGCAGAACAGAATAAATGGGCAAATGGCAAGAATACCAACTTATGCAGATGAAAGCGCACAATCGGTGATATTTGACACTTCATTGAACATGAAATAATTATGACAGTCTTCACACAACCGCAAACCCCATTCATCGATTATTTCGCGGAGAGCACTGCTCTGTGTTTTAAGCGACACAGCAGAGACACCAACACGATGTGACCTATCTGTGCAGCAAACTCATCAGTTTTGTATCGGAACCTCAGCGTCTTTAGCAAACAGAGATATCCCCCAAAGGTTCTGCATAAAACAGAAGATGGCATTGGTGATCGCGGTGTTAACGGCTGACCAGCACGCGCGCACTCAGTAAGAGAGGGAGACAGGCACAGAGGCAGAGAGAGGAAGAGACAGACACAGACAGAGACAGTCAAGAGAGAGGGACAGGGTTTAAACAGAACTCCTGTGGCAAAGGTAATGACTGCTATAGAAAACACAATAAACACAACCATATGTGCGCACGTGCATGCGTGTAAACGTGTGAGTGAGAGGGGGAGAGAGAAAGAGATGGAGAGA
>CM065717.1:45695418-45697918 GCA_033310375.1 Conus canariensis
GCGTGCGCGCAGCAAGCACCAAGTACAAACAATCGCACGCGTGCGCGCGCGCGCGCATTCACACACACACACACACACACACACACACACACACACACACACACACAAACAAAACTGCACGCACGCATCATACATACATGCGTATACGCACGCGTATGCACACACATCAACAGAGGACAGACAGACAGACAAACAGAGAAAGACATAGAGACAAACAGACAGACGGAGACAGGGATACAGAGAGAGACAGAGAGAGGGAGGGAGGGAGGGACAGACAGACTGAGACAGAGGCAGATATGCAAAAAGAGCAAAGAAAAATCTACAGATTTCAAATAATTCTGTTTTGATCAACATTACACACTCCTAACAACAAGACGGCAGGGCTCAAAATACCCACCCGTCCGACTGTCCGTGACAGCTGGGTCTGTTGGCGGACACGTGGAAACTGCTGTCTCCACCTGTCCGTCTGGCGACCAACTTTTGGATCGTGTCGGTGACAGTGTGGCTAGGAGGAAGCTTCAAGCGCAGACTGATGACGCACCCTCTTTCCCTTCTCATTTTCAAACCTTCACTACCCCCTCATCCCCCCCCCCCCACCCCCCCCCCACACACACACACATCCCTCTATTCCTCCGGTTTTTCTCATAACGGAATCCTTCCAGAGTGGCTGTCATGCTGGGGGCAAAGTGTAGTTTGTACATGGAACGTGCCTGGGCAACGTGTAGTTTGTACATGGAACGTGCCCGGGCAAAGTGTGGTTTGTACATGGAACGTGCCCGCAGCACGCGGGGACTCGTGCATGGTCAGCACGGAAATGGTAGGCCAACAGACCTATCCCCTGTAGTTGTGCTTTGACTATCGGTAGAAAGGAAGTGGGTTTATTTTGGAATGTGTGTGAGGTGAAGAGAAGAGAGAGAGAGAGAGAGAGAGAGAGAGAGAGAGAGAGAGAGAGAGAGAGGGAGAGAGAGAGATCAAGGCAGGGATTTCTAGTTTCAGTGTAGTCGAGGAATGTGTGAAAGGTGGAAACAAGACACCTGTGTCCCGTTTCCTTTTCTAACGCACCTTCAAAAATCATGAGAAAAATACCGTAGTAAACAAACAAAACTGTTTTACATCTGTTTCTCTCTCTTAGGCCTTTATCCCTCGTGATCAGAACGTGCCACTATTGAATTATTTTTTGCTGTCTTGTCACTGCACTACCAATAGTTACTGCTATCAACTGTCTTTTTACTCCGACACGGCAAGAAGTTGGGGGAGGGGGGGGGACAAGTATATTTTTTACACCTCGTCCCTAGAACAACTGAAAATTACCTGGGAATTTCTAGCCCTGGACAGTGGAAAAGATTTAATGCAAGCACTTCGAGGGTGCACGCATGCACGCATGCACGCACACCGTGTATGGGAAGAATATATTCCCCCGACATTACAACATTTCAAAGCAATAAAATGTTTGCCCTAGATCATCTTTCAGAAGGACACTCGCAAGAATTAATGCGCAGTCGTATTCTTTCGATGGAAATTGCTGAAACTGCTAATCCCAATACAGTATTCCTTCAAAATGATTTTACCGCAAACTTAGGTTTTTATTCTTTAATTTTCAAGTCAATGTTGGTTTGTTGTTGTTGTTGTTTGTTGCTGTTGTTGTTGTTGCTGTTGTTGTTGTTGTTTTGTATTATGCCATTACGGACTTTATGACATGTCCATCCTCCGTAACTTTGTTGCCTGTCCCCGACCCCAACACGCGCGCTTCCTTCCTTCCTTCCTAGCTCCCTCCGTCTTTCCCGGCATTCCCCTCACGCCCCACCCTCTCTTTGTTTCTGATCCCCATGAATATTTACCCTAAGAGCCATATCACGACCAGCGCCACCACCCAAAACAACTGTATTGACATCAAAGCACACACACATACACAAGCAAGCAAGCAAGCGCTCGCACACACACACACACACACACACACACACACACACACACACACACACACACACACACACACTTCTGTCTAAAGTCACTTGAAGTAACAGACGTTAGAACTTTTTTTTTTAAAAAACGATTTCACGGAGAGAAGAGAGAGAGAGAGAGAGAGAGAGAGAAGAGAGAGGAGAGAGAAGAGAGAGAGGAGAGGAGAGAGAGAAGAGAGAGAGAAGAGAGAGAGAGAAAGAGGAGAGGAAGAGAGGAGAGAGAGAAGAGAGAGAGAGAGAGAGAGAGAAGAGAGAGAGAAGAGAAGAGAGAGAGAGAGAGAGAGAGAGAACATGTAGAGAAGGGACATTGGGGAAACACACACACGCGCACACGCGCACGTACGCACGCGCACACACACACACACACAAAACACACACCACACACACACACACACACACACACACCAAAACGAAAGTGCAAGTAAGAGAGACTGTCGGATAGTCACAGACAGACAGACAGAGAGCGACAGAGACAGACACAAGAGGACAGACAGACAGACAGCAGCCTCTACCAACATCCTGCTCACCTCCTGCAGCGCCTC
>CM065717.1:45700418-45715418 GCA_033310375.1 Conus canariensis
CCGTGTCTGTTTCCTATTTTGTTTGACTGTCTGTCCTTGAACAAAATAGCGCAAAAATTCCGGAACCGGATTTAACCAAACATGGTGGAAAGATGGAATGTGTGGCCCAAGGACGACTGTAGACAATTTGGGTGCGGATCCGCTTTTCGGATCCGGATCACAGGGCCGATCCAGGACCCTTTCATCCGAATTATACAGAAACTGATGGACTCGTGTTAAGGAAACTTGATGGAAAGCTAAACTGTAGTCCAATGATATGTCTTGTGTTAACCCTGCACACTTTTCAGCTGGGCTCATGTCACTCCAGCTGTATTCACTTCAGAATGGATGGACCGACGCCATCTCTGTCGATGTCGTCCCGCCTTCCTTTCCCTTTGTGGGTACCACCAAGTTCAGCGACTGTCTTGCGATGTTGACAGGAGCTTCAGTAGTGTGTGACCAGGCCAGCCGCATTTCCTTGTCTTCCTCTCTAAATCGATTGGATTTTGTTTCGTTCTGTGCATGCCGCGGGTTGCTATAAAGAATTTCTGGCCGTCTGATGTTAAAGGATAAATCTGACAGCACTTGTTGATTAATGTCTGAAGATCGTGCGTCTCGGATTTGGTTGTTCTCCGTGTTCTGAACCATGTAACAGAATTCAAATCAAGGTCATCATGATACCAAAATTCTTGTTTGGTTATTTTGTTCTGGAGAAAAATGGCCGCCACAGGTGGCAGGGTGTAAAATGCGTGCCGTGCTTCGTTGATGCGGCAGCTGATGTCTTGGTCTGCTCCACCATCTTTGCTGACGTCGCTGCCCACGTGCACACATTTCATTTTGATATACATTAACCCAAATTTTCGATGTATATTTGGATGGAATGAGCATGTCCAGGGTCTCTGCGACGTGTTAGAGGTTTGCCTCGTTCTCTTCAATCCTCTTGTAGTTGTGTATGTATCACATAAGCAACATTTCGATGTACGTTGAACACAACTGACAGTATAGGGTATTATCTTTTAACTGTATATGTATCACGTTAGCAACATCTTGATATATGTTGAACATAACTGACAGTACAGAGTATTATCTTTTAGTTATGAACGTATCACATATGCAACATTTTGATGTATGTTGAATACAGCTGACCGTATAGAGTATTATCTTTTAGTTGTGTACGTATCACAGAAGCAACATTTTGATGTATGTCGAACACAATGGACAGTATAGATTAATAGCAAGTGTCTTCGTTCTTTCTTACTGCGACGCTTGACTAGAACTCCAAGCTCCGCTATTGGTGAGATTTTTGTGTATGCCTTTCTTAACACCACCAATGAGGCGGCCACTTTCCGTCCACGAGAAGGATGTGAAAAGACGATACTGGTGTACAGGTGTTTTATTTGAGTGTCGTCCGTCCCACAGGCACACGATAGCATTCTCTCCTCTGACTGAGGGTCAACATGCATGCCAGATTGTCTATGCATGCGTTCAAGCATAAGACATTGGTTCCATTTGTCACCCGGAGGACTAGGCGAGGACTGGAGCCTACATAGATGTTGACCCTGAAGAGAACATCTCTTTGAACCTGGCTAGTTGTCTCGTGCGGGACCCGCATCTGAACAAGAATCTGACTGACGTCTTAACCACTACACTTGTCTTCATCCTAAAGGCAGCTATAAAAAAAAATAAATAAATAAATAAAATTTAAAAAAACGGATATTTCTAGCCATTATTTTTCACTTGTATTTTACAGAATCAGTTTACTGTAGGCTACTTGTGTCTCTTTGCAGTGTGCCCGCGTGTGCACATGTGTGTGCGTGTGTGTGTGTGTGTGGGGGGGGGGGGGCGTGTTGTTGTTCTTGTTGTTGTTCTTGTTTGTGAGTGTGTATAGGAGTATGTGTGTGTCTGTGTGCGTGCATCCGTGCGTGGATGTGTACGCGTGTGTGTGCGTCTGTGTAAACCTATATATGTACGAGCCTTTTCTTTAAATCGAGGGGTGGGGTGGAAGCAATACTGTCGATTTCACTGTGAAATCAGGGGAACTGGGCTCCAAATCTCTCAACGTGGAAAGGCACGTGGAAAGCGCAGATTTTCCTGAAGGTCCAACGGATCTTCTTGGTTCCGATCTTCGATCCGGATCTGCTCCACGGATCCACACCAACATTTGATGGCCACGTCCCTGGGTTCAGATCTATCTAATTACCGAATTTCAGTAAAAATTCGAATCAGTAGTATTCGCGTAATGCTCCTAAAGACAGACAGACAAACTAACAGACACAGGTGGCAATGATATGACCACTTCAGCTGAAGCAGCGACTTAGCAGAGAATTTATTTTCAATAGTGCAGCCACTTTCATTGTGGTCTTTTCCTCCCTCTGTCCAGTGCCGCCTCGGTAGCATTTCTCACAGACCCTCAGATGCGAGCGGTATACCCCCACACACAGTATTAATAGCAGTCCACACGGTGCTGTCAGTCTCACTGATGTCGATATGAGGTTACTCACGAGAGAAGACACTGAGTTGTTCTTCAGTGGTGTACATCACGACGTTCACAGAAAAACAGGCTGCTGACTGTTCTTTCAGGTTAACCCGTTTCAATGTTTCTGTTGGTTTTTGTACTCAGTGTGTGTGTGTGCGTGTGTGTGTGTGTGTGTGTGTGTGTGTGTGTACGCGAGTGTGTGTGTGTGTGTGTGTGTGTGTGTGTGTGTGTGTGTGTGTGTGTGTTTGTACGTGTGTGTGTGTGTGCGTGTGTGTGTGTGTGGTATGTGTGTTTGTGTGTGTGTGTGTGTGTATGAACGCCTGTGTTCGTGCGTTTGTTTTTGTATGTGTTAGTACGTATGTGCGAGTGCGTGTTGCAGACACGCGCACATGCACGCGTGTGTGCGCACACGCTCATGTGTATTTGTGCGTGTGTGTGTGTGCGCGTGCGCATGATAATGCGTATCTCTGTGCACAGGTGCATACATGCGTGTTTATGTGTGTGTGTGTGTGTGTGTGTGTGTGTGTGTGCGTGTGTGCATGCATGTGTTTGTGTGTGTGTGTGTGTGTGAGAGAGAAAGAGAGAGAGAGAAAGCGAGAGCACAGGTTTCTGTGCCCATCTGTAAATACACATGCATCATGGCACAAGTGAGGTCTACGTATAGACCTGGTTGGCTAGTGGTGTCATATTTGTTGGAGGCCTTGATAAGTTATGGTTGACGTTTAAAGTTCATCTATAAAAACATATACACTGTCACCTTTCATCATTCGGAGCATATCACACACACACACACACGCACGCATGCACGCATGCATGCATGCACGCACACATATACAAAAAGAGAAAGAGAGACTGACAGAGAGATGGGGAGAGAGAAACAGAGACAAACTGAGAGACACAGAGAAAATAAAACTAACAAATTGTACAATTACATCACGTTTATTAACAAAAGTCATCATCACATATTAGTATTCATTCACAGGCGAAAGATGAGTCAACATACCTCAAGGTGTAGGTATAGAGTATGTGTTAATAACTGAGTATAGAGTATGGGTTAATAACTGAGCTGGCATTTATGACCAGCTGCTAAATTGAATTAGTTTCAAAATGAGGTGACTGCAGGCTGAAACTGAGAGAGAAAAAAATTTTCTCAGGAATTTAAAGTAAATCTGCCAGTTCTGATGTGGCCAAACTTGTGTTCTGTCTTGTAATTTGTTTGACCCTGTTAACTGGCAGATTTACTTTAAATTCTTTTCAAAGCAAAGAGTATCAATTGTATATATGTTGTGAGTATAAAAGTATATGCATTAAAATGTATATGCAAAAGTGTGTGTGCATGGTTGTGTTTGTGTATGTATGTATCTATGTGTCTCTGTATATATGCCGTGTGTGTGTGTGTGTGTGTGTGTGTGTGTGTGTGTGTGTGTGTGTGTGTGTGTGTGTGTGTGCGTGTGTAAAGGGCATGGGAAGGGTGGTGTATTTGCCCATGTGTGTGTCTATTTGATGTGTTTCTGCAGGTACAGGTGTATCTATTCACTTCTGTTGTAGAATGCAAGTGGAAGATAGAAAGCTGTGGCGCTAGTCTGGATGCACACACACAAGCAATCAGCTTTTTTTACTGTCCAAAATACACTTTGTGTATCATAACAACTATCACCAAAACATCAGACAGCAAATGCATTGTTTGTTTGCATTCCCTCGCTGAAAACTCTGAGAGTAACAAAATGGAAGCCTCTTCACAAATAAATGCAGACTTCACAGGGTCAAAGGACAGCATGTACGACATGGTCATTGGCATCAACTCGTAGGCAGCCATGCTGTGTCTTCCAAGGATTAACTCCCTTTCAAGAGAATGAAAATTGTTGTATTAGGAATTGACCATGGCTGGAATGTTCTCCATGTAACACAGCATTTTATAACCAACAATGCTATGCAGCTCTCAGGGTCCTGCAAGAACTTTTCACCTGGAGTAACACCGAGGTTCTACAATTCAAATCTGACATCCATGCTGCTCTACAGCTGGAAACTACCAACCAACCGGTAGAAGAATTTGGCATCTCCAACACCAGAATCCTGGCCAAATGAAGGCCTCAAAAAGGAAAAACTCTGTGTCGAATGAAGCGGTCAGTCTCAGACTCCAACGGCTTCCCAAGTCAGCCACCATCTGAAGACGATGATTCCACTGTTTGGGGCACATCTTGAGGTTTCCCGTGACAACACCTGCGCACCAAGCCGTGAAAAGGGCACCTGCTGGCCGTAGAGAGACATTGCGGTGCAAGATGAGCTGTTGTCAAACAGTGGAGAAGAATAGCTGGGAGGGACATCAGGATACTGCCTGAGGACCAAGCACAGTGTGGTGTAGGATTGTGGCAGCAACTCAGTCTTCTTACCCTTTGCTGGGTATTACATGACCCACAGTCCTGATTTCCACTTGGTAACTTGTGTCAGATTTTAAGCTGTCTCCTCAAGACTTTATTACCTTGTCAATATAGCATGGCTTCCAAGTATGCACCACCCATTGTCATGCTTCATAATCATGAACTGTTGAAGGCAATTAGTTTGAACAACCATGTTCTTTTCATCAAAAAATGACTTTTTTTTTAATGCATAAAAATCTGCATCCTTATTCTCACTAACAATCATGCTACACACACTGTTGTTTCAGATGGTAGGTTCTGGTTGGTTGGTTGGTTGTGTTTAGCTATAAAGATTACATTAAGCACAATGAGATATGGGGTCAATTTCACTCAAACCACAAAAACATTTTTTTCATCAACATGATGAGATCACTGACAGCAGTTTTCTTTATCATGATTTTTCAACAATATGCTTTCAACTTTCCGTCAGTTAAGTTCCATTGCCGACAGAGATTATTATTTAAAAATTTTTCAACAATTTTTGTACTTTCAATGATTCAAAGAAACTATTGAAGTATTACAAAGTTTTAAATGCAAGTTAAAGAAGAAAAAAAAAAAGGACAGAAAGATTAAAAAAAAAAGAAAAAAGAAACCCTTGATGCTGGATGCCTAGAATTAAAAAAAACAAACAACAGTGAAGCATTTTCATCAGTCATTGATTCTTTTTTTTTTTTTTCCAATCGTCTAATAAAATGAACCAACAACAATCATTGTATTGCATCTTAAATGCCAAGGACGTTTTTCACGTCCAGTGGGAATAAAAAGACATGTCTAGACAGGTATACATATTGTAAAACTTAGTGCAGTAGGAAAATTCATATCATGAGTAAAAGTAGACTAAAACTTAGACTGACAGATTTCCTTTCATAGAGTCTGGCCCATATCCATAACAAGAATGGCAACAATGTTAATTGTATGACAACTTTAAAAGATGACACCCACAATCTAAAGAAATCATTATGGCCATTTTGACAGAACCTTGACGTCAAGCACACGAAACATTGTCACAAATATGACAAAATGCCAGCAAAGTTTACTTTTATATCTTGTGATGGACACACATCATAAAACCACAAACCATTTCACTGCTTCTTTTCTACAAACCAATGAGAAAGATTATACTGTGTGTTGTGTGTGCTCTTTTTGATCTGCATACAATTTTCTTTAACAATACTTAAAAGTACAATGGTAATTTCACTGTTCAAGACCCTTTGTCATTCCATACACTCTCATCACACAACTGCACACAGTTGTAAAATATATTCCTTCATCCCTCAGGGACTAACTGACTTGGTATTTCACTGGCTGAAACTTTCAGCAACTCAACACTCAATGATTTAAGAAGAAAAAAAAAAAAAAAAAAAAGGCCTAGGGGAAGCAACTTCACAAATTGCATTTGCTCTAATGACACACTTGTGCTCTCCCTCTAAACTACATAGCATATTCTCTTCTAATTGAAACATAATTACTTTTTTTTTCTTTTTTTCTTTATTGCTCTTCTTTTTTTTTAAGCTTCGGTTTGGAGGGAGGGGGGATAGTGTTTTTTCTTAATCAGTCTCGACAAAATAAAAACAGAAAATGAATAACTAATCCCAGCTATCAGACTACACATTCTTCTCCAGTCTTCATGTTTCAATTTATCATGCATTCACTCGTTCATTATTCCCCATAACCTGATAATATACATTCAGTTTGCATAAACATTCTGATTGATCTTTTTCCCTACAATCATCTCACTTTACCCTAAAATGAAAATGATGTATGTGTGTGGGGCATTTGGGGGAAGGCACAGGGGTTGAGAGGGTGAGGGTACATTTGCATTTCATAAGCTGATGAGGGAAGGGTGCTACCTTGAATCTTGCCCCCCCCCCCCCCCCCCCCCCCATTCACCTCCCCCAACAGTAATGAAACTATCAGCAAGATTTCCTATCGCAGTCAAGCGGGTGTAAGTCACACACTGACACTGTACCATGACCAGAAAAGTACACAAGGGAGTGAAGCTGCAGACTTCTATAAAGACTAAAGCAAAACAAAAACCCACCTCTCTTACTTCCACATCATTTCCATCTTTGAGTGGATGATCATTGTTTAATGCACATATGCACGCAGGCAAGAGCATGCTCACACAAGCCCACAGATCATGTACGCACACACCTGCACACACACACAAACACACACACACACACACATACATGGAAGCACAAACATATAATAATGAGAACGGCTTTGGCATTGTTCGGTAGATACCCAAGGTCTGACCAGTGCACTGGATTAACCTTTAGCACACTACATTTTTTCGGGAGTTCTTTTCCTTGTCCCTGCATTCTTTTTTAAGGAGCAAAAAATTTGAGCACCTACTTGTTTTCATTTGTTAGAACTTTGTAGTATTGTATGTAGAGACTTGATTTTTTTTGTGTATCAGTAAAGGGATTGCTGAGGGATGTTTTCATGTAATGCATTTTGTTCTGCATGCATGTTCTGAGATTGAAAAAAAAAAGTATATTCGTCATTTCATCGAAGTTGACGTCTTTCCAACTGCTGATGTACGAGTGGCGTTCAACGTTTTCCCCTCTCTTCTCCTTCACTTGACTGGCATATCAATTTGTTTCAGTCACTAACAAAGTGATAATTACATCTGGCATAAACAAACGAAACAGTTGTCCCTCAGAAATGCCATCAGGCATCTCCTTGGGACCAGAAGTAATCAGTGTGCCACGGATGTTGATACCTACTCGGAACATCATCGTCACATCACTTGAAAGACTATCAAATCTTCTTTATCATCACTAGCCACTACTCCACCATTGATTTCAGCTTGTGTGAAGACTTCAGACTCATTTTCTGAGTCAGAATCGTTCAAAACTTCATGTAGTAATCTTTCTAAATCATTCTCCGCCATTTTGGTGTTGCGAAATCCCCCAAATCGATGTTTACTTTTCAAAAATTCCCTGTCGCGTGTCAAATCAAAGCAAATGCAAACGGCGGATGGCAGAGCTAAGTTAAGCCTTGTTTTGAATCGGAACGACCGCATTTCCATTATTAGTAACGGAAGTAGTGTCCACAAACCGCGAATGTTGAACATTCTTCGCTCGGCAACACAGTGTGCCTGCAGATGCAAGGGAAATAATCGGTTCGGCGACACAATGCACCTACAGGGTGCTAAAGGTTAAAGCGCTCGTCAGACACCTGTTAAGTCACATCCATGCGACCCTCATTTCAAATCCTTTCATCTTAATCATGAATTTATTTATCCATCAATTATAAATCCTGCGCAGTGTGCTCTCAAAACTTAGCAGACGTGGTACAGCGTATATAGACTAGTCTGCAAGCAATGACACCTCCTTGATAGAACTGAAAACTGACACTGATCACTGAGAATTAAATCTGCCCAGACATTTTCCTTTTCTCCGGGTGTGTGAAAACTCTGTGGACTACAGCTTGATGTATGAACATCCTTTCATTTCATTAATTAAAGGATAGACCATTGCTGCCACTGCTGATGCCATATAAAATCAAGCTGAACACAGCTAACATGGGAACAATCATCCGGACCCCAAACTGCTGGTTACTGGTCAGAGCCTCATCCCATGCCATAGTAAGACACCTCATTCTGATACATCAACACAACATCACAGTGCCACCACACTGGTGCAAAGGTCACTAAAGATCTACATTTTGTATCACTTTTCTTTTTTTGTACTTAACACATACTAGTCATAATCTAACAAACTGTGTACATTTCTTACATAAGTGCATCAACTAATCCGGCATTCCCTCTGTTCTGGAGGTGGGGCGACAGATCCTGTCATCAGATTGTCATGTTAAGTTCTGTACATAAAGATGTTGTCCAGTTCGTCATTCTCTGTGTCACCCCCAGCAGTTTTTCTCGTGCTCTCTCTCGCTCTTTTCTCAAGTCCACAGGCTTCAGCCAATCCATCTGCACCTCTTTCAGAATCTGAAAATAAAAAAATAAATGTATCTGAAAATAAAATAAATAAACGCAAATCAAAGAATGCAATCCAAAAAAACAAAAAATGAGCAACAATAATAATAATAATAATAATGATGTATAATACTTATATAGCGCATTTCTTGTTGTACAACTCAATGCGCTTACATCCACCATTTGCACTTATTCATACAATATTCATGCACACAGCAAAAAGAAAATACACAATGGCAGACGCACCTACATGCATAAACTGTCTCACCGAACTAGTTGTGGAGGAATTTAAGAGAGATCTAGTCATCTACAGAAGAGAATAGGCTTTTTTGAAGAGGTAAGTTTTGAGCTGAGATTTAAAAGAAGAAAGAGTAGGCTGATTACGAAGGTCTTCAGGGAGGGAGTTCCAAATAGAAGGTGCTCTAAAACTGAAGGCTCTTTCGCCAACAGATTTCAGAGAACGCTTAGGGATTTTCAAAAGTTTTTGTGAAGAAGAGCGAAGGGTACGAGAGCTTTGGTAGGTGCAGAGAGAAGAAGAGAGATAGTGAGGAAGAGATTCATTGAAGTGGCGGAAAGCAAGAACTGCCAGTTTAAATTGCCACCGATACTGTATGGGAAGCCAGTGCAGTTCGATCAGCATGGGAGTGATGTGCTCACACCTCCTCCTCTTCAAAACAAGTCGTGCAGCGCTATTTTGGACTCTCTGCAGCCGAGCAATCTGTTCTGCGGGAAGCCCAGCATAAACAGAGTTGCAGTAGTCCAATCTTGACATCACCGTGGCACAGACTAGCCTGACAGCTACTTCCCTGGATATAAAGCGTCGGATGGAAGCAATACGTCTCAGCTCTAAAAAGGATGAGCGACAGACTACAGATATTTGATTCTGCATGGTCAGACACTGATCAATGGTAACACCAAGGTATTTGACAGAGTTACTGAAAGGCAATTCAGTACCATCAACAACCATTGACTCTGACTCAACGAGTTTGAGGCAGGAGGAGGTTCCAACGGGCATGACTTCTCCTTCTCTGAACGTCTTATTCCATCTCTCAATCTTTTTTTTAAACTGAACAAGTAAATAAAGTCAGTCCTAAAACAAAAAGAAACTTGCAACAGATTGCGGTTCATAGTTGTTCTGCATATCTGTCACTCTTGTTCATTCTCTGTCTCTACACCATCCCTTTCCCCTTGCCGGTCGCCTTAAGCACCAACGTCCATCAATATACACACAACACTGCATCATCACAAATAATTACAACTTAATGGAAAGGTGGGAAGGTGGAGGAGGTGGGGGGTGGGGGCAAAAGGGCTAGGAGGAGGGCTGGTTTTGATGTGAAAACTTGCAGTGTCTTACTGGGTAAAAAAAAAATCCAGTTGAGGCTTTCTTTTCTAAGACATAACTTGATTTTAAAAGACATCAAATACAAAACAAAAACATAGAATCATGCCCAATACATGGATAATAACACACACACATGCACACACGCACGCACACACATAAACAACACTTACATAATGGGGTGAGGAAACTGAAGTTGTATATCCAAGTAATAGATAGAAGGCTGAAGAAACCACTAAAGCATAATGTTTGCATGGCTGGGAAAACATCCCATTTTTCACAGGAAGGGGTAAGGAAACACAAATTGTGAAAACAAGGGTAACCAAACATCCAAGTCACTACCTGAAACATGATTTTCAATCCGGCAACCAGTAATCAGTCAGATCATCTGGTAGTGAATTGTTTGCTGGGAAATAACAACCTCCCCCCCCCCCCCCCCCCCCCCCCCCCCCCCCCCACCCCCCCCCCACCCCGCCCAACCCTACCATACCTTCCCCTACCACCCTCCTGAATGCAATGATCCACCTCTGCACTAAGATGGCTACTTGAAATGTTTGCTCTTCCTGACACCTGCATGCACACAACTAAGCACCACCACATTCAGTGGGTAGCATCTTGTGAATGTTGGATAAGACCAAGCACTGCAAAACACCACTATTATTAGGTAGAATCCTGGGAATGTTGGATAAGAACAAGCACCACTAAACACCACCATCATTAGGTAGAATCCTGGGAATGTTGGATAAGAACAAGCACCACTAAACACCACCATCATTAGGTAGAATCCTGGGAATGTTGGATAAGAACAAGCACCACTAAACACCACCATCATTAGGTAGAATCCTGGGAATGTTGGATAAGAACAAGCACCACTAAACACCACCATCATTAGGTAGAATCCTGGGAATGTTGGATAAGAACAAGTTGGATAAGAACAAGCACCACTGAACACCACCATCACTGGGTAGAACCCTGGGAATGTTGGATAAGAACAAGCACCACTAAACACCACCATCATTAGGTAGACTCCTGGGAATGTTCAATAAGAACAAGCATCACTAAACACCACCATCATTTGGTAGAATCCTGAAAATGTTGGGTAAGAACAAACACCGCAAAACACCACCGTCATTAGGTAGAATCCTGGGAATGTTCAATAAGAACAAGCATCACTAAACACCACCATCATTTGGTAGAATCCTGAAAATGTTGGGTAAGAACAAACACCGCAAAACACCACGTCATTAGGTAGAATCCTGGAAATGTTCAATAAGAACAAGCATCACAAAACACCACCATCATTAGGTAGAATCCTGGGAATGTTGGATATGAGCAAGCATCCACAGAACACCTGCAAAGAGACTTGATAGCTGTTCAGTGTCTTCACTGGTGGGTTACCCATCACTACATGGCTCCTTGAGGACCACTGCTGCTGAGAAGATAAGAGAATGAGCCTGAGTGTGGCTGTGTGTGGCGCAGCCAGAGACAGAGCAAAGAGACAGTAGTGCCTGTGAGACAGCATGAAGATAGGGCATACAAAGAAAAGGAAATGAAAATGCACATGACCACTGGTATGGATGACACATTACACATAGTATGCACCCTGCATGAGAAATTAAAAGACTGAAGGAAGTAAGGAAACTGAGTGAATGATACTGACTGGATGACAAGGGAAACGACTGAATGAAACACCGGCAGGCAGCTCTTCAGTCGGCACTACCCAGGTAGGCACCCCGTTGCGTACACGTGAGTGTGGATTGTCAGCACCTAGAACCTTTGGCAAGGTGCTTTATAAATACTATGTCATTGTTACTATTATTATCACTGACCCCAGGTTCTCCAGGGACTCCTCAATGCTGGGGATGGTGATGACTGTGATGCCTGGCTTCTTCAGAGCTTGACTCACTGCTCTCCACAGCCTGGTGAATAAAAGAAAAAAATAACAAAAAACCAAAAGCAAAGCTTTTTCATTAATTAATACAAACAGAACAAGGTGTTGGGGGGAATGAGAAGATAAGAAGAAAAGAGACACAGAAAAGTAATTCCAGAACAGAGAGAAATGAAAAGAAAGAAAGAAATAAGTAAACAGGGAGAAAGGGAGAGAGAAAGAGATCAAAGACAGAGACTTTGACAGATACATGTATGCACACAAAAATATTCCTGAACAGATAGAGAGATCAATATGTAGACAGTGAAGAGAGAGTCTGACAACTGTCAGGCTGCTGGGATGCAGTAATTAGCATTGCAGAATCCTGGCAGAGAGGTTGAGGGTTCCATTCCAATCAATGTGGGATTGTTCAGCCCTAACTGGCTCCTACACCGAGCTGAGTTTGCTGAAGGCTCAACTGAAAGCACACAGTCGAGTTTCATCCACTTGACAGACGTGTCTCTGAGAATGTTGCTCAAACTTCCTGACTAACACTGCAGGTGTCTGTATCTCTTGGGTCTGGTTAACGCTGGGATATATTACGAAAGGAAGTGTAAAGTACAGCCCTGTCATTATCAATTATCATTAAAAACGTTTTTACACCTAATAAAACTGAAAACCCAAGGCACCACATGACAGCTAGGGGCAGCACATGACAGGCAGTTTGAACCTATGTACACGTGGATTGGGACTTGTCCATCACTTGATCTGGGCAGGGAAAACGGACATCATGGTATACACAGTCACATTGCCCTGCTGAAACCAAAGCGGCAATCATGGTGGTCTTCATGCTGTCACTCACTTAGGTTTTCTTGGACTGTGTGTGTATACGTGTATGTGTGAGTGTGAGTGTGTATGTGTGTGTATGTATGTGAGTGTGTGTGGGTGTGCGCACACGCAGTCATAGTCGGAAGGAAGTTACTGTGGAAGTTTTAACACTGAACGCATCCATTACACAACAAATCCTTCCATACCCAGATAGGTAAGAACTTTTCACTGTATCTCTGTATACAAATAAATGCACCTACCCTCTATCATCACATATGCATTCACTTAGAACGCTGTTTAAATTTCAGTTTCAAGAAGATGTCTCTGTGTACAGACTGGTCTGAAAATGCTACACCACATCTGCAAAGCCATGAGACCATAGTGCACAAAGTTTACGGCTGCATGACTACATAAATCAACCCCTAAAAGGAAACGATTTGAAAAGAAAGTCTAAATGACAAGACTTTGCAGATGTCTGGCTTACCCTTTAGACCAGTGCTCTGGTCCAGCCCTGCAAAGAATGCTATACAGTACATGATTTAACATTTGTATCACTTTGCATGAAGCTGTCAATAGTTCCGAAATTCACAAGCCTTTCCTTCGTTGGTGTCAACAGTTCTTTGAAGTTTTTGGTCTTTGTGTACCATACTCTTTGGAAATTAGATTTTTTTTAAACGGTACTGAAGGAATGAAACCAGACGTAAGTGGTGTGTGTCTCAACTTTCTTTCTCTCTTCTTTCATAATCTCAGCTGTTGTTTTTGTTTTGTTTCATTTCGTTTTGTTTTGTTTTGTACAGACGGGAGGGAGGGTGTCATCCCGGGTCCTAATACATTAAACAAAAAAAAAAATTTCTTGACCCATCTGAAGCACACTGCAAATACAGCCCCCAAGAACTGGAACAGAGGGCTCACAATCCCATGTCTTAATGTTCAAACCTTCCCAAATACCCTGTATGAAAATGAAACGTACAGTCACAATCAACTGGCAGATGCTGGTGAACTGGTAGTTAATAGTTAACTGGTAATGACGGATGCAGGAGAATCTGTAGTTCTCAGGATAAAACACTTTGCCAAAGACAGTAACACAGTTCTGGTGCTCCTATGTGTCACTTCTGACATGCACTATGTCACCTTGCTCTGCCCTTTCAAAGGACCTGCCTGACCTTGAACTTGACTACCTCCCCATCAGAGGCTCAACAGAAGGAAAACCACTTCCCTGTGTGGTTGTCCCCATACAGCAATTGTCAGAAGATGAGCGCAAGAACCTACTGGACTTGGACAGTGAGCCAGGTTTAAAAACCAAGCTAAACAGTTGTTTTTGGGCCATGTAGACACACAATGGGCTTGCAACTTCATTCTACTGCACTAAATGGGTCTGTTTCTGTTGTTCCTCAACAGGAAACCCCTTACCTGTCCTGCAGTTCTTTGGTGACGAAGAATTCAAACACATTGTTCATGATGATAACGTCACCTGCAAACCAAAGGCACTTTGTTTTAGTTCAGGTGTCACATGCAAACAGACTGAATCAGCGTCAACAGTTACAGTGGTATCTGTGAACTGTGCAGAGCTGTCACCAAGAGGACAAAACAAGGCATAGACAGCTCCTGCTGGGCATGTGCAAGCGATTTAATTAACAAACAAATATTTCTCCTTAAAACCAAATGAGCTTTCACCAGGTGCGCTTCTCACATCCCCCTGCACTTGGTTCTCCCACACCTGCTGTAGCAGTGAAAACAAAGGGCTCCATAAGGACTTTACCTGCAGTCATCAGGATAAACTGTGATCTGTCATTTTGTTCTACACCTGGGCATCTGGGCGCTTGTTCACTTTTCCTTTCTGGTGTGTTTTCATGAGGTGTGTTATAACCATTTGTGTGGATATGTTTCTTTCTTTTCAAACTTGAGAGTTGACTTCAACATAGTGACAGCCCTGACAAGGCCCTCCGCGGTCACCTGGGCTATAAGCAACATTACCTCTCTCTCCGCCTTTTCCTTAAAATCCTCGTGTATCCTTTACATTGCAATCTTTCCGTCTGCTCCACCATCAAAAACTAATCTTTTCAAAGAAAAAAAAAAACAGCTGTTCTAACTTTTCTCCCGCTGCCCCTCTTACCTTCTTTCCATCCCCCCTCTTTTCCTTCTATCAACCTC
>CM065717.1:45720418-45767918 GCA_033310375.1 Conus canariensis
CAGTGCACCATGTATCTGGACTTAAATACGAAGGATTCAGCTCTGATTTCAGCTCTTCTTATTTGTAGTGTTTGTTCTATGCAATCTGTATGTTTTTGGAATGCATAACAAGTAGTTTAAAATTTCCTTCAGTCTCCAAACTGATGTGGTTCTGGATGCCAAAAACTGTTTTTCCTGACCTCAAAAATTGATTCTAGGTTGTCACTTTGGAATGCATAGTAAACAGCAAATACAGCACACACCACCCACACAGGGTGATGTTAAGGTGTACTGGAGTGGTTTGATGTACTCTTAGTGAAACTGTGTGCAAAGAATACCAAAAGTGTATGGAACCACAGATAAGCAATTTCATACAATCGTAAGATGACAGACTAAACCATTGGAGTAAAAATACAGTCAAAACCACTTTGTTCTGAACCAGGAACACCAGTTTAACCTTCAAAAAATTTCAGCCAAATGAAGTCCCTCAGAAGGCACCGTTTTTCTGGAATATCTCATCTTTGTGTAAACTAGATTTACCTTAAAAAAAGAAAAAAGACTGATCCCTTTCAAGATCCAATGTCAAAGGAGTGAGAACTCTCACTCTCTCCATCTCTCTCTCTTTTTCTTTCTCTCTCTCTCTCTTCTTTCCAAAACAAATTTTCCACAACCATGCAGTTCCTCTTTTCTCTTTTTATATTATACTCTCTTTGTTAACATTTCATTTAAAATCAGCTTTTAAGTGTTAAAAACACCCCCAAAAAGACTTACTCAGAGGTCGCACATCTCGGCACCCACACTGTGTGCAGTAGTTACGACTCATTTTGCCACTGTCACACAGTTCGTCCATCAGGTCATCGTCATACAGAAAGGCATCGACATGGACTGTGTTTCTCTTGTCCATTTTGCTGTTCTGAAAATCAGATGTTAAATAAACATTATCAACTAAAAAGGCATGGATAACTCAAAATTTTCAAATGTTTACTGTCTCGCTTTACTTCTTTTTTTTCTCCACATTTGGCACATACATTGGATTTCGTTCACTGAAGCAGTTCCCAGAACATATACTATCAAGCAAGAACTTGCCAGAACATGTATAAATATGCAAGCGCTTGCCATAAATTGTTAAGACATGCAAACTTCTCCAGAACATGTGTAATATAGAAGCAGCTGCTGGAAGAAAGCTATTTCAAATTGCACAGTTTGCCTGTGTGTCTGTCTGTCTGTATCTCTATATGTGTCTGTATCTGTGCCTGTTTGTGCAAGTTTGCCACTGAGGGAGCACAATACATGTCTCTCCCATATTAGATGCATTCACATAATAATAAATTTGCAAATAATTTGATCCGAATGACATACATAAGATTGCTAAAACAAAATGAAATGTGGGTTAGATTGAATACTAGTATTCAATTACAACATTGCAAGCAGACGGTTTCCAACTCTGAAGATTCCTCTTCCTTGGTTTAAAAAAAAAACTTACAGACACTGTTGATACATTTATTCATTAAAGTTGCACATCACAAACAATATCTGTAGACTGAATACAAGAATACAAGCAGACCTCTCTCTCTCTCTCTCTCTCTCTCTCTCTCTCTCTCTCTCTCTCTCCCTCTCTCTCTCTCACACATCCCACACACACACACACACACACACACACACACACACAGATCTCTGCAATATTCATGTACACTGTAGCCAAAGCTGCACACGATGACCACACAGATCAGGTGGTCAGCCGTGCTGACAGGTCGGCGCTATGGCCACTCACAGGCCCCACGGTGGGGTGCAGAATGGTCTCCGTGCTGGTGACAGCAGACACTGGCAGACTGCTGCGCAGTGTGTCTCTGATGGAGTCCAGGATCACGTCTTTGTTGTGGTCACCATCCTCTTCCCCCTCCTCTTCAGACAATTCCTCTAAAAAAAAATACATCCCCAAAAAATATATCAAAATGAAATTCAAAGAATACTTCTTTTTTTTTTTAAGAAGTGACTATACTTACTGAAATTAAGTTTAGTCAGGGTCCTACTGACCATAATGCCAGAGGGCAATGAACTGATAAAATAAAAGCATACTCTTTTTTTAAACAAGCGACCATTCTAATTAAATCAGAATTAAGTTTAGTCAGGGTCCTATACACTATAATGGTTGTAAGGTAATGAACTGATAAAATCAAAGCATACTATAACAAGTGACCATACTAATTAAGTGAAAATTAAGTTCAGTCAGAGTCCTATATACACTATAATGGCTGTTTTCCTTGTATTCTATGAGGACAAATAAAATATCGTGTATCGTGTATCATGTATAGAGCAGTGAATTGATAAAATCAAACTCAAAGCATTTTTTTTAACAAGTGACTACGCTAATTAAATGAAAATTAAGTTTAGTTAGAGTCCTATAGACTTTAATGGCTATAGAGCAGTGAATTGATAAAATCAAAGCATACTTTTATTTTTAGCAAGTGACTATACTAATTAAATAAAAACTGAGTTTAGTCAGAGTCCTGTGGACTAAGGGCCACATGGCAGTGAGCTGATAACACTTCACCATGTCTTGGGAATAGCAGGAGAGAAGGCAAAGCCCGTCCCTCTCTTTCCCCAACCTTGACCAGAACCGGGCACGTTTTTAGTGCTGGAAGGACAAAGAGGGTTTTCAAGTGCCTGTGGTAAAAATCTGACCCTATCCATGGTTTGAACTCATTACCATCAGCCCCCCCCCCCCCCCCCCCCCCCAAACACTCTGACCATACTTGACTGCATGGGCCCTCTGTCCTGAGGGCAAGAACAGACCATCATTGTTTGCTGATTGAAAAGACTGAAACCAGTCAACAGCCTTACAACACAACAGACCAGTTGATGGGTCAGGTCAACTCATACACTTAGTTTCCACACATTTTTTTGTGACTGTTTTATTCATAAGGCTTGTGATACTCAGACTGACCTGGACCAACAAACTCTGATGACCAGGTTTCAAAGTGAGGTGACTGCAGGTGAAAACTGACAATGAAAAAAAAGATGAAGCTTCCTGATCCACAATATCAACTTCTGGACACCTTTTCTCACACTCTACAATGAACCTTGGGTTCCCAGTCTGTGATGACATGTCTCTGACAGATATGTTGCTAAGATATCATTGTACCAGTAAGCTGACATAGAGATCTGCAAAATCAGCTCCATTCCCTGCTACCTCTTTGTACAAGCAAATCAGACTTTAGCACAATCCTTTGCTGTCTGGTACTGGACAATGGCAATGCACTCCTCTGGCTGTCTGATGTATGTTTTGTCCAAACTGCAGCGTGAACTCTGCTGGCAGACTGAGCCTCCAGGCAACAGAGAATAGAGATCATCTAGATATCAGACCCTACTAAGCCTCCCTTCAAAAACACCACATCCCCCCCCTCTCTCTCTCTCTCTCTCTCTCTCTCTCTCACAGACTTGAGCCTCAAGGCCACAGAGATGAGACCATATGTACTAAGCCTCACTTCAAAAATTCCACATGCCCTCTCCTTCTCTCTCTATTTGGTGTGTGTGTGTGTGTGTGTGTGTGTGTGTGTGTGTGTGTGTGTGTGTGTGTGCCCTCTCTCTCTCTATTTGGTGTGTGTGTGTGTGTGTGTGTGTGTGTGTGTGTGTGTGTGTGTGTGTGTGTGTGTGTGTGTGCTCGTGTGCATGCGTGCAAGCATGTGTACTGTTTGTACGTATATGTTTCTTCATCATCAGTGTCTGTCTGTTACTTTGCCAGCATCCAATATTCTAGTGTAAAGGCAGCTGTGGACTGGTGCAGTGAAGATACTAAATTACAGTACTAGTACTTGGCACCAGCCAACATTGATTTCGTTTTCCATCATTTTTCATTTCTTAGTTTGAATTCTTTTTTCCACTTTCAGAATGTACTTTCTTTCATTTAAATGCATAGATAGACACACACACATAAACAGTCACACACAGAACAGGTAAATTACTATGACATGCTTGAAACCAAACATCACTGCTTGCATGCATGCATACATTCCTGCCGCTTTCTTGCTTAGATATCAAAGTGAGGGCCAGTTTGATTTTAAAACTAGCAAATAACCACTATGTTTTGCAATACAGTACAGCTTTTCGTTATTGAAATGAATGGATCATACTTTTTGTCCATTTATTTGCTAAGACACAAAACAAATAATAAAGTTATCAATGATTAATCTTTGTTCAGTTTTTTTTCCTGGTTTCAGTACCCTCTTTTTTTAAAAACACTACTCATTACTGACAGCATGTGGCACTTTTTGTGCATTGATTTGCTAAAGCATCAAACAAACAATAAAAGATACAAATCATTAATTTTTAATTCTGATTTTCTTCCAGTTTCAGTATGTATCTTTTCCTTTCATTTGGTGTTGACTTATTACTGTACACATTACTTACTACTGTGAGCAAATGACACCCATACATGTCCCATGCCAATACCCAATCACTTCGCAAAATGCAACCAGCTGCATTTCTATTTGCTATGTTTTTCTTACAATTAAACCAGAGAGATCTGTGGGCACTTGCATGTAATTGTGTATACTGCCATTGCATATATATGTGTGTGTGTCTTAGGGCATACTGTATACTTGTAATTTTAAGCTCTCAAAGTTCAATAAGCTCTCAAAGTTCAATATACCTTTTTAATCGTATGTCTAATTCTTCACGTCGACTGTTCTTCTAACTGTGTGAGTGCTTGCATAATAATACCCATTGCCCTCTGATCTAATCAAATGGATACCTGTCTTCAGTTCATCACATGTTTGTGAGGAGGTAAGGAGGAAGTGGTTAGCAGCATGGACTCCCAGGTGGGAGGTTGTGGGTTCGATTCACATCAGAGTCATTCATTTGTGGGATTTTTCTGCTCTGACTGGTTCCAGCCCAGATTTGAGTTAGCTATGGACTCAATTAGGAAGACTGGGACCAGTCAGTCAAGTTTCATCCACTTAAAGGATGCATCTCTGAGAGTGTTGCTCAAATTTACTGATCAACACTGCAGGTGTCTGTGTCTCTCGGACTTCATTGATGCCAAGCTATATCATGAAAGTAAGCATTGAGCACAGCCCTGTAATATACTGATGCAGTCTCACGCCAGAATGGAAATCCAGAGCATCAAGTTCACAATCACATCTTCACCATCCTCAGTTATTCCCATCATTCAGCATTACGAGAAAAAAAAAGGGGGGGAGGGTCACTCTGCTATCATAGTAATCCCAGCTTCCATTGTCCATCTACGTCTATGGCTTTGGTTTGATTCTGTCAGGGTCACAGGCTTCCGCAAATTCGTGGGGACCATCATTGGATGGTCATGGTAGCACCCTCTGGAGGGAGAGCTTACTCACACTGGCTCCATGACTGTGCCATTTTTGTCATTATCAGGTGGTGTCCTCTGTATGTTTGATCAGAACAGGTAACACACTGAACATCATCAAAGTGACTCGGCAACAGCGCAGTGACTCCTCTGGTAGGTTGCTTCATGATGACTTGTGTATGACAGATCGCTTCTTGTGGATTGTCAGTGCTAGAGCTGTGGTGGGACAGGAAAGGATGTGGCTGTGGATGAGGCAGAATGAGAAGCATGGGTGCAATGCCATTGGGGTGCTAAAGAAGATGGGACAGCAAAAAGAAAAAAAAAAACTATTAATATTTTATGTAGTGAAGTGGTTTTAATGCATGCCTATGTCTACATTTCTTTCATTTGATTAATATCAACACACCACAACACACACACACACACACACACACACACAGTGGCACTCGCACACACACACACACACACACACACGCGTGCGCACGCACGCGCGCACGTACACACACACACACACACACACACACACACACACACACACACACACATATCAAACACAAAGAGCAAGACAGAGAGAGAAAACGAACTTTTTCATTTCCACAGATGAAGTTTTCTATCATCTAGTTTTTCTCCTGTATATGGACTATGAACACCTCTTGAAAAAGTGAGAAAGAAAGAGAGAGAGAGAGGGGGGGGGAGGGAGAGAGATCATCAAATCATCCCCCACCCTCACCCCTCCCCACAAATAGGTGAGGTAAGGGTAAGGTTATGTTGCTATAGCCCAGCCGACCGCAAGGCTGTACCACATTGAAACCAACTCACAAATCATTCATTCACACAACTCTTTAAAACACATCTTCTAACAACCCACCCAAAATTTTGTTAAAAAAAAACTTTCCACTTCATTTAGACTTTCTGAGAGAGAGAGAGAGAGAGAGAGAGAGGGGGGGGGGAACAGCAGCCCCCCCCCCCCCTCCCCCCAAGTCAAAATCCATTTTAACCAAAGAAATTCAACGCACCCAACGGATTAGAGATTTCAGAGAGTGTAAGACTGAGAGTCACAATGACTAGAATGAGAAGATTGTCAACAAAAAAGTGAAATCATCTGCCGATCATATCAATACCTGTGATCCGTTCACGAGCACGATGTAAGAAGGACCACAGAGCTTCAGGGTGGACCTTTTCCAGCAGGTATTCAAACTTCACCATGGCTTCCTCGGCATTCATGTTGAAATGAAAGCTCCCTCTTTTTCTTTGGTAACTTTTGAAAAACTAGGTGCACACATGTGTTGTTCTACTTTCTAGATCACTTCATTTCCTCCTGACATTTCCGTTTCCGGTAGCGCTCTTGTTTTTGGCTACACGCCATAATTAGGAATGCAGTTGCAGTGATGCAAGTGGTTGTTGCAGAAAAAGTGGACCGGCCATTTCCACTTTTTATGATCGTATTGTGGGAAAGCTACTCAGCTTGGCTTCGCGGATTTTCTATGGCCCCCTTCATTTGTTCATGAATAGAACTATCTCCTTGCGTTTCGGCACAGAAATTTTTGTACATTATCAAATGAAAATAATAACTCTGAATTTGAGATCAATGTCTAATATTTTTTTGGTAATGTTTCGGCATTTGGTGCATATTCATTATCAACAACAAGACTATTCCATTTATGTGTAATTCTGTTCATGAAGACTTTTTTCCCATTACCTATTACATGCTTCCTGGATTACCCATGAATCAGACACACGGTGTAATATTTGAATTTTTCTCATTAAATTTTGAGCATTTGTCTAAACACAGAACTGATTATCTAACAGCCAGTTTTAGTGTATGTGCATCAAAAGGGAATTGATTCAGTCAGTAGGATAGGCCTACATCTGCATACTGGGTATGGTCTCAGGTCTGCACATTATGTAATTCAGGGGCATTGCAAATTACAAGCTTGCTGGGGACTAATGTGAAAAATGGCAGCTGTGGGCAGCCTCCGGAAGTTCTCCCCTCCCCTGTCACGAGCAGCTCTTTAGTTCTGTTTACAGTCCAATGTTCTGCATGACGCTTAGCGGCCTGTGTCATAAATAATGCAGTTAATCATCTGGTCATTTCCAAAGAAGGAACAAGTGTTCATGTTTTCATCACTGTTTTCAGTCAGACACTGAGAGATGTTGATTCAGCCCTTACTGGGCCCTGCCTGGTCAGCTGGGCGATGATAAAAACGCAGCTAAAAACCAGTCGAGTCCGGATGTTTCTCACTGGTTCCACAGGACCCAGAGATACAATAAAACATTACTTTTCTTGAACTATTAAAAAAAATTCCGATGAAAATTTGAGTATTTATCAAAACCCTGATTATTGGAGGGGGGGGGGAGGGGGGTTAGAAAAAAAAGGTGGAATATTAAACCATTTGAATGGCAAACTTCAGAAAATACTGTCTCACTCTCGCTCATACAATGTTTGAGCATATTCGGTGACTTAACTTCCATACTTCTTTCCACTATGGTTTCACGTAATCACTTAGACATATTTCAATGCAACACATTGATAGGTCCTCGCAGACTAAAAAAAAAAATCTTATTAAGTTTGGTATTAACAGTGCTACACAAGAAGAGTTGTATTTGCAAATGAAATTAACTGGTCCTCACAGACCTATGACAGTTTTATTTCCTGGTTTCGGCATTAGCTAGCCACAAAATCTTTTCAATCTCCACGACTTCACGTTGACTTACAGCGCCTCTCGACAAAAAAAGTAAACTACTCATCCCTTCTTTGTCTACTGTAAAATTCCTGGAAAGAAAGAAAAACAAATGAATCATTTAAAAACCGTTAGAAAGTATCTAGAGAAAATTTACCGTCATCATTTAATTTCTCTCTTTTCATTTCTTTCACCACATCTTACCTAGAGGTTTGCTGAGCTTAACATAGGCTCGTCAAGGCCTTTACTTTATGTCTACTTTTTGACACCATCCGTGTCATTGAAACCATTTTTCAAAATAGGCATGAGCTGTCGCCAACGCCTCTCGATGCGATGCCGTCGACCAGTCTGCCCATCCTACAGGTAATACACCAGTCACTCTGTTTCTACACTCACAACTCAACATGCATGTGGTGCAAGGTGCAATAATTCCTTTTTCTGAAAGCTTGCATAAGCGATTTATGTTTTCCATCAACATACTCTTCACAATTAAGCATACATGAAACCACCAGGAATGTGGGCACAGTTGCTAACACACTGGTCCTAGAGGACCTGTATCATGTAATCTTTACCGGACATCACATTTGACCACACATTCCCAGTAATACATGTTTCTCACGACTTCCGCACTTCGAAGGCTTAATTGTGTCTTACCCTCTGTCACTGATGCAGGTCTTCCAAGACTTAACGCCCTGTTATGTCGTGAGAGGCACACTTCATGGGAGTATGTGATCAAATGTGACATCCAGTAAAGACTGCCTTTAGCTATATTTCATGGATTGTACATGACCCGAAAAAAAGAAAAAATCAAAATGCTCCAAAGAAAATGTATGTGCTTGCCAAAACTCTAATCATTTCTTTTTTCTAAGTGTGGCGTCATGGCAGGTCCTGTGCTGGGCAATGCTGAAGAGTGTGTTCAGGGGTCCAGACCCCTATCCAGCAGGGATATTCCTTTGTGTGTGAGAATGTGGAGACTATAAAACTGGCTCAGCAGTCTGCTGTGGCCAGTCGGAAGAGTTGTCTGCGCATGTTTCTGTAGCTGGTGGAAATAGTAAACAAGAAGCGTTTTGATACAATTATGTGCAGCTACAACAGGGGAGGTAATTCACCTGTTTTGACCATGTTGGATGAAGCTGGTGGGTGAAGGCTGGGGAGGGGGGATGGGGGTGGACAAAAGGAGTATCCCTTCATGGTGAAAACGCATATCACTTCTTCCTTTAACGCAACAGATTATTTTTATTTTAGTTGATGTATCTGCTTCAGATTTCCCTCTATTACCTGTTGTATTGAATGTTGTCGATTCCAGTAACAGTGGCAAATCCATGATACGTTCGTTTGTTTAGAATTATTATGAAAGCAAGCAGGCAACAGTTCAATAGCATAAACAGAACACAACAGCACAGTGACAAAGACAGAAACATCTGCAGAAGATAACAGACTTGACATCTCTGCAGACAACAGCGGCAAAGTAACAGAGACTGACACAAAGCTGCTGTGGATGGCCATTTTGCACATCATGAAGGCAGGCAAAAATACACCTTAAAACTATGCTTCTGGCATCACCCAATCTTTTGAAAATAACAAAAGTAAATAATTTTTGTTTAATAATAATAAATGAACGAATAGCAACCACTTTCAACTTTGGCAGCACATGGAAGCAGATCAGTTTGCCGTAAATCATTCAGTGGGCTTTCTTATTCAATGTAAAATCGAAAGAGATGACAATTAAGTCAGGATACAGCCAAACAGACGAAGTCCTGTCCATCGTGCATTCGTACGAGGCAAGCTGAAAAAGGAAGGGGGGAGGGGCATGAGTGAGCCAAGAAATATGCCAGATTTATATGGCAAAGTGGCGACGTTAGATACAAGACTGAAGCATAAATGAAACGACCCGGTATTCAGTGACGACAGTTTAGAACTCGATTTTTGTGTGATCAGGTGACTAAAAGCAATAACTGGAGAGAACCCTGTGAGATCTCTGCAGAGGACAACAGTTCAATGGTAGAGACAGAAGACAACATCTCACTGTCAGAAAATAACACCTCTAAAGAAGGCGACTCAGAGATTGATATCTCTGCAACAGACAACAGCTCAGAGATTGATATCTAGGTAGCAGACAACAGCTCAGAGACGGACATTACTGCAGAAGATAACAGCTCTGTGACAGAGTCATAAGACAAACAAATCAGTGACAGTGACTGACATCTCTGCAGGAGACTAAACTCAGTTAAAGAGACAACAGCTCACTGTCAGTGACCCACATCTCAGCAAAAGACAACTCTGCAGAGAATGTCTCTGCAGAAAACAACAGCTCAGAGATCCACCAACTCTACAGAGGACAGACAGAATGGCAGTGACAGAAGACAATAGCACAGCGACATTGACTGACATCCCTTCGGAACACAACAGCTCAGTGACAGAGACTAACATCTCTGCAGAATACAATGATTTGGTGACATACACAAGAGGACAACAGCTGAGAGATGGTGACCAATATCTCTGTAGTCGTGCAGAAGAGAGCAGCTGCGTGACCGTGACCAACATCTCTGAAGAAAGCAACAGATCGGTGAAAAAAAAGGCAGATGACGACGACTTGGGAGACAAAAGTTTGGTAAACAGGCACAGCTGAAGATTCTCAAGTGCACTGCTGTCGTTGTCATGACGACTGTAAACTCATGGCATCAACATGCATGCAGCACAGCGGGGCTTTCAAATGGAATTATAATGGTGTTGTATGTGTAGCGCTTTAATTATGAAGGTGTTATGTGTAGGGCTTTGATTATGAAGGTGCTATGTGTAGGCCTTAAATTATAAAAGGTGTTACGCGTTAAGTTTTGATTATAAAGGTGATATGTGTACGGCTTTAATTGTAAAGGTGGTATGTGTTGGGCTTTCAAGTGGAATCATAAAGGTAGGTGTTATGTGTCGAGCGTTAATCATAAAGGTGCTATGTGTAGGGCTTTAATTATAAAGGTATGTGTTAGGCTTTAATTATAAAGATGGTATGTGTAGGGCTTTAATTGTAAAGGTAATATGTGTTGGGCTTTCAAATGGAATCATAAAGGTGGTATTGTAGGGCTTTCAAATGGAATTGTAAAGGTGGCATGTATGTGTAAGGCTTTTAAATAGAATTAAAAAGGTGTATGTGTAGGAGTTTCAAATGGAATTATGAAGGTCACATGTGCAGGGCTTTTAAATAGAATTATAAAGGTAGTATTGTAGGACTTTTAAACGGAATTGTAAAGGTGGTATGTGTAGGGCTTTTAAATGGAATTGTAAAGGTGGTATAGATAGGGCTTTTAAATGGAATTGTAAAGATGGTATGTGTAGGGCTTTAAAATGTAATTGTAAAGGTAGTATGGCTTGGACTTTTAAATGGAGTTGTAGAGGTGGTATGGGTAGGGCTTTTAAATGGAGTTGTAAAGGTGGTATGGGTAAGGCTTTTAAATGGGATTAAAGGTGGTATGGGTACGGCTTGTAAATGGAATTGTAAAGGTGGTATGGGTAGGGCTTGTAAATGGAATTATAAAGGTGGTATGGGTAGGGCTTTTAAATGGTATTATTAAGGTGGTATGGGTAGGACTTTTAGAATTGTAAAGATGGTATGGGTAGGACTTTTAGAATTGTAAAGATGGTATGTGTAGGGCTTTTAAACGGAATTGTATAGTATTGTAGGGCTTTTAAATGGGATTATAAAGGTGGTATGGGTATGGCTTGTAAATGGAATTGTAAAGGTGGTATGGGTAGGGCTTTTAAATGGAAATGTAAAGGTAGTATGGATAGGGCTTTTAAGTGGAATAGTAAAGGTGGTATGGGTAGGGCTTTTGAAGAGAGTTACGAAGGTAGTATGGGTAGGGCTTGCATATGGAATTGTAAAGGTGGTATGGGTAGGGCTTGCAAATGGAATTGTAAAGGTGGTATGGGTAGGTCTTTTAATGGAATTGTAAAGGTGGTATATGTAGAGCTTTTAAACAGAATTGTAAAGGTGGTATTGTAGGGCATTTAAACGGAATTATAAAGGTAATATTGTTGGGCTTTTAGATGGAATTGTAAAGGTAGTATTGTAGGGCTTTTAAATGGAATTATAAAGATAGTATTGTAGGACTTTTAAATGGAATTATAAAGGTGGTATGGGTAGGAGTTTTAATGGAATTGTAAAGGTGGTATGTGCAGGGCTTTTAAACAGAATTGTATAGTATTGTAGGGCTTTTAAATTGAATTGTAAAGGTAGTATTATAGGGCTTTTAAATGGAATTACAAAGATAGTATGAGTAGGGCTTTTAAATGGAAATGTAAAGGTAGTATAGGTAGAGCTTTTAAATGGAATGGTAAAGGTGGTATAGGTAAGGCTTTTAAATGGAAGTGTAAAGGAAGTTTGGGTAGGGCTTTTAAATGGAATTACAAAGGTGGTATGGGTAGGGCTTTTTAAATGGAATTTTAAAGGTGGTACGGGTAGGGTTTTCAATAGAATTGTAAAGGTGGTATGGATAGGGCTTTTAAAATGGAATTGTAAAGGTGGTATGGTTTGGGTTTTTAATAGAATTGTCAAGGTGCTATGGGTAGGGGTCTTAAATAGAATTTTAAAGGTGGTATGGGTAAGGCTTTTAAATGGAACTATAAAGGTTGTATGGCTAGGGTTTTTAGATGGATTTATAAAAGTGGTATGTGTATGGCTTTTTGGTGGCATTATAAAGGTGGTTTGAGCAGGGCTTTTAAATGGAATTATAAAGGTAATATGTGTAGGCGTTTTTCAATGGAATTGTAAAAGTGGTATATGCAGGGTTTTTCAGTGGAATTATAAAGGAGGTACTGTAGGGCTTTTAAACGCAATTATAAAGGTAGTATTGTAGGGCTGTTAGATGGAATTGCACAGGCAGTATTGTAGGGCCTTTAAACAGAATTATAAAGGTAGTATTGTAGGGCTTTTAAATGGAATCATAGAGGTGGTATGGGTAGGGCTTTTAAATGGAAAATTTTGTAAAGGTGGTATGTGTAGGGCTTTTAAACGGAATTGCATAGTATTGTATGGTTTTTTAATGGAATTGTAAAGGTGGTATGTGAAGGGCTTTTGAATGGAAGTGTAAAGGCAGTATGGGCAGGGCTTTCAATGGAATTGTAAAGGTAGTATGGATAGGGCTTTTAAGTGGAATTGTAAAGGTGGTATTGGTAGGGCTTTTAATGGGATTATAAAGGTAGCATGGGTAGGGCTTTTAAATGGAATTATAAATGTGGCATGGGCACGGCTTTCAAATAGAATTGTAAACGTGGTATGGGTAGAGCTTTTAATGGAATTGTAAAGGTGGTGTGGGTAATGCTTTTAAATGGAATTACAAAGGTGGTATGAGTAGGGCTTTTAATGGAATTGTAAAGGTGGTATGGGTAGGGCTTTCAATGGAATTGTAAATGTAGTATGGGTAGGGCTTTTAATGGAATTGTAAAGGTAGTATGGCTTGGGCTTTTAATGGAATTGTAAAGGTGGTATGACTTGGGCTTTTAATGGAATTGTAAAGGTGGTATGGGTAGGGCTTTTAATGGAATTGTAAAGGTGGTATGGGTAGGGCTTTTAAACAGAATTGTGAAGGTGGTATGGGTAGGTCTTTTAAGGAATTGTAAAGATGGTATGTCTAGGGCTTTTAGATGGAGTTATAAAGGTGGTATGTGTAGGGCTTTTAGATGGAATTATAAAGGTAGTATATGCAGGGCTTTTAGATGGAATTAGAAAGGTGGTATGTGTAGGGCTTTTAGATGGAATTATAAAGGTGGTATGTGTAGGGCTTTTAAATGGAATTATAAAGGTGGTATGTGTAAGGCTTTTAGATAGAATTATAAAGGTAGTATTGCATGGTTTTACATGAAATTATAAAGGTGGTATGTGCAGGGGGTAGTATTGCATGGCTTTTACATGAAATTATAAAGGTGGTATGTGCAGGGTTTTAAACGGAATTATAAAGGTATGTGCAGGGCTTTTAAATGGAATTATAAAGGTGGTATGTGTAGGCCTTTTTAATGGAATAAGGGTGATGTATGTAGGCCTTTCAAATGGAATTTTATGTAGGCGGTTATATCTTACTTTGCACATCTGACCACGTTTCAAACTAATTATTGGCATGCTTCATAAACTGTGGCACATATATTGATCATGTGAGAAACGCATCGTCAGGGGTGTGTAGTTAAAAGTGACATCTGGTAAAGATCAAATGTCTTTTAAACTGAACTCCATTTGTGTTCAGTAACAGTGCTAATAACATATCACTTAACACCTCATTACAAATGCCTGACCATATGTTATATGCAGAATGATCATCTGGTTTAATATGCCAATACTGATAATGTGCTCAAGTCCAACCTGACGTATTCAGTAGCATATGTAAATGTGCGTCTGCATGTATGTGTGTGTTTATATACATGTATTATATATATATATATATTGTGTGTGTGTGTGTGTGTGTGTGTGTGTGTGTGTGTGTGTGTGTGTGTGTTATTATGTGTGTGTTATGTCGTTCATCCTTCGATTTCGAAGATGACCACGACTTCAATCTCAGATGGAAGATCGCTGTGTGTGAGTCCGCAGGTGGCTGGTGAGGTCGATCTGGGCCTGGAACGAACGCCCACATGTGGGTGGGTGCTACAGTGGAGGTGGAGGTAGCTCTAGCCTTGCGCGCGGCTCGCTTTCTCTCAGCTTCTGCTGTGCGTCTCTTCTCTGATGTACATGCACCCTTTGTGAGGCTGCTTCCCAAGCTGGGCGGTCCAGGGTAAGCGACTCCCAGGTGTTGAGGTTGATGTCCAGGCCTTTGAGGGACACTTTGAGGCAGTCCTTGAAACGTTTCCTCTGCCCCCCAACTTTGCGCTTGTCCTGACTCAATTCTCCGTACAGCAGCTGTTTTGGCAGTCGACTATCTGGCATTCTGACAATGTGGCCAGACCATCTGGCTTGAGATTTCTGGAGAGAGCTGGCCCTTTCCAAGACGTCTTTCCAAGGTGTCTGGGACTTTGTCCTGCCACCTGATGTGTAGGAGTCTGCGGAGACAGCTGAGGTGAAAATGGTCGAGCTGTTTGGCATGTCTGCTGTAGACAGTCCAGGTCTCACTGGCATAGATAAGAGTGGTTAGTACCACTGCATGGCAGACCTTCAGCTTGGTGGTAAGGCTTAGTCCTCTCTGCTCCCAGACATTTTCACGGAGTCTCCCAAACACAGAATTGGCTTTGGCAATCCTGTTCCTGACCTCTGCGTCAATGTTCACAGCTCGTAAGAGTGTGCTGCCAAGTTAGGTGAAGTTGTCAACTGCCTGTAAGTTCTGCCCCTTCTCCATGATGTGTGGTTCCTGGTAGGGTTTACCTGACCAGGCTGATACATCACTTCGGTCTTTTTGGTGCTGATGGTGAGACCGAAGTGTGTGTGTGTGTGTGTGTGTGAGAGAGAGAGAGAGAGAGAGAGAGAGAGAGAGAGAGAGAGAGAGAGAGAGAGAGAGCATACATGCATGTGTGATACGAGAGGTAGATGGCAGACCACTGATCAGGAATATAATGCAGTGCTTTCCCATATTTTACTGGACACATCAAACACTCTGGTCCTTTTTTTCTGAATTGTCAAAGCATTTCAGTCATGTTTCCGTATGTTTCATTGATTCAAAATCAGTTTCATGCTTGTCCAACCAAAAATCTGAAGGACGAAACACACAGAGACACAGATACTTTCACCCGTAGACAAAAACAAAACAAAAAAATGCTTTTCTTTCTTTTTGTTTTTTTCTTTTTCAAATCTTTAATGTCACATTTCTCTGACAAATCCTCAATCTCTATACTGCAACACTTATAAACTTCAAGTTGGAAAAAAAAAAAGCAAAACAAAACAAACAATCAAAATTGATGGGAAGAAGTATATCGATAAACATGGAGTATGGGACTGGGGAAGGGGACAGGCAGAATAATAACAGCAGGAGGGACTTTTTTTTCTTTTGTTGTCTCATCTTCCATGTCCATTCAGTGGCATCATTCCCTTGCTCCTCGTTCTAGCTCTCCAATACAAAGCCACATCCGGACTGTCCTGTTGCAGCCCTTACACCCGCAGTCCACAAGAAGCAACTGATATGATGAGTTAGAGTAACTCACCAGAGGAGACACTGCACTGGTGCTGTCACCACGTGGTGGTGCTCATTTGTGCCTCTTCTGATCCAACATGAACAGGACACCCCCTGCTAAGCATCCTGCTGACGACAATACGTGCTCAGCTAAGGAATTATCTGGAGTAACTTTCTCCCTTTGGCGGATGTAACCACATCTATGCAACGACAGTCCCCATGAGCTTACCATTTCAATGACTTTGGCACAGGCATAGACCTGGCGAGGGACTCGAAACTTAGTGACCATGAGTGAAGGGTATGAAGGACCACAGAAGTTATGTTCCATTTAGATCAAAAGACAGGGATGTACTTCATAAAAGCCTTTAATGATATACCCCAGTGTCAAGCAGGCCTAAGAAATACAAATGCCTGTGATAGGAGTGAAACCCATTATCTCCAAACTGGAGGCACTAACCACTTCTTCACAATGGTTAGTGACTTCTAACATTTTTATCTTTATAATAGTTTATTACAAAACCTCTAAACTATCTTACTCTGTTCAACCTTTGACGTAAATTCATGATACTGCCACAATGAGACTAAAGCAAAGGAAGGCAGTTTTCATCAGAATATTCAGAATTGAAACATCTTTTCATCATTTAAATTTCTTTTCTTTCTCCCTTACCAAGCCTACCAGAACTACGATCCCCCTTCCCTACCCCCTCCCCTTCCCTATCGACTACAGCTTCACCCCAAAACAAACCTAACCCTGAAACACATGCTTCTGAAAGCAAATCTAGGTCAATTTTCAACAAAACAGTCTTCTCTCTGTACAGAAAGGCACTTGACATACCTATTCCAATATGACTGTATTCAGTTCCATGAATCTTAATAATGAAGGCAAATATCATGACTAATTTTGTCGTTCATTGCAGTTCCATATGACACTCACTCAGGTGCATATCTTTATTCTAGGCACACAAATTACATATTCATCTCTCTCTTCCAGTAAGTTAACTGTCAAAAGGTATTGTTTCCTTTCAAGATAAGCTTAGATCAAAAGGGAAATAAAGAATTAATAACACCATGATGTTCTTGATGAATTATCTTTGATTTATAACCTTTCTAACACTTAATGAAGATATTTTGTGGACATCAGGCAGAGGAAATCCCTTCAACAGACAGTGTATACATGACTTCACACTGTCACATCTCTGAAATTTTCCCCAAGCAAAATGTTACATGCAAACAAAATACAACTTTAAAATCATTTATCACATGTCCTGGTTCACAAATAAACATAATTGTCAGGAGAGAAAAAACAAAGATAAATCATATGAAGAAACCGAAATATGAATGTTTTGTCCCATTCATACATACATACATTCATTCATACAAGTTTAGGGATTTGCGTCCAATATTCACTAGATATTCATTTAATTAATCCCACTCTTGAATACATCACAACTATACTAATGCAAAAAAAAGGTGTGGTTAGCGGTTATATTACTTTCACACTTTAGCATAATAATTAATATCCGTCCAACAACAGCCCCCTCTTGAAACTCAACTCTGAATACGAGCAGGTTGGGGAAAAACATTCTGCAAATAAATCGAGCTTTGATGGGAATCAAAACTCCCCAATCTCCCAGACCAGAGTCTGTAACACTAGCCACTGTGCCATGGTGGCTAGTCACATATTCCACCTTAGTTAACATTGGGTAGATGGATTAATCCTTGGCCGTCTATACAGGGAGTGTCCGCAGGAGTATCAGCCTGCATAACCAGTAGAAGAAGATGATCATCATCAGCACACAAAAAATGCAAAATATTGTAATGTTTACAACCATTCTGAGTGAAGGTGGGACAGACGCATCTACAGAAACAGTAAAACCAGCAGCAGCAGAATACGGCAAGGATAGTTGAGACACATGTCTACAGTAACTGTAAAAGCACCAGCAGTAACAGCAGAAGAGGAAAGGTGGTACTTTCAGTATGAATGATATCCAGCTTCCGGACATTTTTTGCTGTCACTATTTTTGACTTCCTGCGTGCATCGTGCATGTGTGGAAGCGCATACACAATGCATATCCAGTGCAGACACTGGCTGTTGACATTATTGTGTCTATCAGCTCATGTGACTTCTTTTGTTTGTGGGTTTTTTTGTTGTTGTTTTTCAGCCAAACATAAAACACCCTGTTGAGTTTAAAACATACAACAAAGAGAAGGTACAACCACTAAATGCTGTTTATGCAGGAACACACTGCCACAAGAAAAAACTTTAAAAGTATAACAAAGTGAAGACAGTCACTGTGTCAGAGGAAGGGAATAATCATCATGTAGCAACGACAGAAAAACTAGAAGAAAAAAATGAACAAAGAGGCACCGATGCATCGATGTCTACCACATGATGAACTAGATAAAAAAGTAAACATACCATCTCCACTATTTCTCTCCAAATGGTCAGGTGCTAATTATATATGAAGAAGTGAGACAAGGGAAACCACCTATTTGGTGCTACAGGCGTGCCAAACACCTCTTCCAGTTTTGTAATAAAACTTCTCACACTAAATCCCAAGCACAGATCACAAGGTGCATTACTTTTTACAGTCCATACCTGCAATTACTCAAGTACTGAAAACTGTGTCAGGTGAGAAAATTGATTTTGATAATGACACCATGGATTTGCCATCAATTTCAGGATAGCAGACGAAAATGAATTATTTCGAGTGTGACGTCATTAATGTAGGGAACGACAAATTATCAAGATCAAAAGTTTTTTTACCACCGAATTGACACCATGTTCAGGAAGTCTTATCACCAGCGTTCCTGAGAAAAAAAAAGATGGCTCTATCAGAATGATACTGGACATAATAAGGTTGAATGAAGAAATTAATGATCGCCATTTTAAAACACACATATCAGTTACAGCTCTCACCTTTATCAACAAGGACATGTTTAAATGAAAGAAATTGTGCTCTGTGTCACATCTGATAGAGTATGTATATCTAGAACTGGACTCAAGAGGACAAGAAGAGAACTTCTCATTTCATGAGCCAATCCTCATAAAAGTACATCCAGAGACATACTAAGTTGTAGGATTCAAACTGTGTTAGGAACGGCAGGCATGAACAGATCCTGGTTCCTAGCTCACAGCACAACAGCCAGTACGTTGGCAGCGTTCTCCTGAGATATGTGCCCAGAGAAAATAATGCAGGCAGCCAGCCAGTCAATAACACTGGTCTTAACTGAACAATGACCAGGTTTTACGGCAAACCTTTGCCTGTGGGCAGGAAATGAAAGATCTTGGCACAGCCAATGCTAGGCAAATTTATTCAGTGAGTAACCCCCCACATAAAATAAGGAATTTCCGTGGTAGATTACAGCCAGGCTGGTTCTGCAAAACATTAGTGTAAACAAAACAAAAAAGAGAGTAGAAAATTGCACAGATGCTGTGTGTATAGTTTTGGTGGCAATTTTTACTAAGCAGGAAGTGTAAAGAATAGTCCCACAGAAAATAAACAAACAAACAAAATCTAAATTGTATTTTCGTTAGGGATTTCTATTATTCTAACATTCTAGTAAATCTTTATTAGTTATTAAGGATTACTCATTTAAACAGAATGGAATGTTTTTAAGTAATTTCCGATTAGAACAAAGAAATGATGATTTCCTGTGTAGACACCCATGTGACTTCCTGTTTGAGTGACCATGTGTCTCTCCTGTATAAAAAAAAAAAAAAAAGAACAACCACATGCTAGCCAACCTTTCACTTAGAACTCCAGCTGCTGAACCAGAACAACCTGAGGGTTTTGGGGGGGGCTGCTCAATGCCACTACCAGCAGAGACGATTTTCCTTTTTGGCTCAAGACCCTTGGTTTTGTGGCTTTGGTTGTCAGTTCTGGTGCTTATTTAACTCCTAAAGGCTCTTAAAGACTCTTAAAAATTAAAACTCTAAAATCACTTTAAATTCTTTGGAACTTTGAAACTCTAAATTTTGTATAACCCTAAAAAGTTCTCAGGGTCTCTGAATAACCCTAAAAAGTTCTCAGGGTCTTTGAGCTGTTTTTACATTTCCATGTGGTGGTGTATGGAAAGGCCATACTGTTGGAAAGGTAGTAGTTTGGGCTGATCCGGGAAGAGTTCGTTTCTTTTGCTTTCCTTTATTATTTTGGCTTAGTTAGTCCCTATTTATTCAAATAAATGCTTTGCTTTGTTTTTACTTCTATTTGTGGATTCCAGTCTGTTATATTAGAAATTGCATTTGAGCAGTTAGACACAAAGATACTTAACAATCACGCACCTCACCCACAACTGTAACCCAAGAAAAGGGAGGGTTATTAAGAGTTCAAGTTCACTGAACTAAAGAAATTTAAAACCCAAATGGCCACGGGTTACATAAAAGTGGCGCCCAATGTGGGGCTAGTGTTTGTTAAGAAAATTTGACTTTAAAAAATAAATAAATAAAAAAAAAATAATAAAATAAAATAAAATAAAATTTCAGAAATATTCTAGGGATAAGGATAAGGGCGTTATTAGCCGATTGGGAGTTGAGAGCCAGTCACAGATTACTAGGCAGAACCAGGGCAACCAGCCATTAAACCATGGCTGCCAATGGAGAGGATACCGTGGAAGTTGCAGAGCTCGGCGCGATCAGGGGTCAATCAGCAGACCAGAGCCACGCCAGTGTTGGGTCGACACCAAACCCGTACGCAGGCACGAGTGTCAATGGACTGCAGCAGAATCTGTTGGAGATGACGGCAGCCCTGTCCAGACTCGCACAGGAGCAGCAGCGACCTATGGAAGTGAAGGTGGTGGCCCCACCCGCACCACCACGACTCCGAATTTTCATGGGGCCAAGGCCCACCGGGAATGAAATGTCCTTCCCTGAGTGGGAGGAGCAAACAGAACAGCTCCTGCAGGACAAGTCCATCACTGACGCCACGCAACGAATAAAGGGCAGCTTAAAAGGACTGCCCTACCAGATGGCAAAAAACTGTCTGACAGGTGAGGAGGTTCTGGCTACCCTCAGACCGCTGTTTGGGGTAGTCAAGAACGCTGATGACCTGTACAAGGATTTCTGCCAGACACAGATCGCAAAAACTGAGAAACAGTCAGACTTTTTAATGAGGCTCTGGGAGCATCTACTCAGCATAAACAAATATACTAAGTTTAACAATGCGGAGATGAGCAAAAAAGTGTTCAGCGTCTTTGTGAAGGGCCTCAAACAGACAAATTCATCGCTGAGCTCAGAGCTCCACAGTAGGTTCGGCCTTCCGGGAGAGACTACCCAACCACTATCTGAAATGCTGCAGGTAGTTCACAAGCTGGAGTTGCTGGTGAGGAATCCGCGCACTGCCGTAAGCAATCCACATACGGCAGAGGCTCAGGAGGACAGAGACCTTGACTTGCTGGCAAAGAGGGTCGCAGAGAAGCTCCTTGCGGCGGGTGGATTGGTTGGATCAGCTGGGGTGCAATCACGTCCCACACAGAAGAAGGGGCCGAAAGGACACCGTTTTAAGTGTGGTGTGGTAGGGCAGCATTTTGCAGAAGACTGTCCAAACCCACCAAATCAGGCGCTAATCACCGAACAGGAGGAGGCGAGGCGTCTGACGCAGCGGCCCAGACGAAGGCAGGTGTTAAACGCAAATAGTCTGCTGGCAGGGGCAGCCAGTAGACCCATCATCATCATGTCCCCCAGTGCTGGACGCTTATGCCCAGGTGCAAGTAGAGACGGCAGTGAACTGTGCAGACCAGGGACTCTTGATGCTGAAGCCAGTGAAGCTCAAGAGCAATGTCCAGCTTACAATCCCTCCAGCACAGGAAGTGGAACTGCGGGGCCCCATCACAGGCAGTAGGACATCGACTGCTGATCTCCAGGTCCTCCGTAGAACCGCAGATACACTGCCCAAGCACCTGAGCGTAAAGTCTGCTGAGATCTTGGACACAGGTAAACAGTATGTGTCAAGGTGATAGTGGAAAACAGGAACAGTCGCCACTCTGTTGTCATCGACTCTGATGATATATTAGCTGAATTAGAATTTGCTAACTGGCTGATCAGTGTTCAATGACAGCAGAAAGCACTGTTTAAGCACTGGTGGGTCCCAGTTGTGAGTCACCAGTACTGGTTGATGGAAAACAAACCTTTTGTCTTATAGACAGTGGTTCACAGATAACCGTGATAGCAGAAGACTTCTACCGTAGGGAATTGTCTAGTTTTCCTTTACAAGAACTAGACACAGGCCTGAATATTTTGGGGGTGGGTGGTCAAAAGTTCCATGTTTAGGTTTTATTGAAGTACCCATGTCTTTGCCTAAGATTGTTGCAGGTACGGATGAGACAGTCACAACTTTTGCTTTAGTGTGCCCTGATACCAAGTTCAGCACACGCATACCTGTGATAGTTGGAACCAACACTTTCAGGCTACTGGCAGAGCGTTGTGAAAAGGCAGGAGGTAAGCATTTCTTCACTACCTTACCTATCCGTTGTGAGGCAGCCTTTGTACACAAAAATGTAGCTGGAAAGCATGCTAATGGTCTTTTGGGTACAGTGAAAGTGAAGAGAACTAAAGTACAAATTCTAGCAGGGGAATGTGCAGAAGTCAGAGGGGTCATACACGGAACAGTGCCTTCCACACAAACAGCAGTCCTCATTCAGGAACCAACACAGACCACTTTACCCACAGCTTTACAAATAATATCTGGTAAACAACAGACAAACAGGTTGGGTCAGGTGAGGTTGTATGTCCAGAATACATTTGCACAGCACATAAGGTTGAAAAGGAATCGGATAATTGGGGAGGTGTACACTATTACAGCCGAGTATGCCAATGACAAAGTTTTATCATCTTTAAATGATGTGGTTAGTGGGGAGGGTAAGGATTGTTCTGGGGATAGTCATGCAAATGTCAACTCACATGCATCAGCTTCACCATCTGAGCCTCAGACAGATCCTACACCTGACCAGAATCCCATGACATTTAGGTTTGAGGCAGACACACCATCAGATTGGCAGGAAAACTTTCAAAAGCATCAAGGGTATAGGGATGTATTCATTCAGCATGACTTCAACATAGGGTGAACAGACGCTGTCAAACATGACATTGAACTGGAGCCAGAGACTGTGATCCAAGAGCGGCCATGGCCTATTCCATCCTGAGATTTTGATGAGGCAAAACAGCATGTTCAGGAGTTGCTAGATGCTGAAATCATTGCTCCTTCTTCCTCAGTTTGCCAGTCCCATTGTCCTTGTTAGGAAAAAATCTGGAGCCCTGAGGATGTGCATAGACTATCGGAAAATTAACAACCGCATGGTCAAAGACAGCTACGCCATCCCCAAAATTGAAGATCTTTTTCTCACACTGAACGGGGCCAAATATTTCACATCTGCAGATCTGAGCAAGGCCTGCTATCAGGTGCCTCTAACAGAAAGAGCCCAACAAGTTTCGGCCTTTACAACACCTTTTGGTCTCTTTCACTGGCTCCGGATGCCCCTGGGTCTGAAAAAGTCCAGCATGTTTTCAGCACCTAATGGAGAAAGTCTTCTGTGACATGAATCTGGCCAAACTCCTCTTTTTGGATGATGTGTTGATTCACAGAAGATCCCTGGAAGAACTGGAGGAGCGAACCATCCAGTCTCTGTGGAAATTCCAGCTAAAGCTGGATCCAGAAAAATGCATTTTCGGAACAACCAAAATCAAGCATTTAGGTTTCATCATTTCTGGAGAGGGTGTGCGCCCAGACCCTGAGAAAACAGAAGCCTTGACAACGTGGCCAGTCCCTCGCACGGTAAAGGACATAAAGAGTTTTATTGGATTTGCAGGGTTCTATCGGCAGTTCATCCCACAATTTGCCACCATGGTGAAAACCACTGAATGATTTGACCCTGGGCTACATTCCCAACCGGACAGCCAAGAACAACGGAAAGAAAGCTACCCTTACTCTGGCTTCTGACATATCACACATGTGGGGTGAACAACATCAGAATGCCTTTGAGTCAGTCATACAAGCCCTGACCACAGAGCCCATCTTAAGGCCCGGTCCCACTGGCCAATGGACACAAAACGTATGCAAAAAGGACACAGCGGACGAGCACACTTTCGGGGTTGGCTCCATCCGTTTTCATCCGCTCCAGAAATGGACAAAACTGGTGAAAATTTGCGAAAACAGAATGGAAAAGAACGGACGTGGGTAGTATGTAGCGGGATGTTAAACGGATGTTCATCGGAAGCCTAGCGGATGAAAGCGGATGGAAGTGGATCACAGCTCCGAAGGGGTTACCGGGGATAATTGCAAAGCGGACGCATAGCGGAAAGAGCGGATGCATAATGGATGAAGCGGATGCATCACGTACGCCTAACGGAAACAAAGGGGATGCCGCGCGGATGTATATAGGATGCAAACCGTTCACTGCGCATGCGGGGGGTATGAATTGCGTGTGCTCCGCGGATATAAAGGGATGAAGCACGCACGCAGTCAGCATAAAGCGGAAAGACGTGTTGGCAGCTACATCGACACATCTGTACTACATCTCGTTATTGAAGAAGGCTGCATTGATACATGTCTACTACATCTTGTGTCAAAACCATGCGTCAGTTAGGCAAGAAAAGGAAGTCCGTGCCTGCTCGTTCAAGCCCTGGCAAGGTGAAGAAGGCCAGAACCACCACCCCACCCCCTGACACTGGCTCTGATGGTGAAGCTGCTGGTGTTGTGGTGGACCAGCAGGGCCCTGATGTTCAAGCCCCTGAAGGCCCTGCTGAAGCCCATGAAGGCCCTGAACAAGCTCCTGAAGGCCCTGATGCTCAAGCCCATGAAGGCCCTGCTGAAGCCCCTGAAGGCCATGAACAAGCTCCAGCCAGAGGGAAGAAGAGGCAAGGGAAGAAGAAGGGAGAGAGGAAATAGTACACCATTTCCGAGGAGCATGAGGACGATGTGCTGGAATGGCTGAGGGAGAACGAGTACCTCTGGAGAAAGGGCCACAGACTGTATCGGGACACCAAGAAGAAGCAGGCAGCTTGGAGAGACAAGGCAGAGAGCCTGGGGTACACTGCAGAAGTATTCCTTGGATGGTGGAAGCACATACACTCCTGGTATGGAAAGCTACACCTCAAGAAATCCGGGCAGGCCGCCGTCATGCTCACTGACCGGGAGAAGTACGTCATGGCCAAGTGCAGTTTCCTGGAGGGTGAGATCCGCCACCGAGGAGCAGCCCCGCTGAGACCCCTCTCCCTCAGACAGCCCACAGACAGTCAGGCATCTTCAAGCCAGAAGCCACCTACCCTGTCCAGACAGGTGTTTTCAGAGGGACCCACAGCAGAGACCCCATCTACAGCTGCACTCCCTGTGCTGCCGAAGGTGGAGGATCCCGTAGAGGATGACGCCCTGCTTTCACAAATGGAGGAACAAGCGGCAGCCACCAGAGGCCAACCCACCCCCACCTTCACCACCAGCTCCAGAGGATGCAGGCAGAGAGGCAGACTGGAGGACCAGGACGACAGTGGTTGGTCGACTTGGACAGAGCATCCTCAGCCCGGAAGCCGTTCATCGCCTATGTAAGCCAGTCCCTGGGGAGCCTGCCCGAGGCCGAGTACCAGGTGATGAAGCACAAGATCACAGCACTTCTCCACAACCTTCAAGGCCCAGCTGAACCTCGTCCTACCCAGTCCAGGTCTGTTCTTCCACCCCAGGCCACGTCACAGCCCTTCCACGACTTTCAACAGCCCCTCACCTACCAAGGCTATGACTACCAGGACTTCCCACAGCAGAATCAGAACTTCCCAGTCCAGGCCCAGGTTCATCGGACGCCACAGACGCCACTCCTCACTCAGCTGCAGACCAGACAGCCCCAGCACACTCAATCCACCCCTTCCTCCACCCCAGAGCCAAGGCCGTCAACGGACAATCTCTCATCAGTATTGGGCCTGACAGCTCAAGTCCTTGATGAAGGGTCTCTCAACCTCACGGGACTGAGTCAGCTCTCGGATACCAACCTTGGCGTCCTGACCACACCACCTCCTGCTGTACCCTCGAGGGCAAGCACGCCAATGCCGCGTCAGACCAGCACTCAAGCCACAGCCACAGCCACAGTCACTGTCTTACGCCTCACAGCTGAGACCATGGACACTCAGAGTGACTCAGAATAGTTTGAGAGACTGAGTTGTGATTGTGAACACTTGTTGTGAACACTTGTGAGCAGCATTGTTTACTTATAAAAATGTTTTGTTTACTTAATAAAGTGTTGGTAAAAACTTTGAAAAAATGGTTAAAACTTTTTTTGTTTACTTAATAAAGTGTTTGTAAAAATGTTGAAGAAATGGTTAAAACTTTGCTTTTTTGTTTACTTAATAAAATGTTTGTAACAACTTTGAAAAATTGGTTAAAACTTTAAATTTTTCTTGTTTACTTAATAAATTGTTTGTAAAAATGTTGAAGAAATGGTTAAAACTTTGCTTTTTTGTTTACTTAAAAAAATGTTTGTAACAACTTTGAAAAAACTTTGTATGTCCGACTATGTTGATGGACCAAGAAATGCCCAACTTGGTTGCACTGGTAGTCCAAAATGCAAATTCCCCTTTCCCCAAATAACACTAAAGTCCAAACCCCATTTTCCCCGCATAAAGTTTAAGTCCCTCTTTCCTTTTGAAAGAGAAGTCCAAAAACCCATCTACCATATTTAACCCTGCCTGGGAAAAAGGACTTTTGGACTTGGGGAAATTTTTGGGATAGGAGAAACCTCCGGACTTACGCTTGCAGTGCAACCATACTGGCACTGTATTGTCCACCATCCCAGCTGCCACACATATGAATCTTTATTATCAATAACAATTTATTCAGTAATCAACACATTTTAAATTAAACAAAGCTGTTTATTAATGACCTATCCATTGAAGGACCCCACAACATACATTTAATAACAGTAAACAGCTACAAGTATACAACAACATAGTAATGCAGTGTTCATATGGCACAATCTCATCAGTCTTATGCAACAGTCTCAAGGAAGCATCCATTCTAATCATCTATCACCCTGTCTTGCCACTGCACTGATCCAGCTGGGGAGTTGCACCAGTGTCTCAGGAGGTTGCGCTGCTTCTTCCCTTCACGTGAAGCTCTGTTGGGGCCTTGTACATCCACAGTGTCCATCAGGTTACGTCCTTGCCTCCATTCACCAGGCTCCATGTCCCCATTCCCTTGTTGACGGTCGACAAGTCTGTTCTGCAACACTGGGTAGCGGGTGCGCATGAGATTGTGCAGGATGCAGCAAGCTTCCACGATGCTCCTCACAGTCTCTGGGTCATGCTGCATAGTGGTGAGAAGTATCTGGAACCTGTTGGCCAGGATGCCGAAGGCGTTCTCCACCACCCGTCTTGCCCTGGACAGCCTGTAGTTGAAGATCCTCTCTTCACGGGTGAGGTATCTTGAACTGTACGGCTTCATGAGGTAGGTTCTGAGGGTGAACGCGTCATCACCAACGATGAAGTAGGGCACGTCTTGTGTGTCATTGGGAAGGGGGTCTGGACCTGGAAAACCCATGATGAGGTTGCGTTCCAGCCCATCCTTGAGGTCACTTGCGTTGTATATCTGGGCATCTGAAGCTGACCCGTTGCCTGAAGCATCGATGTAGATGAACTTGTGGTCACTATCAACCATGGCAAAGAGAATGAAACTGAAGAAGCCCTGGTAGTTGTAATAAGTGGACCCTGAGTTGGCTGGAGCTTTGCAGGCCACGTGCTTCCCATCTATGGCTCCAACGGTGTGTGGAAAGTTCCACCTCTGATACCAATCTTCTGCAAGTTGTCTCCAGCCTTGTTCAGTGGTGGGCCACCTGAGGAGCTCGTCCACGTATTCTTCAACGATGGCCTCTACTACTTCTCCGACGACTTTGCTGATGCTGTTGTGTGGCACCCTCCATGCATACTGCATGTTTCTGTATGTGGTTCCAGAGGCTAGGTGCCGCAGAGTCAGTGCCACCTTCAGTCCAGGGTCCAGATTGGGACGGAAGTTGGTGCTAGGCTTGGTCAACCTGGGTCTCAGACGCTCTACAAGTTCGTCAAACATGGCTGGTGGCATCCTCATGAAGTGATGGAATGCACGTGGGTCTTCATTCCTCAGCTCCACCATCAACTGGTCATACAGTCCAAACTCCATTCTTCTCACGATCCATCCTCGGACCCACACAGCTCTTGCACGTCTCCTTCTTCTCCTTCTGTCTAAAACTTGATTCAGTCTGAACAGGTTGTGGTTCTGCTGTTGAATGAGTGCAGCTATCATATGGACTCTTTGATCATCCATGATGGAGAACAATTGATGATGTTGAAGACCAAGATCAAGGGTGATGAAGTCTGTACAGCACGGCTACTCGACTCATACTGAGATCCAGATGATTTTCTCCCCCTTTTTATATAAAATATCGGTTGTCCGCTAGGTGTCCTTCTACATACTCTCAACATACTCCAGACATCCTAAATATACGAGATACATCCCAGATACAAACGCTTTGTCCGTTTTGAATACTTAATATACGAGATGCATACGCTTACATCCTTTCTATTTCCGTGCAACAAACGGTGTATAGACGTTCCATGTACCTTATCTTTCCTCCCTCTTTCCGTTTTCAGCTGCAGCGGATGTGAGCTGCGAGGATGCCCAGAGGATGCAGAGAGGATACAGCGGACGTTTAACGGATAACGGACATAGAACGTTTGTTGCTCGTATATGTCGCGGATTGACATCGTACACGCGGAAAGTTCATCCGTTCTAAAAGTTTTGTGGAGCTCAAAACTTTTTGCGCGGATGAAATCACAGTGGACGGATGCTCGATGGATAGAGTGTATGAAATACGTATGCAATGAGTACACAACGGATGCATAGCGTTTTCCAACGGATGGCAAGATATTTTTTACGTTTTACATCCTCTTTGCATCCGTAAGTGCAGTGGGACCGGGGCTTTAGGCATAGCGGATAAAAATCAACCATTCACCCTATACTGTGATGCCAGTGGAACAGGATTAAGGGCTGTTCTATCTATATCAAAGCAGGAAGGGAAGCTCCGCGTCATCTCATATGCAAGCCATGGGTTGAATAAGATCAAGAACTACCCTGCTCACAAACGGGACTTTCTAGCTTTGAAGTGGGCAATGAGCGAAAAGTTCAGGGATTATTTGTTAGGGTCAAAGGTCACTGTAGTTACTGATCATAATCCTTTATGTTATATTTTGAAAAATGCTCTGCTGGATGCCACAAGTCATCGTTGGTTGGCTTCACTCTCGTTGTTTGATTTTGATCTGAGGTATAAAAAGGGAGCTTTACACACTGATGCAGATGGACTGTCCAGACGCCTTCAGGCACCCCCACAAGATCATCAAGATGAAGAATACCAGCAAGTTTTGGAACAGACAAAAAAATTTTCAGGATAAGGCCAAAAATTTTGAAGAAGAAATGGAAACTGTATTGCTGGACAAAGAAGTTCTGTGTGCCTTGCTCAAAGCAAGAGGAGGTAAGGTAAGGTAATGTTGCTTATAGCCCAGCCAACCGCAAAGGGCCATATCAGGGCTGTCACCACGTTAAAATCAACTCACAAGTAAAGCAAGAAGAAGGTCTATGTCTACAGACCATCATCAGCAGACGAAGGTACTTGATGAGGATGATGAGGGGTATGCTGCCATTGAGCAAGTGCTGAAAGACCCGGCACGAATTCAGGATGATGTGTTGAATCCCCCAGGATTCACAAAGAGATCAATCTCAAATGCAGAGTGGAGACAGCTACAGTTGGCTGACAGTACACCGAGTGATAATTAGAACCATAGAAGAAGGAAAACAGTTAGACAGTAGTCAGATGAACCCAAGTCCTCCAGAATTTAAAGTATTTGTTAGGGAACAAGCCAGTTTAGAAATGATTGATAGGGTTTTGTACAGGAAATCGGTAGATCAAGGCACCATAAGTCACCAGTTGGTTGTACCACCATCTCACCGCAAAGAAGCGATGAAGGGAGTACATGAAGATATGTACCACACACATTGCAATGATGCCCTGCGGCAGGCCAGGAAACGATTTTTCTGGCCATTCATGGCTAGGGACATGGAAAGGAAAATAAAACGCTGCGAACATTGTATCAGGAAGGGAGCGCATGCACAAAGAGCACCAATGCAGTCCATAGAGACTAGCTACCCACTGGAACTGTTGTCAGTGGATTTTCTGACTATAGAGGTCCCGGGACAGAAACAAGATATTTTAGTGGTAATGGACCATTTTACAAAATTCTCCCAAGTAATTTTGACATAGAGTCAAACAGCAAAAGAAGTTGCCAGAGCAGTCTGGAACGATTTCTTCCTTGTGTATGGATTTCCTGCATGAATACTGACAGATCAAGGAAGAGATTTTGAGTCCAAGCTCATGAAGGACATTTGTGAACTGGCAGGGATTAATAAGTGTCACAAAACCCCATACCATCCGTCTGAAAATCCGTTAGAGCGCTGGAACAGAACCTTGATTGGAATGTTAAGAAGCCTCGAGGATTTTCAAAAGCAGGATTGGAGGAAATACTTGCAACAAGTGGTGCATGCATATAATGCACGGATACATGAGAGCAAAGGTTTCAGCCCGTACCATCTATTTTTTGGACGCCTACCCAGATTGCCTGTGGATTTAGCCTTCGTGATAGATCTGGGAAGAAATCGTAAGTGCAGTACAACACAGTACATCAATTCACTAAAAGAAAGCATGGCTGCAACTTATGATCTAGCAAAAGCGACTGTGGAACATTCAGCTCACAAGAACAAAGTACGCTACGATGCAAGAGCACACGCCACAGAACTAGAACCTGGAGACAGATGCTTAGTAAAAAGAGTCAGGGCAAAAATTCACTCAAAGTGGGAGTCAAAGGTCAACGACCGATGGGAGCCCAATTGTACACAGTGGTGTCTAAAAGAGATGGCCTACCTGTATATACTGTTCAAAAGGAGAAGGGCGATGGTATTTTGCGCACCTTGCATCAGAACTTACTGTTACCAGTAGGATTTCTGGAAGTGGAACAGAAGCCGCTGGCTGAAAGAAAAATGGAGTTTCCTCCAATGGAGGAAAGGAAAAGGGACACTCCAAATCGGGTCACTGATTATCATGAGTTGGATCATGAAGAGGCCCAGGAGGAATGCCCTCCTGTGGAAGTAGTCGTGACCGCTGGCCCGAGGGCATTGAGGCCAACAGCACCAAGCTTTGTTCCACAACAGAAACAAAAGGTAACAGAAGTTGCTGAAGAACAGGATCCAACAGCTGAGGATATTTCTCATATGGGTGATGATTTGGCAGGAGATGGAGGAGATGAAGACAACCCTAAAGGGGAGTTGAATGAGTCATCAGGGGACGCAGAGGCCCAAAGAGAAAATCATTCGCAGGAGCTGGATATCTTGAAAGATAAAATCCAAGGAAAACATGATGTGCAGGAAGGGCAAAACATGTCGGAGGACAATGTGGAGGAAGAAGGGGAATCCAACAAAAAAGATGCAGAGGAGGAAGAAAAGGCAAAACCCCTGCCAAGACGTTCCACGAGAACGAGGAAGGCAGTGGAAAAACTCAATTTGGGGCATCAGGTCACAACAGAGAAACCCCCCAAAGAGGGACATGAGCTGGAAAAGGTCATGATCACACTCAAAGGGTTACAGGAGCAAGGGGATACCATTCCGCTTGAAATCCGGGTTAACTTTATTTTGTGGAAACTTGAGGAAATTTGTAAAGCTCTTGTAGAATACTAGACTTAGCTTTGGTAGATAGCTAATTGTAACAGTGTGTGTGTGTGTGTGTGTGTGTGTGTGTGTGTGTGTGTGTGTGTGTGGTGTGTGTGGTGTGTGTGTGTGGTGTGTGTGTGTGTGTGTGGTGTGTGTGTGTGTGTCCAGTATAGGTTGCATCCAAAAGAATTGGACTGTCTTGTTACCACTTTTAGGTTGCCTCGCATGGAATGGAGGGATGGAAGGATGAAGAGATTGCAACAAATCATACATAAATTCTTAGGAAGGAAAAAAAGAAAGTTCAAGGGCCAGGTCTGAAAAGAGATTTTTTCTACTGTTGCTAATACTGTTTCCCATTTTTCTGCGATTACAAAATGTTCGGGTTACATGAAATTGAAAATTCCGATAGTTCAATCTTTTTTTTTTTTTAAGATTTGCATAAAGGGTTATGAGAAACTTTTCTTGCTGGAGGTATGTGTAACCCCCCCCCCCCCCCCCCCCCCCAAATAAAATAAGGAATTTCCGTGGTAGATTACAGCCAGGTTGGTTCTGCAAAATATTAGTGTAAACAAATAAAAAGAATAGAAAATTGCACAGATGCTGTGTGTATAGTTTTGGTGGCAATTTTTACTAAGCAGGAAGTGTAAAGAATAGTCCCGCAGAAAACAAACAAACAAACAAAATCTAAATTGTATTTTCGTTAGGGATTTCTATTATTATAACATTCTAGTAAATCTTTATTAGTTATTAAAAGGATTACTCATTTAAATAGAAAGGAATGTTTTCAGGTAATTTCCAAAATTTTAGAACAAAGAAATGATTATTTCCTGGGTAGGCGCCCATGTGACTTCCTGTTTGAGTGACCATGTGTCTCTCCGGTATGAAAAAGAACAACCACATGCTAGCCAACCTTTTACTTAGAACTCAAGCTGCTGAACCAGGACAAGCTGAGAGGGGTTTGGGGGCTGCTCTCTGCCACTACCAGCAGAGACGATTTTCGACCCTTGGTTTTGTGTTTTTGGTTGTCAGTACTGGTGCTTATTTAACTCCTAAAGGCCATTAAGACTCTTAAAAATTAAAACTCTAAAATCACTTTAAATTCTTTGGAACTTTGAAACTCTATATTTTGTAAAAGAAACCCTAAAAAGTTCTCAGGGTCTCTGAGCTGTTTTTACATTTCTATGTGGTTGTGTATGGAAAGGCCAGACTGTTGGAAAGGTTACAAGCTTGGGCTGATCTGGGAAGAATTTATTTCTTTTGTTTTCCTTTATTATTTTGGCTTGGTTAGTCCCTAACGCTTTGCTTTGCTTTTACTTCTATTTGTGGACTCCAGTCTGTTATATCAGAAATTGCATTTGAGCAGTTAGACACAAAGATACTTAACAATCACGCACCTCACCCACAACTGTAACCCAAGAAAAGGGAGGGTTATTAAAAGTTCAAGTTCACTGAACAAAAGAAATTTAAAACCCAAAAGGCCACGGGTAACATAAAAGTGGCACCCATGTCAAACTTGCTTGTATTTCTCATCGCTCAAGTTCATGTAATTAGCACCCGACAGATGGGAAATAATCACAGAATTAAGCAAGCCTTTCCTGGGAAAGACCATGATTGTTCTGATTTGTTTCAAGGATCAGGTTGTGGCGGTAATGACATGTCCACTAGTCACACCAGAAATGATCAGATGTCCTGTCCAAGGGCCGTACTTATATGTCGTCGGTAAACTTACTTCTACGAGATTAACTCCTGGGTACAAACCCTGTGGATTCAGCGCATTCTACTTCCGTACCTATATCATCTGGGTTTTGTCTCGGTTTCTACCTACTAAGTATCTATAAAGTAAAGGGTGAAGGTCATATAAAAAGAGGGATTCCCTTCTTCTGCGCATGTCTTGAATAACCGCTAACCTTCTGCGCATGCCCACAAACACGCTGACACGGGCACACACAAAGACTGAAAAAGCAGCTTAACTAAAACAAATTTGATAAAACTATTAAAAGGCCATAAACATGATAAGTCACACTCACACACACATACACACATTGACACAAAGTAACAGTGACACACACAGGCACGAAGACAGATTTAGCCTACCCCCCTACACACACACCAAGAGCTAAGCCAACTATCATAGCAGACGAACTTGGGAGCTACAGACACACTTGTAGAGCAGGGGGCCGAGTTCCGTGTCTCAGTCTCTGCAAGTCAAATTCAATGTCTTCTCGGAGAGTGTCTGTCAGCTGGAAGATGTTGTGACGACGAAATCTTAACTTTGCGTGAACGTGATCATTGAATGTGTCCAATGGCTTTGTTTTGATCTAACCCAGGGTGAACTCATGCCCTATCCTCGTTGTACATTACCCACCCCCACCCACAGCAAACATGAGGTTAAAGGTTACTCTCGACCTATGGATCTGCAAGTAACGGACCTTCGAGCTTACAACGAGGTAGTAGGTCACTTCCCCGTTACCAACAACATGTAAGTACGGCCCCTGGTTTGTCACTTCAAGAGCAATACTTGGGGCAAAGTACTGGCTGGATTCCATCAGACTGCTTCTTCTTGTTATTACCACCACCAACATCATCGTTAATTCAAATGAATCATGGTCTTCCCCAGATAAGTCTTGCTTAATTCTGTTATTAATGGTGTTCACCAGCCCATAGTTACTGACGACAGATGAACACTCAAGAAGAATGTATGGACAGATGAAGGCTCAAGTAGAATGTAACCCACCGCTTTTCCCTCCTCCCTCCCCCACCTCCTGTAAATGTCTGGAGGATGCACATATATGCTAAGACAAGGCCCCCAACCCTTCCTTTCTAGTTTCAGCCGACTACAACCATACAACATGTCATACAATGCAAGGGTTCCAACCCCAAATGGTTACATTCAGATGTCACTTTTACATCCACATTAAGTGATAGTGCAGACAGGTAAGGTAAGGTAAGCTAATGTTGCTTATAGCCCAGCCGACTGCAAGGGGCCATATCAGGGCTGTCACCACGTTAAAATCAACTCGCAAATCATTCATTCACACAACTCTTTAAAATACATCTTCTAAAAACCCGCCCAAAATTTTGTTAAAAAGCTTTCCACTGTAAAATCTCAGATCCGATGAAAAATGTTAATCTCTTTCAAGAATTCAAAGATCGCATCGGGCGGAACATCTCTGAACAAGATTTTCATTAAATCTGCAGTAAAATATTTGTGTCTCACATCACGCAAGTACCAACACTCTAAAAGAATATGTTTCATTGTGAGTGGCACATAACATGGAATGGACCATGGAGCTTCTTCACTCTTTAAAAAGTATGAATGAGTAAAATATGAATGGCCGGTGTGCAGCCGGCATAGAACCGTTTCTTCTTTGCGACCACCTGAGGTGGATGAGAGGAACTCTTTTAGGTTTGGACGGATCTGAAAGAGTTTGTTATCCGTCTGTGCATTCCAATCATCCTGCCAGGTCTCTGACATAATCATTAACTTTTGGTTTTTGATCTGTGTAGGGGATAGATATGTCAGACAGTTTCCCTGTTGTGGCATTCTTGGCCAAACGATCAGCCATTTCATTCCCTCCGATGCCAACATGACCAGGAACCCAGGCCAGAACAATGTTGTGACCATCCCCTTTCAATGTGGTAAAAAGTTTAATAAAGTGTAAAAGTTCGGGATGCTGGAGGTTGCAACCAGCTATGGCCTCCAAAACCGACAGCGAATCCGACAAAACCAGAAAGCCCCTCTTTGCAGATTGAGAGATTATCTTCAATGCTAGAACCAGAGCTGTAAGTTCAGCAGAGTAAACAGAAGCATCTGAAGGAATATGTTCTAACAATATTTGAGAAGGAGCACCAGGGCAGACAGGGATAACCATCCCTAGCTAAAGAGGTGGTAGAGGGGACCTGCACTTTACACTTCATCACCATAGCAACATAAGATAAAGGTGGGTGGTGAAAATAGCCTTTTGTTGGTCTGCCAGCAGCCTGATTCCAATTTGCAACATTGACCGAGAACTCGGTGCTTTACCAATGGAGCCAACTATGCCCTATCCAGCTAGAAAAAAGGTCTCCGATGTGTTTGACAAGAATGGTTTGAGAACATCATCTGGGGAAGAAAAAACTCGGCTTTCCGAGTGGTGAAAAGCTGCTAATCTTCTGATGGAAAATGCAATTACTGTGTTTATACCTGCAATATCTTTGCAATTATCACAGTCACTCACTACACGTGGGTGATTGCTGACTGCACCATCATCAGAGTTGTAAAGTGGCTCTTCCATACATTCTGCATCTTCATCACTTGTGTGGCAATCCATGACATCACAGTTAAATCCATAATCTGAGCCTGTCTTACATGATATCACCTTTTTCTCATCTCTCAATCTGCTCAGTTGTAACACAAGATTCTGTTTCAAGCATTCCTTATTTGAATTTGTCCATGTGCAAACAAATCTGGAAAGAGCTTGGAACATTGATATTTCAAAGGAAGACAGGCAAGGCGAGTGCACCACCACATTTGCTAAAACTTCTGGCGTGATCCTTGGTGTGCAGGTCAACACCACAGTGTGGAGATGGCGCCCATGCCTCAGGATGTTCTGCAGGCTTTCATCCGTGACCTTGGACTGGGAAAGTCCCATTCGGTAGTAGGATGAAACCTCAACTACTTTCAAGATTTGTAAAACTGCACAGCTTCTGCACAAATAAAAACAGCCAAAAAAAAAAAGAGTTATCATTTAAAAGTCAAATTAAATTAAATAAACTATGCAGAAACATGTAGTTTTATCTCTGTCCACAATCCTGAGTAAGCTCTTTGTGTTGGATAAGCCAGCAGAATGCAGCAGTAAGCATCTGAAACTGTGCATCACTGCATGTGCATGGAATGCTAGTGTGTAACATAAGGCAGCTCCGAGCTACGTTATAGTTGTACCCTCAAAAGGATGACATTAGTAACAGTACAGGTGGCCACCTCAACAGCTGGAAACTCTACTAGACAGCAGGAAAAAGGGGTGGGTGAGGGATGGGGGTTGGGTTCATGTAGACAGGGGAAAAATCAATCAATAACTGAAAGCGCCCAAGAGTAAGCCCAACCCAATGCCTCAAGGGCTGGACTGTATAATGAGTAAACGAGGGATGACCCCTTGTCAGATACTACATGTACTCAAAGCAGCTTTTCAACAAAGAATACACAGCATTCAGGAGTGTTCTGTACCTGTGGACTTATTTTGTATGTTCCACGTGCTGGAAGGTTACATTTACAGTTTAATTTACATCTTCCTTTCTACATCAGGAAGATCATTATGAACTTACTTCATCGATTATAAAAGGAAACTGTAACCTGACTGCCTCAGTGTTGTCATGACACAGAATTTGGTTCTGACAGGCCAGCTTGAAGACAACTGGAGTTTGTATACACTATATAAGCAACATACAAACTCCAATTGTGTTAAAGATGATCTGTTTTTATAACCAAATTCTGTGACATGACAACACTGAGGACTACATAATACTAACCACCACTGACAGACCAGCACTAAGATGAATGACCCTCTGGCAGGCCTGAACAAAGTGCAGTAAGTCTATTCTCACAGCAGCCGCAGCTGCAAATCATACATGATTTTCAGTCCCTCATGGTAATGCATGCATATGGCCCAAAGCATGAAAAGCTTATCTCAGCTGAAATAAGTACTCTGACTTCATTCTGATGGAGCTAGTCATGGCAGATGAAGTCTAACAAAATCCATGTGCTAATGTTTTGCAATCATGGGCGCCAAGTTCCGATGCAAGAAAACTAATAGATCAACAATATTTTTAAAAAATTTTTAAAAATCGTATGTACTGTTACTGTTTCAATTTTAAAGAGGCAGACTTACTTTTCTTGTGAACACTTCAATACATTTATCCATGTACAAACTCAATAAACAAACAAGTCAACTGTCATAAGTTTGCATATGTTTTAACTAATAACTAAATGTTATACAAATTCTTGGGGTTTTGTTTTTGTTTTCCTTTTTTATGTTGCAAGTTCAATACCTATGCACCATCAAACCCAGCACGTAAAATCTTTGTCTTTGCAAAAAGAACTCTACTCCAAAATCTTTTTTAATATTTACACGTAGAAAACCCTCTTTTGACAACATGAAGCTATAGACGCAATGGGGGTTTTAAATTCTATTCTAAATTACATTCATTCTATATCATGTTCCTTCAAACTCCACGACTTTTTTTTTCTTTTTTATTTGACAACTGATGCATATTAAGATGGCTGTTTGTCTCGGAAGTATGCTTTGCAAAGAAAGAGCAATATTTTTTTCTTAATGATGGGGGAAAACTGAAGTATTTCGGATGACAGGCAGGTTGAAAAGGTAATCTGATGCATAAAGTTTTGTTGTTTTTTTTCTAAGACCTGCTTTTCAATTTCCTAATGAATACATGATTTTAGTTAGCCCTTCACAGGGAAATGAAATGAAACAGACATGTGAGTACATTTAGCACATCATGTGTTATGACAGAAATGAAGTTATGACCTGTTTTTGATTTGATATCCGTTTTGTTTTTGACATTGTTGTTTGTTTCGTTTTTCTTTTTCTTTCGACAAGAGAAAATGTACTGACTGCCAATATAAAAGAGGTAGAACACTGTTAACCAACTCGCTCAAATAAACCATAAATGGTTTATATTGTTATAAACTAGGTTATTCATAGCTTTGTTTTGTGACACTGCATGAATTCATGAACACTGGAAACCCCAAGTGATAAAATTATGAACTGTTCAATTTCATTTTCAAATTATAAAGTAACTAAACACACACAAAAATGACTGTAAACCATTACTCATGGCCTCATGGTAGCCTGAAATTAGTGTACCTTTCTACAGAATACTGAAACTCCAGACTTTATATTCTATGTCAGAAACTCCGGGGTTCACCTTCAATGTCATTGACATAAAAATGGACACCTTTCCTGCTATAGTCATGTGTATACATGTGGATGCGTTTGCAGAGGGGTGCGATTGTAGGCCAAGGCATGTATGTTAGTGTGTCACTGTCGGTGCCTATGCCGATGAGAATTGATGGGGAGGGAGGGAAAGTATGATGGGAAAGCAGCGGAGTGCAGGCCGATGTGAGATATTATCCACAAATTAGCACATCTAATAACTTGATATAATCAAGAGCTTTAAATGTCAAAAAAATGCTGCTGAAACATTCTATCAAACATCCATTTAAACAATTATGGGTGTTTATGTTTTGTTTTGTTGATTTGGTGGTGGAGTTTTTGTTTGTTTCTTTTTCTTTTTTTAACGCAATACGGACATAGTTTAAAATGGTCTTACCTCAAGATCACTTTGACAAAGTCGTCATCCAGCGACTCCAAATTCACCACTCAGGTAAAGGCTGCAAAGGCCACGGCCAAAAGAAATCACCGCTGACAGCCCTGTTATTGTCAGGCTCTTGCAAGAGTGAAGCTGCAGATGGTTTAGTCTCTTGTCTCTGCCTTCCTGGTCAGGTCTCTTGGCTGTCTCTGTTCCCACCTCACCTGCACTGGAACCGTTTCTCTGTTCTGACTGCTGTCCTCTTTCCCAGTCTTCAAAGTGTCCAGGACAGGGGTTACACAGTAAATCCTGCAGCCGTGGAAGCTTGGACATCAGAGCAAACACTGCTGTTGAACTGATTGGCCGATTGAGCTTCATGTGAACCTTCTCCAGCAGTGGGCATTGTTCTGCCATGACCACAATGTCCTCATTGAAGGCGTCACACTTCCTCAGTATCACCACTTGCAGGTTGCACAGGTTCTGACACAGTGCCTTAAACCTCAGGCTGGTAAAAAAGTAAAAGGAATCAAGGTAAAGCATCTGCAGATCTCTTTGCTTCTCCTGGCAAGCAATTTCTTCCAAAATATCCCCAGAATGAAGGATCCATGCATCAGAACTTTTCTCTGCTCTCCAAGACGATGCTCTCTCACCTTCCACAGAGTGCACAAGACAGTCATCAAAATCATCAATGTCTGAATAATCACAAGGACTGTTCCATACTAGCGATTCAACGGTCAGTTTCAGACAAGTCAGAGACGTTGCCCTGAGCAAAGTGCTCAAGCGCTTAATCTTCTCATTCAAAGTCAAATCAAGAGTTTTCATATTGGGAAAGGCAGCTGCAATGGCGCTCAAGCAGTTGTCATCAAGTCTCGAACAACTGGACAGCTCAAGAGAAGAAAGCAGTGTGTTGGCCTTGTCTACTGCTGTCTGGAAGGATTCCGACCTGACGTCAGCTCCATGAAGCGGCAGTTTTTGGAGGTCAGAACAGTGATCAAGAATGACTGTAACAACATCATTGCTTAAACAAAGGCCTAAACAAAGCTGTCTCAGTTTAGGACGCAATGAAAAGTAGTCTTTCATACAGTCCACAGTCACAGATCAAGCTGATACCAAGCTTTGAGGCAAAATGTCAGTGTTTGCAACTGTTTCAAACATGTTAAGCTCCTAAAAGTCAAACACAAAATTATCCTGGGAAATATTTGCATAATACTGTTCCACTTTGATGTGAAGATCCACCAGAGTGCTGTATCTGGCCAAGAAATCTAGTCTTGGCTGGTACACAGTGTGAAGTGATAGTTGCTTTAAGCTGGGATAGAACATCTGACCTGTGACAAAACAGGAAGACCATACATTTCCAATCTCTTTTACTGATCTGACCACATCTCTGACTTCCACTGTCTTTTCCCTTGTTCTCCTACGGATATCTTTGTTCTCCTTGACTTCATTTTCACCCTCATAACATAATGTGCGGGTGCACTTTTGGTGGAGCATGCCTCTGTAGACATCCGGCTTTCTAACCTGGGTACCAAATACCCTGTCTCGGCCATCATTTTTAATTTCAATACGCTTCCAGGCATCTACCATCAATGACAGTTGATGAAAATATTTAGACGCTGGTCTAACTCCCTTAACAAGGTCAGGTACCATGAGATAAGAGAATATTTTGATGAGTATTTCCACAGGCAGATCGAGTATATGTGCATCCTTGGAGTTTGTCCCCATTGCCGCTGACACCTGGGTCTGGGTCTTCAAGTCTGTAAGAGAAATGAACATTCAGACTTTTGCTTCCATGCCTGTCTCCAATCTTAGCCCAACAACACAAGAGTTCATAAAATTATCAGGACTGACAACAGGAAAACAAAATTAATAATAATGACAATTATAATATTGCACCCATCCAAACAACATAGGCTACAAGGTGCTTTACAGCTTAAACAAATTAATTCCTAAAATATACGCTGGACACACGCACACACACACACACAGATGACACACACACACACACACACACACACACTGGTACAATGTGTCACATACACAAGAACATACACTGTATAACATGGTGGACAGTTCATTTACACATGAGCAAGTGACATATACTATGATATAGCAATTCAGTGATATTTCAGGTGGTATTCTGCAACTGCCGTTTATACAAATAAGTTTTAAGTGCAGACTTGAAAGTCAGGAAGGAAGGGGCATGATGTAGATGGAAAGTAGTGAATTCCACAGTAGGGCTGCAGAAAAAGAAAACGCTCAAGAACCGTGCTGCTTTCGGTTATATGAGGGAATTTGAAAAAATCTGTCATCAGTGGAAGAACAGACATGTAGGAATATATTTCAAATAGGTCAGACAGAGAGATAGGCAGACGCTTCATGTATAACAATCTTACAGCACAGAGTGATAGACATGCGGACTTCTATTGAATCCTGTGCTCAGTTTTAAGCCAGTGTAACTAATTAAAGAAATATGAAGAATTATGTCGTTCTGGTGCCTTGTAGATAAAGCAAGCCACTGAATGAAACTAGTTTATTTAAGATATATTTAAACATATATCTGTACTATCACAAAGATATCACTGAGAGAAATCTGGGCTCGTTCTTTCTCCCATGAACACATCACCTGTGTACAAGGCTGCCTATCTTTTTTTCCCATTTGTTTTCAATTACTGTACCAAACAGAATTCATCTTCAGAATTTTATCATGAATATGTTGTGCGCAGTTCTCTTATATTCTGTCTATGGACTGTACCATCTCACTGAACAGACAAGCAGTCACACTACCACTTCAAGGCCAGATGGACAGGCAACCAATGAAGAATGCTGAAAATAGTTTCTTGTTTTCAATTTTCAACACTCAACCAGTCAAGGCACTGAATGAGATCGACTTCCAACGGACAGAAATTGTGGTTTACCACACAAAAAATAAAACCAAAAAACAAGTGAAGAGGAAAGAGATTTATTATGAAATAAAATATAAATAAATGAACGCATAAACAAGTATTCATTACAGTTTTACCCACTACTGGGATAGATCTCCAATTACGATTTTCATTACACAACCGCTAGCTGTAAACTATCCAGACTGATACAAAATCTACATTTAGTATGGGTAATGGAGAATCTTTTTCCAGTCAGTTCTACAGACAAACCGACAGGAGCTTGGCAAATCACCGGTCCCCCTTCTAATCTGTCAACTCTGGCAACAAATAGACCATGCTAATAGTACAAGACACATGCACTGACACAAAGCTATTCTAGCTACACACTATTTGTCTTCAGCTGCAGGTAAAACACGCTTCTCTCCAGTCAGCAGCTTGACTGCAGGTTTGTTACATCAACACTCAAAACAGACCAATAAAACTAAAACGCTCAAAATGTCTCATCGTTTCCTGGGTAAAGACATTTAACCTTTCCCATAAGGCATGGGTCTGAAATGACCACACTCATGATTTTCACTTCATAGCTGGGTACATTAGCTTTAAGCCGTCCCCACCAAAGTTTATGACTTTGTCAAAAACCATGGCCCTACATCTGTACCAAAAATTGTTTGTTTTGGTTGGTAAACAAGGAAGTAAACAAAAGCAAAAAATCCCAATACGTCGTGTGTCTGAGCAGACCCATACTCTCAAGAAAGAAAACTTGAATGCCATACATCATGGGTCTGGCCAAACCCATGCATTCTAAAGACATAGAGTAAAAAAAAAAAAATAGAACCAGCCCAGTAAATCGTGGGTCTGTGCAGACCCACACTCTCAAAAAAGAAAACCCGAGTGCTGTACATTGTGGGTCTGGCCAGACCTATGCCTTCTAAAGATGCAGACTATGAACCTTATCTAAATGACCCATTTTCCATTGTTCATGAGCCGTACATCCTGAAAGTTAAACAGCCACCTCCGCATGTTTCTGATCAAGTGGGCCTTCTGCAGTTTGTACAGCTGATCTTGCTATTCAACTTGTGGAGTAGGTGTTCTTTTATAATTCATTTTGCAATTGCATACTGCTCATTAAAACTAATTGTAAATCTCTATGGTCATAAACTTAAATTCATGTCATAAAGAGATGAAACTGATGAAGTTTTAATCTTGAGGCAAACCACAGTGACTGATTCAGTCAGTGCATATACATAATAAAGTTGTTTTTGATGTGATACAAATTACAAAAACAGTAACAAGAGGATATTCACACAGTAAAGAACCTGTCACATGTATGAAATCTGATTCCCCTCATTTCTGATTTCTTTCATCACATTTGTTTTGATCTGCAGCAGAGCAGCGCTGGTAACAAACTTCCTCAGCCTGTGCTGCTCCCATCAGCGGCAGTATAGCCATTTGATCTGTGGTGTCTGTGGTGTAACGCAACATTCTGAGAAAAAGGGCAGCATTGACCTGGCATCCCCTGCTTAGCATCTACTGCTTGAAATGGGATAGCATGTGTATGTGTGTGACATGTGTGATCGGGAGGGGGAAAGGGTGGGAGAAGGAAATGGACTCGAGGTGGGGGCTGCTTAGACAAAGGAAACTGAGTAAACCATTGAGATGGAAAAAGATAAAAGGGGTGTGTTTCTGTGTGTATGCATGTGTATCAGTGCGTCTGCATAATACATTTTTGCTGTACTGACATAGAGAAACACATCACAACTGGTTTGAATATCAGTAGCATGGAGTGAGTGACATAATAATCAAAGCCATGTCTCTACAGGTGTGAATGCGTGCAGGCATGCACATATTGAGATAAAGAAGCACGTTGAATCACTCGCACGAAAGCTTATCTATAAATTCCAAAATGTCCAGTTCATGTCGTAGATCCAGTTAGCCTACATTTAAAAAACAAATATAATAAAACAAAAGAATAGCATTCCATTCCACACTTTACAATTTATGACAAGATTAGGTCTGTACACAACCACAACGTACGGCAAGTTTTAGTTTCTTCAGGCTCAGACAGTTGAAAGTGCTAAGACAGCAGATAAGTGGAGTGCCTTAGCCACATGTGATTCCTCAGCCTGCAGTCACCTATCATCATTTTCTTTCCTTTGTCTTTCAAATGATCCCGTTCGACACTTGAATGTATACCATAGTGTATTTGAAGTTGATCTATTCTAACTGCTTTAAAATCATGCAGTAGGTACCATTTAAATGCTCTTTTTTGTGCCCCTTCTGTTGATGGTCCTTTTTTTCCCCCTTATTTAAATCTATGAAAATAATTCCTAAGAGCGCATCCCTACCTCAGGTTATGAAAAACATCCAACACCACTAAAATCACCAGTTGAGTAACGTGTAGATGTAAGATTGCAACATTACTGAGACATTAAAAATTCTGAATGGTTACAAATTTATCAAGTGCTGTCAAAACACAAAAAGTCTGTTCAAAGTTTCAGTACGTCAACAATGAGCCAAAACTAACTTACATGCACACTTTTTTTATGAGCCAAAACTAACTTACATGAACACATTTTTTTTTTAAATGTGTCAACAATGAGCCAAAACTAACTGACCCGCACACTTTTTTATGAGCCAAAACTAACTTACGTACATTTTTTTTTTTTACTAACACTAACAGTTATTAATCTCTGGATTGTACCTGCTTCTACCGTTACAACAGGAACACTTAACAATCTTAAAAATCAATTAGACAACCTGCACTTAGGTTTGCTTTGACAACCAGTTCAAGACTGATCACGAATACTGGAACAGTGGAAGTCTGATAACCGACGCACATGATGGGCATGCCAATGTTCAAGTATTAAAAAGTAAAGAAACTTTCTTATGAAAACACAAAAAGGTTCTCTAAACCTGTGCCAAAGCAAAACATATGACAAAAACAAAAAACGCACGATATGAAAATGAGTCGCCACATGTATACGTAGACCGGTTTGTCAATTCGGCAGTCAACTTCAGACAGACAATGCATGCTTGCATCAAACTACTCCCAACAGATCAACAACATAGGTATGGATAATCGATTCTGATCAGTGAATTAGGTATAGGTATAGTATTAAGAGCGATTGAGGCTCTACTTTTAAAGAGCCTATTCGTCTATCTAATTTTAACTTTGATTTTTAGCATTGTGTGCAAGCTCAGTTTTTCAGAAATTATTCTTGGCAAGTAGGGTTCAGTGATGGTAGATTCTTCCAATGTTCATCAAGTCTTCTCTTGAAAGCATCCACTGATGGTGCAGAAACCACTGACTCTGGGATATTGTTCCAAGTATCAACTATCATTGATCCTTTTCGAGAAAAAGTTCGCTCTAACTGCTAATTTGCTTCTACTCTTCTTCTGCTTCATTGAATTTCCTCGTAACTGGCTTTTCGTGTCCTTTTCAAACATAGGTTTCTGGGTGTTGTACATTCCATTGAGGTACCTATAGGTTTCGATCATATCAAATTTACCAAAAATGTCTAAAAACCACAATCACGAGCCCGATAAAATATTCAGGTGAAAGCAAAGTTGACAACAACATGGAAGTAACACAGATGCGCCACTCGCATCTGCCTGAACAGATCTCGCGCGTGAATGAGGAATACACGCATTCTCTCGCATTTCCCAAAACCCTCACGGAACAGGCCTGATTTAGGGGGGCGAGTGGGGGGGGGGGGGGGAGAGAGAACATAGGACAATCAATTCTGATGTCAGCAAAGCTTATCAACAATGTCCAAGAATCGAAGTGAAACTACTATCACGACAATAGCCTAGTTTTACCTGAAAGCAAAGTTGTAAACAAGGTGGAAAAGAGCACAGTTACACCGCTTGTCTTGTCCTGGACAAATCTCGCGCCTCAGTGACGAATTCGCGCATTCTCTCGCATTTCCCAGAATTCTGACAGAAGAGACCTGTTTAGGAGATGAGGAGTACAGGGAAGTGGAGGAAAACATGGGATAATCAATTCTGATTAGCAACGCTTACCAAAAAACGTCCAAGAATCGAAGTGAAAACACAATCACTAACACAATAATAAATTTAGGTGAAAGCTATGTGGGAAAAAACACATCTCTGCTGCTTATCTCGTCCTGAACAAATCTCGCGGGTGAATGACGAATTCACGCATTTTCTCGCATTTCCCAGAATCTTGACGGCAAAGAGGAGGGGAAGAATGGGAAAAGGGCGGGGGGGGGGGGGGGGGGGGGGGGGGGGCCTGGGAAAAGGTATGCACATCTTTCCATGTTACTTTATCTCAGCTAATGGCCTACCGTATAGATCTTCAGAGTCAAATATCAGATTTGAAGCGCACACCAGGCTAACGATCAGAAAATCGATTGCTGCATTTCAAGCCCGTCAATCCACATTCTTGTTTTGACATTTTCTCTTGAACTGTGAAGCCGACAGATGCTGCCGCATTGCATGCCCACCTGCGCCACGTGTCTCATGAAAATGGCAGAAAGCAAGCTCTGACACAGATTACCTCCCTTGCAGATTTCCGAACATCTTGTCCACTTGGACAAAAGAGGAAAAGTAGTCACTAGACTCCAAACAAATGGGGAAAAAATTGCGAAACAAACTCAATACATCTCGACCCACTTTTTACCTCTGGCAGGACAAAAAAACATCCAAAACAGCTGCAACAAAGCATGAACAAACACTTATTTCTTCAATGTCAGTGCGCAATAGTGGCCTTGGATGAATAACGGAAACTATGTAATCGAACAAAAGAGAAGACCGAAGCAGTTAACGGGAAAAAAGATACTGATTGATTCAATAATAATAATAATAATGGTATCATAATCATGTAATCATAATAATAATGATGATAGTGATAGTAATGGTGGTAGCAGTAGTAGTAGTAGTAGTAGTAGTAGCAGCAACGAAGAAGAGATAGGAGGATAGCATAATGATAATGATGATAATAACAACAACAACAACAATAATAACAATACTATAGACAATGGGAAAAATAGCATGATAATGACCTGAGAAATATCCAAATTATCATAATAACAATAATCATAATAACAACAACATCAGCAACAATGACGATGATGACGATGATGATGGTGATGATGATGGTGATGATGATGATGATAATAGTAATAATAAAACAATAGTAAGGATGATGATGATGATGATGATGATGAGAAGAAGAAAAAGGACAACAACAACAATAATACAGTTTTTCATTAAAATAACAATATAATCCATGTATTGAGGCAAAGCATAAATCTGAGCCAGAGTTTTGCATAACTGATAACAGATCAAATGAACAACCCCGCCAATCATTTCACTTATTTTTAGGGATTTCTATCAATGACATCATTCACAATTTAAGAAATGTGTGAGCTACCATTTAGCTGAGATCGCATTTCAGGCCTTTGCACTCACCCGTGACTTTATCTTTGCGCCGGGTGGTCTCCCCAAAATAGTCCCATTCCTTTCATTTTAATGTGTCTGCTTGGAGCCACCTGACGTGTACCTTGATGGCCATATGAGGAAGGAAAAAAATCTG
>CM065717.1:45772918-45775418 GCA_033310375.1 Conus canariensis
GTGTGTGTGTGCGCGCGCGCGCGCGCGCGCGCGCGTGTGTGTATATGCATGCTTGCGTGCTGTGTGTGTGTCAGAGAGAGAGAGAGAGAGAGAGAGAGAGAGAGAGAGAGAGAGAATTTCTTTTTGAAAAAAAAGCCATGGCCCATAAGAAATGTGTGTACAAGGAAAAGATAAACAAGTCCGTTGAATTGGTAGAGAATGTAAAAGTCGGTTTTGTTCAAATACAACGCGAACGCGTAACAGTTCTCATTATTATCATGATAAGTGTGAATAAGCAAAGTTGTTTGAAATATGCATGTCTGTCACTTTGAACACTTGCCTGGATGTAGTGCCTGCGAGGATTTGTGCATTGTAGAATGCGGTCTTTGCTTACTGTACAATTGTGTTGACGATTTTGTTTGCAAGTTATCGACAAATGAAAAAAATGAGGGTAACCACACCATCTTCTGCCCTTCCACCCACAACCCAGATATTTGACGCCAATATTAAACATGTTTTTTAAAAATCAATTCATGGTAAAAGAGAGTCTCTCACTCCCTCACTCCCGCTTTTTCGAGAATTTGGACACCTCTCCTTCCTCTCTCTTCCGCCTGCTTTCCCGCTTTTATCAACATTCAAAAGATGAGTCCCTCTTCATCTCTCCCCCTCCGGCTTTTATGAAAATTTAGAAGACGAGTCTCTCTTCACCCCTTCCCCCTCGCCCCTTCTGAAGCTTTTTACGAAAAAGGAGTGGGGGGGGGGGGGGGGGGGGACGTGCCCCCCCCCCCTTTTTTTTTTGTTTCCTTTTTTTTTATTTGGAAGATGAACCACCTCTCCCACTCCTACTTTTATTCAAACTTTGGGCTCTCCCGTAATTCTTTTGTCGGTTTCAGTCCAACCTTTTATAAGGAGAAAGCGCGCCTTGGCTTAAGGCTGTGTCAGGCCAATTGACATAGGCTAGAACACCAAGGCTACATCAAAATGTTGTTATGCTCTGCATAGTTATGCGGGAATTGTCTTCAGTTGTGACAAGCTGCCAGCATAACATTATCAGTCTCCAAAATCTCCCGAAGTCGGAGTGTGGCTGCCCATGTGGCGGGGTAATCAGAAACGGTCACACACGTAATGTTCTCATCCCCCAGCTGATGTATTTGTACCACAGTGTTCAAGTACTTCGGCTGTTTGGATGATCCCTGGAGTCTTTTAGCCAGGGTACGACAACAACAACAACAAACAATAAGGAGAAAGCTCTTAACGTTACTTATCATCAAAATATAGCCCATGTTGTGTATGATGCATACATCATTGATACTGCAGCGTTGGTTGCTCAGACTGAAGCTGCTAGATTCTATTACAAAGTTTTCAACTGCTGTTAAAATTCAGATCTGTTTAATGGGTTGTAAAGTCAGGTGAGAATCACTTAGTGTAGACTGTGGAGCTGTGTATTGTCCAACAACATCTGTGATAACAGGTGTTAAACAAACCACTTTACTGAGCTTTTTCATTCTGGAAATCACAGAGAAATTTTGTGAGTGTCAGTGTAGATTGTATGTCTGATTATTGTCCAATATTATTTATGATGGACAAACGTAAAATAAACGACTGAACTGAACATTCTTAATTTCTGCAAATCACCAAGATATTCTGGAGAGAGAGAGAGAGAGAGAGAGAGAGAGAGAGAGAGAGAGAGAGAGAGAGAGAGAGAGAGAGAGAGAGAGGACAATTGATTCTGGAACTGTAAAAAAAAAAATGAATCTGTAAATAATGAAGCAATTAAAAATACACTGAAAGATATCGTGGCATTGTCACAGCTACTTAAACACATTTTAAATCAATATTGTCATTAAATGCGAGTGTCATGCCGAGTTATGAACTATTTAAGCATATCAGCGTATCACATGCAGATGACCTATACATGTATGGTGATGGATCTGCCGTAAGAAAAATGATTGAATGATAATGACGGCATGGTGTTGTATCCACATGTGACGGACAACCTAAAAGGATGATAACTGCAGTAAACTCATACAAAACGGGAACCATATATCTTAAATTTATGTTGGTCAGTTAGAATAACATACAATACAATTTGTCATGCAGACATGGTGCGTAGTGTAAAATCATAAGTAGCCAAATTCTACCACCACCAACAAAATACAGGTACCTCCCCAAAAGGGTACAAAATTCAAATTGAGCTTTTGTTTTCAATTCTTGTTCAGTCAGTATGTCATTTTGATGCCAAAGAATGTTTTCAAATCAATTTCTCAAAATCCATTTTCTTATCCATCGCTCATGATCATTTTTCTCTCTAATCGCAAATTCTGTGAGTTGCTCAAGTAAGCTGAACTTCCGACTCACCACTGGTGCCCAAGTGTTTCACCCACCACGAAATCTCTACAACAGTTCGACTCAAAATCTAATTTGGAAAAAAAAAAATTTACACACACACACACACACACACACACACACACACACACACACACACACACACATCATTGGTAGATAATTAGATGTGTGTGTG
>CM065717.1:45780418-45782918 GCA_033310375.1 Conus canariensis
CAGGACTTTTTCGTTTGCTGTAATTTTCTTTCATTTTTTTTTTCTTCAGTGCATAACAGTTGTAAAGTGTTAACTTCAAACTGGGTATGGTGAAGCAGGGAGAGCATGCCTAACTGCCAAATGACTGTACTGGAAGTCCATCGCGAATGATAATGACGTCATTGACACCTGAGATGAGCAAGCAGCCCAGAGTCGAATGCGCAGATGCGGTCACACTGTCTGTGGACATGCGACAGCAAAGGCAAAGTCAGGTCCCCTCGAGTTGCGGGCTCTGCGTTTCTGGTCTAGGACTGGACTTAGACACCTCTCATGGGCACATGAGAGCCATTTTCACCGCTTCACAAAATCTGCACTTTGGTTCCCTGGTTCTCTTCTGCTTTCCACGTTTATATGTAACTGCCATTTTCACCAGGCGGTCTTCCCCCCCCCCCCCCCCCCCCCCTCCGATTAGTACATGATCCGCCATGGATACTGTGTGTGTGTGTGTGCGTGCGTGTGTGTACACACACGTGTGGTGTGTGTGTGTGTGTGTGTGGGTGTGTGTGGGTGTGGGTGTTTGTGTGTGGGTGTGTAGGCTATGTGGGTGCGCATGTGTGTGTGTGTGTGTGTGTGCTGTGTGTGTGTGTGTGTGTGTGTGCGTGCGCCTGCGTGCCTGCGCTTGCGCGCGTATGTGTGTGTGTGTGTGACCGCGCGCGCGCGTGTGTGTGTGTGTGTGTTTCTGCGTGTGTGCGAGCGCGCGCGCGCATAAAGTGACATTTCACGTGCCCTTTAAAAGTCGAGGGGCTACAGGATACGCGACAAGGACATGTCTGGGACAAAAGGACAGAGATGCAGTCATCATAGCAGCTACTTCGGTTTGTCGTCATGGTCAAAGACCCTTGAAGGGGCATGTCCCATTGGAAATTACTCACGGAGAGCTGGCCCCCAGTTGACGTGCCCCTGCTGTGTTCCCGTTCTCCTCACCCCACCCTCGCCCTCCAAGGTCAACGTGACACCTGGAAGATATCCAGAAATCTGCTCTCCTCTGTCTGTATTTCCGTACACATCCTCTCTCTCTCTCTCTCTCTCTCTCTCTCTCTCTCTCTCTCTCTCTCTGTGCGTGTGTGTGCGTGCGCGTGTGTGTCTTGCGTGCGCGCGTGCGCGCATACGCGCGTGCGCGCATACGCGCGTGTATGTGTGATAAATGTGTAGCCATGTAATAGATGTCATTTGTATAATGATGCATGTGTTGTAGCGTTCTGTGCTGGTTTAGCAGATTAGTTACGGATAGCATGAAAAATTACAACAGTATGCCAGCATTTTGTCTCCGACTGTCATCGTTTCTCTCAGTAAACTGTACTCCGTGTGTGTGTGTGTGTGTGTGTGTGTGTGTGTGTGTGTGTGTGTGTGTGTGTGTGTGTGTGTGTTAGAATTTGGCGCGCCTTTGTGTGTTTGTGTCTGTGTGCATGCATGTGTATATGTGTGTGCGTGTGTGTGTGTGTGTGTGTGTGTGTGTGTGTGTGTGTGTGTGTGTGTGTGTGTGTGCGCGCGCGCGCGCGCGCGCGTTCAGTTCGCCGGAGAGAGAGAGAGAGAGAGAGAGGGAGGAGAGAGAGAGTATATAATCGCGAAGGCAGGATTTCCAATCGACCAGCATCCAGCGCTGATTAACTAGTGTGTGCAAAGGGTTCGTTATTCAGACATTTTAACGCCCTCAGCATTCCAGCCCAGAGGAGTTCTTGAAACTGTCAACTTAATATCCCCGACCTAAATATCCCCCGACGAAGAGTTATCACAATGTCGTTTTCCGTTTCATGAGAGAGAGAAGAGAGAGAGAGAGAGAGAGAGAAGAGAGAGAGAGAGAGAGAGAAGAGAGAGAGAGAGAGAGAGAGAGACAGACAGACAGACAGACAGACAGACAGACAAACAGAGAGAGAGGAGAGAGAGAGAGAGAGAGACAGACAGACAGACAGACAGACAAAAGAGAGGAGAGAGAGAGAGAGAGAGAGAGAGAGCTTTCGTTGCACGTTGAAAGTTGCCACGCTGTATTTTCAGGACAATGAAAGAAAGTATGAGACAGACTGGCGGAATTCCGAGAAACTCATACTCGGGTGGACTGAATAAACAGAAGAATATGTCGTCACTCTACGTATAATGCAGGGCTAACCCAAGGAAGGCACGCCCAGTGGAACAACCAAGTGTTTAAGGAGATTCACATACAGAATACACCTGGAGAAAATTGGAAAGGGCAGCCCAGGACAGGGCGCGCTGGCGGATTGTTGTTGATGGCCATTGCTCCAGTGGGAGCTGATGGCTTGAACGAACAACCATACAGTCAGCACTGCGAGAGAAAAATTTACGCCACCAGAAGCTTCAGCAACGACGTTAGACACGGCAGGAAACCACAAATCATAGTCTGGAACGGTGGTGACATCAAGAGCATGGAAGCTGGATTTACTAGATGGAGTTAACGACAGTCCGGAAATGTACTGTAGACCCTCCAGAATGCGAAAACTATAGAGAT
>CM065717.1:45785418-45907918 GCA_033310375.1 Conus canariensis
AAGAAGAAAAATCAGCACACAGAGATATAGATTAAGCGTTCCTCCTATCGAAGGGGGGGGGGGGGGGGGAGAGAGAGAGAGAGAGAGAGAGAGAGAGAGGAGAGAGAGAGATTCCCTTTTGTAAAATATTAACATACAACAAACTGTTAAGGATGATAATTAGACAACTACAATGCATCAATAATATCAACATTTTTAGAGAGAGAGAGAGAGAGAGAGAGAGAGAGGAGAGGAAGAGAGAGAGAGAGAGAGAGAGAGAGAGAGGGGGTGGAGGGACGGACAGAGGCGAGAGTATGGTGCGGGAAGAACACAGGTATGCATGTTCAGAGAACAATCGAACAAACACAAAATATCGAGGAAATGCAAGAAGCATGCAAGAAGTGCGGAGACAATCGATTTTAAAGCACGAGGAAAAAGAATGAAAACAAAACACAAGCGGAGAAAAAATGCATAATGATAGCCCATCATAAAGGGGGGAAGGGGGTGGGTTGGGGGTGGGAGAAGCAGGACTGGACGAGTTTTTTTTTTTTTTTTTTTTAACACCCCGCCTCTCCCCCTCCCCCTCGTCCTATCCCGATCGGCCACCACAGCCGCCTCTGACTCGTGATATTTACTTTTTTTCTTTTTTTTTCTTTTTTTGGCGTCCCCTCCCCCCCTCCCCCTTCTACTGGGGAAAGACACCCAGACCCGTTATGGCCCCCCTCTCACAGATAACTGATCGGCCCCTGACAAAAGCGCAAACTGTAGGTGGGAGTAACTTGGGCCCGGTGTTGTGTGCTGTTTTATTATTACTTGAGGCAAACAATTATTTCTATTTCTGTTACCAGAATTTTTTTTTTTCTCTTATACACACAGCGACTCACTTTCAGGATGAACACATTCGGTCTGTTTAATCATAATATAGATGAATTTTGTGTCCTTCCAAATTTTTTTTAATAAAAATTTTTTTTTTTTTTTTTTTTTTTAACCGTGGGTTGAAAACGCGTACCAGGAAAAAGGTTGGGTTGAAAAGCACAAGCAGCAACGCCACCTGGTATATATGACCTTTACCAGAGAACGACCTTCAAGGCCAAGGTCACGAGAAGAGACAGTTGCGGTCTCAGGCGGCCTTCTACTCTCCGTGCTGACGAAGGGTTTATCGTTTTGGATCGAGAGTGGAAACGAACACCAGGAACAACAATGTCAGCATATCCAGTTACCGATCACGACAAGAGGAAGCAGATCAGCATCCGTGGTATAGCACCGGTGGAAAATGTAGCGAACATCAAGAAATCTTTCAATCGGCATTTGCATTACACACTGTGCAAGGACAGAAACGTTGCTACTCCTCGAGATTACTTCTTCGCTCTGGCTCACACTGTCAGGGATCATGTCGTAGGGAGATGGATGAGAACTCAGCAACACTACTATGAAGTCGATCCAAAGGTAAGGACCCGTTTATACTGTGGTCTGTGAGGAATAATACCAAAGGCAAGGTAAACATTAACAATGAAACAAAGACTTCCCTTAGCCCAAGGAACAAAATTTACAAAACAACCGAAAAAAAAGTTGAATATGGTTAGACTCGAACGACGGATTACACAGTTCTATTGCTAAGGCTTTGTAGAGTAAACCGTGTTTAGATGTCAGCTATAAAGTCAGTCAATAAAAATGCATTTAAATACAACGTTTGCTCAGCATATAATTATAACAGTGATGCTAATAGAAATCAAAATTTGGCGCCTTGTTAATAACTGCAGTTAATCAGGAAAGGGGGGAAAGAACAGTTGAAACTAATGAAAGTCCTTGGCCACAGAAAAAAAAAAGACATTTTTCTTCTTTTGGCCCAAACATAACCACAACATACATCAGTGGCCTTGCACATTAATTTAAAGAAGATGAAATCATGAGCCAAAGTTCATTTCCTTCAGTCAAGATATTAATATTTTAGTATTTTACTCAAACATTATCAAAAATTGATTGTGTGTGTGTGTGTGTGTGTGTGTGTGTGTGTGTGTGTGTGTGTTATTGTATATTGTTGAAATTATGTTAAGATTGTTGATGTGAGGTGTTGAAGTTAACATTGTTGTGAGGTGTGTTGTTCAGCAGTTGTTAAAAAAATTCTTTTGTTTCTCTTTTTTTCCCCCTATCTGTTACATCTGCTCAGGTACTTTGTTTTAAATTAGAGTTTTAAAACAATTTTTGAGTTGATTGAATATTGATACTTTTTACTTACTCTCAGGTAGTAGTGATGATATTGTTTTATATTGAACTTAAACCTTGTTGAATATTTAAAAAAAACAAAAAAAACACACACACACAGAACAACCAAATAATTGTATCCCATTGTTGGTGTTGCAGGTCATTTGTCAAAATCCCTTTTTTTTTTTCAAGATGATGTATACGTGTATACATATAAAGTTTTGTTGTTGTTTTGTGAGTGTGTGTGTGTGGTGTGTGTGTGTGTACACATAGCATGTTTCTTAAACAGTAACTGTAAAGGTGTACAAATGGAGGTTGGCCGTAGTTAAGGGGTGTGTTTACTACAGAAAGTGTTCAGCTAATCTTGGGCCTCATCACAGAAGGTTAAAATATCAGCTGAAGGTACTGTTTCACACAATTATAATCATGTGTCTTTCATTCCCATCTGTGCTTCTAACATAGAGAATGAAAATCCCCTTTTCTTCAGTACAGAGGGTATAAAAACTTTCAAATGTTCACTGCCTTCTACTAAGTTCCAGTTCTGGGAACACCTCATGTTTGAAGGTTTAAAAGTGCTCCTGGGCAATGACCGCAAGTATGAAAAAAAATGCATTTGGAAATTATTTCTCTTTAGACTGTGCTTTGAAATGTAAACATTAACCAGTTTCACAATACTTAAGTAATTCAGAGGTCAAGAGAAGTCAGGATGTGAAGACTAGATCGATACGTTCCATAGTTTTGATCCTAACAATGAGGGTTTTTTTTTGTGTTGTTGTTTTTTCCTCTCTCTCTCTCTCTCTCTCTCTCTCTCTTCATTTATAATTATCATTTTTGTTATTTGTGTTTTTGCAAGAATCTTTGGGTAAACAATGCACAAGAAACATACTATCTTTGCTTTAAATGTAATTTTGTTTTGGTTTAAAATACGTTGTGTCTTTTAAGTCTTTAAGAATATAGACAGACGCAATTTCCTCTCAGTTTCACATTGATGAAAAATTTATAGCTCCAGAAGTAAATCAGATAAGAAAACAAAACAAAACAATTTTCATCTCGATTGAAACTTATAAAAATAAATCTATTATTGAATGAAGAGTGCCGTGCACAGGTACAACAAATATATTGCCCTTAGTAATGAAAAGAAATCATGGCATGTACAGATAGGTCTGTTAAAGTGTTTATCTCTGAACCAGGCTTTACATAAGATCTCCATGTCACTTGCGTTTCTGGCCATAAAATCTTCACAGCCTGCAATAAATGCAAGACTGCTCAGGGCTATTCTAGATGTTCTTGCCTCATTTTGTTTTGTTTGTGTTAGTGTCTGTTTGTTCTGCTTTATTTGGAGTGCATACAAAAAATATTTTGCAGACAAACAATACTGACCATCTCTCAAATCCAGTGACTGACATGAACATTGAAACTATTATCATAAACTAGTTTATCAAGTATGATGTTTTAAGGTAGAGACTTTCCAGTCTTCCTTTCTTTGAAAACATTCAAAGTAATTGTGTTCTACTGGCAGCATTCAGAATACATCTTCCAGATCTCTATTTAACTTGTGTATGTTTCCAGCATGCAAGAAATAATAACCAAAATACCTCTGTATAAAAGGAGAGGGATGTTGGGGGGGGGGGGGGGGGGATCACATTTTCCGTACCTTTGATCTTATTGGATATGCATACAATAACCCAAATCAGTAACATTGCCTATTCATATTATCTTCTCTGTCCCATCAGAGGAAAAAGCAGGTTATAAATTCACAACATGGAAACAGATCAAGCATCAAATGCTGAATGCACAAGGGTTGCATATATTCCGTATTATTCAGTGACTGTTTTTTTTCCTTAGATGGATACAGAGATCCACTCATTGAGAGAAGATAATGAGCAATGTTGCTGATTCAGATCATTAACATTGCAGACACTTAAATCAGATGTTCTCAAAACAGAAACTGTATAACCTGTCATTCACAGTAGTGATTTACTGCAAGAGTGAGATATCAAAGACCAAGCTCCCCCCCCCCCCCCCCCCCACCCACCCTTTCTCTCTCTAGTCTCTTTCTCTCTCTCTCTCTCTTTCTAGTCTCTCTCTCTCTCTCTCTCTCTCTCTCTCTCTCTCTCTCTTTCTAGTCTCTCTCTCTCTCTCTCTCTCTCTCTCTCTCTCTCTCTCTCTCTCTCTCTCTCTCTCTCTAGTCTCTCACTCTCAGTAAAGAGTTATTTGAGGCTATTGTCAACAGATTTTGGACCGGTTTTGAACATTTGCTTAAAGAAAAATGTCCACATTGTGATTACCTTCAAATTGATAAAGAATTGGTTTTGTTCGGAGTAAAACAAAATATTACAACAGACAAGCCTCTAGATTTTATTCTGCTTCTGGCTAAAAAAGTATACAAGACAAAATTGCAAAATGTACACCCAAATGTCCAGTTATTCATAACATTTCTTAGAAACAGATTGGAATCAGAAAAATATGTATCTTTTTTGAACAACACATATAGAGAATTTGAAGAAAGTTGGCTGCCTTATTCCACACTTTTTTCTTGATCTTTGAAATACTGTTTCTTTTTATTAACAAAAAACTCAATAAGAGTTCTATGGCTGCTGTCAAAGAATTTTATTTTATTACTTTTTTTTTTTCTCTCTCTCTCTGTTATGGTTATTATCAATCATGCAATCTGTTTTCAATATTTACACTATGTTACAGTACTTAGCCGATTCCTATCAGTATCATACAAGCTGTGTGTGGCATGCCGTGAAAGAAGAAAAGAAAAGAAAAGAGGATGTTGTAGAAACTACCTTGAGCATCCCGAAGAGGTCTCATCATGCTCTAACTTGTTTCACTCCACATACCTTGCTAGGATAAAAACTATAATATGTATAGATCAACTTTAACTGATACTAGTGATGAAAATATCATGCTGTATCGACTGTGATAATCAACTGATAACTCTCTCCTGTATCCTACACCTGTGTGTGTGTGTGTGTGTGTGTGTGTATGTGTGTGTGTGTGTGTGTGTGTGTGTGTGTGTCCTTCCGCCTCCTCGTTGTAGTCGTGTATTTGTATATGTATTTATTTATATGTGTTGGTATGTGTATTTGTATATGTGTATATCTATGTATGTGTATATATGTGTGTGTATATGTGTATGTATGTGTGTGTATATATGTATGTGTATGTATATATTTATAATAAACTAATAAATTCCAAGGATAAGTACTGAGCATCATTCCAGCAACTTACAGGGCAGTTTGGTGTTGCAATGACTGCAAGAAATATTCAGTTATAAACAAAGCTTGCTCTTATGTCTTAGGTTGAAGAAATAGGGGGAGATCAGCATTCATCTCTGCAGTGGTAGATAATTCTGTCTGACTAACAGTATGTGCTTGAGTGGGCGAATGGGGAAAAATAAAATAAATGCTTCTCAAAATGAGCCTTCAGCAAGCTTATAGTCTCCAAGGGGGAGACAATCCCCAATGGGGAGGAAACTCACTAACGTATAACTCCTGGTCAGATACCGATATTTATTAGTTTATTGTAATTTAGTGTTGAACACTCTTGCAGAGTAACCATCAGAGTGGTGACATTATTATCATGCTGCGGACTCCCTGTGCCTTCTCTTCAATGATTGGCAGGCGTTGGGCAGGAACCTCCTATCACTGACCAGCCTGATGTGGCCCCTTGCGGTCGGCTGGGCTATAAGCAACATTATCTTATCTTATCCTATCACTGACCGTCCATCTTCTCCCTGTCTCAGCCTGCCCTCTCCATCCCCCATTGTTTTTCTCTTGTCTTTAAAAGTCTGAAGTGCCTGTCAACCATTCTTAACCATCACCTGCATTTTGTACACACAAGTTGTAATTAAAGCGATCATGTGTTCTACAAAATAGCCATCAATGAACACCCCGGTTGGTGACCCGGATCCAGATGGGTTTACGCTTTTGACTCACCTTTATCATTTATTCCATCTTTTTTCTCTCCCCCCCCCCCCCCCCCCCCCCCCTCTCCCAGAGTCTTCTCTGTTTTCAGCTCCCTGTCCAGACAAACACTTGTGACCCACCTTTCTTATTTATTCTATCTTTTCATTTTCCCCAGGAGTCTTCTGTTTTCAGCTGCCCATCATTTATCATTTCTGGACTTTCCCTTCTTCTGTGGCTTGCTTCAGACATGCATGTTTACCATGTGCTGTGACCTGTAAAGAAAGGCAAGGATATCCAGGAGACAGACTTGTGAGAGAGCAGTGGCTCTCAGCACAGTTAGTAGGGATGTCATGGGAGGTACAGACTGGCCCAATGGTATCAGTCGGCCACTGCATAGGCTTTGTTCAGGTTGCCTTCGCCAGTAGAGGCCACTTAGCTTTCTTAGGTGTCCATCCTGTCACATTCTTCTAGACATAATATTTAAAGTCATGAACTTGAAAAGGTATTATGTGGGAAAACAAACCCAAATGTTCAGCTTTTTCAGGGCTTCTTGAGTTTATGAGCTACACTGGAAATTTCATCAGCAGTATTTTTGTTTTTTGAAGAACAGGATGCGCAGTTTGCTTGCAGAAAATATGAATTATCCACTGAACATCTGATGACCAAATGGCAGGGAAAAAAAGATTTCTCCCTGTATTCTTGTTTTAGGTAGTTTTTCATAATGTGGAAAAAGCTTATCTGTATAATCTTTTATGATCTTGTTGAATTGTATACAAATTGTTGGTTCATCATTGGGATAAAAGCTTATTTGTATTATCTTTTATGATCTTGTTTAATTGTACAGGAAATGTTGGTTCATATGAATGAAATTTTAATTGATGGTGGAGTACAGAAGAAAAAGTCACAGACCTGTGTCAGCCTTCCTTTATGACCAAGTTTCTTTGAACTGACAATTAATTTCAAATCCAAGTAATTTAAAAAAAAAAAAAAAAGAGTTGATTGTGTGTGGAATAAATGAAAAGGAAAATATACTAAGCAAAATTTAGTATTGAAAGTTTAATACTAGTATATTAGACTGAGTAATTGAAATGATTTGAATGAATGAAATTAATAAATCAACAAATTAAAATGTTCCATTATCAACATATTGTCTTATGTGTATTTTTTTTTTCTTTTAAAAACTAGAATTTTATGTTGTCTGCAAGTTGAGATTGCTTGGAATGTTCTTATCCTGTTTACATATATGCCTGCCAGGGATAGAAATATTTGTCATCAACTGTTTTCATCCATTGACTTTGTGGTCAGTCTGTCACAGTTAGCTTGTCAAATTTGTTTCTGTGAATGTAATCTGTCGTCATCACAGTGTTAAGGAAATCAAACAAACAAACTAGAAACAGAAACCAGCTTTTATCTTGTTGTTCTTTGCTCACTGTTGTGTGAATCTTTTGATGGTAGGTTTTCCACAGCATTTATGTGCACAGTCACTCAAAGTTTTGATTTGAATTAAAGTTGAATAAATAATTAGAGAATGTTTTCTTTGTCTGGTTAATGTAAATTTGTCACTGTCCCTGAATCATTCCATCACTTACAGTCTCAGTTTAAATTTTAACAAATTAACGAAAACATTCCCCCTTTTATTTTTCTGTTGTATTTGTATTGTTATTCTTTTGACGGGTGAGTTTTGTGGTGTGCAGCGTGTATACTATCTGTCCCTGGAATTCTACATGGGGCGCTCTCTGGCAAACACCATGGTCAACGTGGGTATACAGAGCTCCTGTGATGAGGCCATGTATCAGGTCAGTCCGTACTGGGGGTCACTGTGGCCCAGAGTGGGGCAAGTGATGAGTTGGGGCTGAGTTGTGAACTTTTGAAATCAGGTAGCATCCATAGTGGTGGTTGGATTGAAATAAAAGTAATGTTTTCAAAATTGGTGTTCTTGTTGGAGATAGTGATGTTACTGTCCATGCTTAGAGTTGATAAAGAAACATATCAATACAACAGCATGCAAATATGTTGGCACAGTTGGCCGCTTTCCAATGTTGGCTACATTGGCGTGTTGTTTTGATTATACATGTGTATTTATTCACACACACAATTTAGAACACTCATGGTGACATCACTATCTCAGAGTCATATCTAACAAAAGAACACAGATGTTGAAATATTCGATTTATTCCCTCTCACTCACCAATACTGAGGTTTCCATACTCAGTTAAAAGCTCACATTTGGACAATCACAGGTCTCCCGAAATATTGATAACTGACTGCTGGAAACAACATTTTGACCATGTAAGAAAGTCTTTTAAACACTTACTGATCGTCCATTTAGAAGCATGCCATGGTCATGATCTACACCACCTGAAGCATACACACATGCCCCCCCCCCCCCCCCTCCCCCGCCACACACACACACTGATTGAAGCCAGATTAACCTTTGGTTGTAAAATACACTTTCAATAGAACATTTATTACAAAACATCAGGGTTTTTTTTTCTCAGAAACTGAGATATTATACACATGCATGCACACACACACACACACACACACACACACACACACACACACACACACACACACACACACAGATTCAGTTTACCATCAACTGAGGGGAAGTGAATAATAGCATTTTGTGGTATAGTTAACATGTTTCTGAACATGTGACTCTGTAATTGGGGGTAGAAAAAGTTTCTTTTTTTTTCACACGTCAAAGTAAACACACACACACACACACACACACACACACACACACACACACACACACACACACACACACACACACACATGCACGCACACATACACAACACACACATGGAGTGCACACATGCGTATACTTGTACACACATTTGAATGTATATGAATAGGATACGACCTTATTAAGTGCAACGACTTTGTGTTCCTGTAGTTTACTGTGCAATAAGGGTATAACTACAAGTTAGTTTATTGTTTTGGGTCTGAGAACATCTCACTGGCCTTGTCATTGCTGTCATTTGCCTGTTAAATGAAGAACAATTCACTTTGGACTTTGCACACCCTTAACATGCCTGTGAACACACATATATACACATATATATGTACATGCAAGCACACACATACACACATTTTCACAAATGAGCAATTTTACCATAGGGATGCAATTATATGATCGCATTGATAGAACACCTTTCATGTTTCTGGTTATATAAAAAAATTAGGGGAGGGTCAGGGGAAGATAGATATATATTTGGTACTTTTTTTATACCTGATTTGATTTTTTTATGTGTTAAGTCAGCGTTTTGTAAGGAAAGGATATGCTTTTTTTTCTTTTTTTGTTGTTGTGTGTTTGCAGTGACTTGACCACACATGCATGCATAACAACATGTGCATACACTCACACACACAGACACACAGACACACACACACACACACACACACACACACACACACACACACACACACACACACACGTGCACATGCATGTGCAAAATCACTTGCATGCAACCCATAATATTTTTCATGCAAAAGTGCAATAAATGAGTGATATTAGTGAATTTAAGATAACTGATTTTTTTTACATATAAAATGTGTTTGATTTTGGGGGAGATCAGTTGCGAGGAGTCTGGAGAGAAGAGGGAAGGGAAGAGAGGATGCAGAAGATGGGTGGAAAATACAGGGTTTTTGTGACTGGTGTACACTGATAAAAATGGACTTATCAAAGTAACATAGAATGCCAAGGTCATTTTCCAGTACATAGGAATATTCAGTTCTCCTAGTTTCTAGAAAGTGCATGATCATAAAGGGCAAGTTGAGTTAGTGTTCATCCTTTCATCCAAGGAGTGCATGATGATAAATGGTAAGCTGAGTCAATGTGCTTCCTTTTTTCCTTGATCCTGATCTGTTTCCATGTCATTGCCAACAGTTGGGTCTGGACATCGAGGAGCTGGAGGAGATAGAAGAAGATGCTGGTTTGGGAAATGGTGGGCTAGGACGCTTGGCGGCCTGTTTCTTGGATTCCATGGCCACACTTGGACTGGCTGCTTACGGCTATGGCCTCCGCTACGACTATGGTATCTTCTCCCAGAAAGTGAATAACGGATGGCAGGTACTGTGGGAGATCTTTTTATCTTTGTTTGTTTGTTTTTCTGGAAAGAAAATAGAGAAATTTTCCCTTTCTCCTCGCACTCCATCTCTTTCTCTGCAAGTTTTTTTTGTTTGTTTGTTTTTTTTTGGGGGGGAGGGGGGGGGGGATGAAGAATGTCCTGTCTGTCTTTGTTTATTTGTTTCATATTTGAAAGTTTAAGAGGTGAGTGTATATGACAGCTTTTTTCTTGTTGAGGTTCCTTTCCCTGAATCTCTCCAGACAACGTACAGGTCTTCATAAGACCTTTTGCATCATTCTTTCATCATGCATCTCCCCAATCCCACCGAACCCCACTCCTCCCCTCTCTGCTAGTCTCACTCCTCTTCCCTCTGCATTGTTTTTCCATGTCTGTCTTCACATATTTGTTTTTCTGTGTCCTGGCAGTCTCATCATGTCTTTGATTTCCTAATGACAGGCTACGTGTGACATGGTTGTCATTGACAATAGAGTGTTGTAAGGTGCCACCTGTTGACATTTGGGGATGAAGAGCAGCAGATGGTGAAACATGATACTCCATCTAGCTTGACTGAGCTGTAAATCCTGTAGGGCCGAATCCAATAAAACATTTCGTGAATGGTTTGCTGTTTTGTTACCTGGTGGCAGTATGTGTAAAAAGCTTTACCCCTAACATTTTAGACTGTTTCACATTAAACTGATAGGAATGGACATTGGTTTTGTGTGCATTGCTGTTTCGTATATTTTCCAGGCATGTCAGTTGTTCTCTTTTCTGAGTTTTCAGCTGCGTTTTTCCCTCTTCTACTGATTTCCTCTTTTTTGTTATTCTGGTGATCTCATTTTCGCTGCTGGAAATCTTTGCAATGCTGCCTCCCACTTCCTGATTTTCTTTTCTCCACCTTTTTTACAAAATCTGAATGCAAACTTGTTGAAAATATATTTGAAAGCAAATCTGTCATTGTGAAGTGAAACAGGCACACAAGAGCACTGCCAGCTCTTTTGTTCCCTGCCTTCTGTTGCACCTTCCACTGCCCACCCTACCCCTAACCCCATCTGCAGTCATGGATTTTTCTTCTTTTTTTGCCTTCAGGAAGTTGGTACGAATGTTTTTCACCATAAATGATGACAAAGTGAAACATGTGTACCATAACAATTATTATAGCCATGTGGTTGTAAAGTTTAACAGAAGATTTTATCATTACTGTAATAAGTAAGACAAACATAATTAGAAGTGTTTAAAACAAAAAGAAAAAAGAAAAGAAAATCCCAATCGTAATAACTGAAGTTTGTTCAAACAGCTGGAAGAGCCAGATGAGTGGCTGCGCTTTGGCAATCCTTGGGAAAAAGCTCGACCAGAGTACATGTTGCCTGTCAACTTCTACGGAAGATGTGACGTTGATCAGACCGGACGCAGCAAGTGGGTTGATACTCAGGTATGGCTTTTTTTTTTTTCCCCTTTCTTCCATTGTATTTTTCTTTGTTTTGCAGCAGTGTTGTGTGCTTTGTTATTCAAATTTCTTTGGGCAAGGAAAGAGTTGAATAAGTGGAAAGGTCATACCCAGAGAAAGATAATGTTGTGTAGTTGTGTTTTTATGCTTTGCTTCTGTGTGTTCATACCCTTCAGTGATTTCTTAGCGGTTGGTGGATAGTCTTTGCTGGAATTTGTTGCTGTTATTATTGTTTTTGTTGTTAAGTGTTGTTTGCTTTTGTTTTGTTTTGGACAGATACCACTGTATCATGGAGCAATACATTAAACAGTTTTGTAGAATTTTCTGAAAATGTGTCATGATTTTATCATTGGTTTTAGCTTATTCATGGTTACCTTATCAAATTTTCCTGCATTTGATAATTTCCTCTTAGTCAATGGCTTTGGGCCTGTTATTTATTGATATATGATAACCATATCCTTACGAAAGTTGTCTGGAAATTTGCCTGTTTTTCAGGACAGTCTTTGTCATTTTTCTTTTTTCTCTGTGTTGATGACCTGTGTTTCGTCTTTTGCCTCTCTGGTGCAGTGACCTTAGGTTTTTCAGCCTTAAGCTGCTTCTCAGGATTAAGAATAGGTTTTATTCATCCAATTAGACATGAATAAAGTTTAATAAATATAGTACAAACACTGTATAAAACAAACTATTTGAATTTTCTCAATTTCTCACAAGTACAGTTAGTGAAATTAAAAAAAACAAACCATCGATGTTACTTGTATTTTACAGTAATGTGATGGATAAAATCAGTGTGTTTATTTTTTTGTTGTCTGTTGTCTTTTATTTTCTCATCTTCCTAATGGCATTACTTCCAAGCGGCTTATCACTTCATGAGTAACCATGCCCAGGTTCATCCTGTGGCATCTGTTGCGCTGGCTCTCCAGAGGGAGCATTCAGTGTTAAGTGGTTGTTCACAGCCAGGAAAGTCTGTTTGAAATTACTTGTAAAGCAGTGTAAAATAATTCACTTATCCAGTCACCAGCTTTTGATCATGTGTGTTGAGTTGACAAGAGTGTAACTCTTCCAACAGGTGATGGAAATTGAGTATCTTGATTTTGAGCTGTAAGGGAATTTCCATCTATTGGGAATTATGCCTTGTACAATTTAAAACCCTCCTCGCTCAGCTGATGCTCTGAAACTGCCTTTCTGTTAGTCCATTGTGCAGTTCACAGAATAGTCAGGGGTTTCACAGTGATGTTATGTTCCTCAGATGGGTTGCAAGCAACCAAAAAAAAAATCAGTTTGGTGTTACACCATTCAACAGGCAACCCAGCAGCAAAAATGCCTAGATTTAAGGCCTACAACATGGCAGAAATGTTTATCCAAAGGGGCACTGAACAGTTGTTGAGAGTTTTAGTGGATGGTCTTGAAACTGAGAACATTGCACCATAATGTGGAAACTTTTGAAATGATAACTGGGTGTTGCAACATCATGATTGGTTGTTGATGTCGTTAAAGTTAAAGATGGTGGCTGCTGCCATCCCAAGCTCAAAAGATTTGTTGCATTACTGTTTGATTCAGACAGAAAGCGAATTAAACAGTTTTAATCTGAAAGGATCAAATCAGGATGTCGGTCGACTTTAAAATCATGGTTCTAATTTGGATATTGGGTAATGATAACATAACCAGGTCAAACACAGCATGAAATCAATTTACCTCATCTTGTGGTACCATCATTCAGCTTTACAAAACATCCAGCTCAACAACAACAGAATTTTTAATCATTTTTCCGCAACTTTAACAATTTTTTCAACACCGGTAATAAGAATAACTCAGCTAGTGTGTCTGAATTTCCCCATTTTCCCCAGCTTCGGAAGAACAAAATCTCCTCAACAGAGTAACTCCTTGTTTGCTTAAAAGTGGCTTCAGCGTCTTTCTCGATTTCTAGTTTTTCTGTAGCTTCAGGGTGTAACTCCCACTGACCCCAGCAGGAGTGCTGCACCTGGCCTCAAGTCAGTATGGTCCCTGGACCTCTGCCTGTCCATGATTTCTGGAGTCAGAAGTGTCATCCATGAGGTGACACTTCTCAGTTGCAAGCTCTAGAAATCCTTGGTAGTGGGGTCTTTGAAGAGAGCCCTGGAGGTTTTTTGAGAGGGAGAGTTGGAATGGTGGGGGGGGCATGTTCCTGAAATTTTTTTACTTAAAAAGAGTTATTAGTGAGTCTGCCAAACAGCAGGGACAAACAAATTACTAATAACTCTTTTCTGAAATTTGTTTGAATTTCCGCCTGCAGTCAACTCACTTTGAAACTTCGTTCCAGAAAAGAACTCTGTGAAGGGAGGGAGTCTGGATTAGAATGCATCTACAACAGTCCAGACAGAAAAAAGAAAAGAAAAAGGAAAATTCCCAGACTACTGGTTTTTAAAAGGAGAAAGCCAGAGTTAGGAGGTTTTGTACTGTAAAATTGCATAAAAAAAAAAAAAAAATTTCTGATGAGACATTAGACGGAGTGATCATAACGGGATCACCTTGAGAGTTTATTTGTACTCATTGTGTAGCATTAATTGTGCCTAGTCTTTCCTTGCATATTTATGTTAGACATTTTGAGTGTGATTTACTTCTGCACTGAATGTGGTCTGGATCTGATATGGGTATAAACAGTGGTTAGGGAAAAGCAGTTGTCGGCTCCATTCTTGCAGAATGACCTTGGTCACATGATCAGAGTCATCTGGCAGGCTGGACAGACATTCATCGTGGAATTTTCATCTGGTCTCATGTACGCCTGCTCTTGACTGATTTGCAGTTTCAGTACTATTGGAAAATGAGTAGCCGTCACCTTGCTTCAAGATTTTGTGTAGTCAAAAATACTGTATTGAACATTCATGCCTTAATCTTTCTCCTCACATCAGTTGTTTGAGGAATTTCTTTTCCGCCTAGTACAGACCAGATCTCCACTTTTAAGCTTCATGTTTGATCCACCCATATGAAAAGGTAGGGTAGGAAAGCTATTTCCTATTGTGATTGTGACAACAGGGTTCGTACAGTCCTTAAAAGTCCTTAAAAGTCCTTCATTTTGAGGGCATACTTTTTAAGGCCTTAAAAGTCCTTAAAAATCAGGCTTTTGCTGAAAGGTCTTTAAAAAGTCCTTAAATTTTGTCACTGCCTATGATTTTGAATAAAGTCTGTGTAAAATCTCGAGTTTGTTAAAAAAAAAAAAAAAAAAAAAAAAGGCTTGAAATTGAATTTAAAAAAAAGAAAAAAGAAGTCGGAGTTAAGATCGACGATCTCACTGATGCGTCGTCTGCTATAGGTCAAAACACCAGAGTTACCGGCCTTCATAGGATGTGAATGAATGTTCCTCCATTTTGAAATTGAGAAGTCAGCATGCCGGCAAAGTGTTTGTTTATAATGGATTGGCTGGAAAAAGACGAGTACAAAGAATGGCTGCAGGCAGACACAGGTGGAGACAGAAGCAAGGCCTTTTGCAGCATTTGCAAGAAGATCATAGACATTAGTACAATGGGAGAATCGGCTGTAAATAGCCATGGAAAAGGAAAAAAATCACTGCGACCTGATGAAGGCTTCATATCCTGCAGTTCGTGTTTCGAGTTTGTTTGTTTTTTAATTCTGCAACGAGCGACCAGCCCATCACTTCTAGCAGTTCACCAACCAACAGAACTGCTCCAACTCAGATGTCAGTGAACAGCCTGAGCCCTATTAAAACAGAGGCAATGAAATCTGAAATACTGAGGATTTTAAAAGTAGTGACAAGTCATTACAGCTTTCGTTCGTGTGAAAGCAGTTCAAATCTGTTCCAGCGAATGTTCTCGGACTGTGCAGTACCAAACAGTTTCAGTGTGGAGAAAGAAAAACTTGCATCCTCTCAGTGTTTTGATGTTTATGCCCCCAGTGTTGTGACATGTAGCGTTTTAGTTATAGAGGCATTTTACCCTCAGTGACTTCAAACAAGCATGTTTGACAAGAACTGAAATTCTTATGGAAGTCAGGCAAACAAACATTTTTGTCAACTGCAAGATTGGAGAACCTGTTGTGTACAGCGAACATTTTCAAACATTTTTGTCAGTTGATCACAAGAAGTGAGAATCCTACTTTGCTCTGCTGTAGTGTAAAAAACAAACATTTGTATCTATGCTGATATTAACAATAACAGCTGAGATTCCTAAAATCTATGCTCACAGGGGATCCATGATATGAATATTGAAGAGTAACAACAAATGATTTAATTTGTGTCTGAATTTCATTATTATTTTTCTTAAAATTATCCGTGAAATAAGTCCTTAAATAAAAAAAAAAAAGGTGCTTCAAAAGTCCTTAAAAAGTCTTTAATTTTTTTGTATGGAAATCTGTATGAACCCTGGACAAAGATATCAGTTGTCTCAGCTGCTTGCCATTGTATCGATGTTACAGGAGGTATGTGTTGAGAGGGTAGAGGTGTTTTGTGGCGCAGGTTGTGCTGGCCATGCCGTACGACACCCCTGTTCCAGGCTACGGAAACAACACGGTCAACACTCTGCGCCTCTGGTCCGCCCGGGCCCCAACAGCTTCAACCTGCAGTTTTGTCAGTATATCACTGTGGTCTGTGTCAGTATGTCACTGTGGTCTATGTCAGTATATCATCGTGGTCTGTATTAGTATGTCACTGTGGTCTGTGTCAGTATATCATCGTGGTCTATGTCAGTATATCATCATAGTCTATGTCAGTATGTCATCCTGGTCTATGTCAGTATATCAACATGGTCTATGTCAGTATATCACCATGGTCTATATCATCGTGGTGTATGTCAGCGCCAGGCAAAAAAAAAAAAAGAAAGTTGGCAGTAAAAGGGCATCTGGGAGTCATAACCTGGATGTGGCCCGGCCCCCTTAGAGTGTAAGGAGTTCAGGGCCGAAACGCTTGTCTGAGGGGGGTTTCTTCTCTGAAGACCTCCTGCTGTCAAGCTCTCCCTCGAGTTTCTTGCTACAGTTTTTCAGCATGGTCTATGTCAGTATATCATCGTGGTCTATGTCAGTATGTCATCCTGGTCTATGTGAGTATATCATCTGTAGAAGTTGGAGCGAGGGGATTTATAGGCTTATTAGCTTATAGATTTCAAGTAAGAAGAGGACCAGAACCCTGAAAGCAATGGCAAAGGCAGCCGAAAAGAGTTCCATCTGGATCTGGTCGAGGAGGAACAAAAGTGAACTTCAGAAAGCTTAAATTTCCAAATTTAGAACAGATGGCCCGTAAGCAGTGGGGTAAGACATCTGTCTAAATAAGGCACACCTTGAGACGCCCACCCATCCAAAAGTTCCGGATTGAAATCCCGGAAGTGCCATAAAAAAAAAAGATTGGCAATAGAGGGGCATCTGGGAGCCATGACCTGGTGCGGCCTGGCCCCCTTAAGAGTGTAAGGAGTTCAGGGCTGAAACACTTGCCTGAGGGGGGTTTCTTCTCTGAAGACCTTCTGCTGTCAAGCCCTCCCTAGAGTTTCTTGCTACAGTATATCATCGTGGTCTATGTCAGTATATCACTGTGGTCTATACATGTCAGTATACCATCATGGTCTGTATTAGTGTACCATCATGGTCTGTGTGAGAATATCATTGTTGTCTATGTATGTCAGTATATCATTGTGGTCTGTGTCAGTATGTAATTGTGATCTGTGTCAGTATATCACCATGGTCTGTGTCAGTATATCACCATGGTCTGTGTCAGTGTATCATCTTGGTCTGTGTCGGTATATAATTTTGGTCTTTGTCAGTATATCATCACGGTCTGTGTCAGTATATCATTGCAGTCTATGGCAATATATTATCACGGTCTATGTCAGTATATCGTCACGGTGTATGTCGGTACATCATCATGATCTAGGTCAGTGTATCATTGGCCTGAACCGGTATATCACCATGGACTATGTCAGTATATCATTGTGGTCTTTGTTGGCAGATCATCGCGGTCTATGTCACTAAATCACTGTGGTCTATGTCAGTATATCACCATGGTGTGTGTCAGTACATCATCGTGGTCTATGTCAGTGCATCATGGTTTGTGTCAGTATATCGTGGTGGTCTGTGTCAGTATATCATCATGGTCTATGTCAGTATATCATGGTCTATGTCAATATATCATCATGGTCTATGTCAATATATGACTGATCTGTATCCATATATCATCATGGTCTTTGTCAGTATATCATTGTAGTCTATACCAATATATCATCGTGGTCTATGTCGGTGTACCAGTGTGGTCTATATCTGTATATCATGGTCTTTGTCAGTACATCAATATGGTGTATGTCAGTGTATCATCTTGGTCTATGTCAGTACATCATTGTCTATGTCAGTGTATCATCTTGGTCTATGTCAGTACATCATTGTGGTATATGTCAGTATATCATCTTGGTCTATGTTAGTACATCATTGTGGTATATGTCAGTATATCATCTTGGTCTATGTCAGTACATCATTGTCGTCTATGTCAGTATATCATCTTGGTCTATGTCAGTACATCATTGTGGTCTATGTCAGTGCATCATGGTTTGTGTCAGTATATCGTGGTGGTCTGTGTCAGTATATCATCTTGGTCTATGTCAGTACATCATTGTGGTCTATGTCAGTGCATCATGGTTTGTGTCAGTATATCGTGGTGGTCTGTGTCAGTGTATCATCTTGGTCTATGTCAGTACATCATTGTGGTATATGTCAGTATATCATCTTGGTCTATGTCAGTACATCACTGTCGTCTATGTCAGTATATCATTGTGGTCTATGTCAGTATATCATCATGGTCTATGTCAGTACATTAACGTGGTCTCTATCAGTATATCATTGTGCTCTGTGTCAGTGTATCACTGTAGTATGTATCAGTACATTATCATGGTCTGTGTCAGTAGATCATCATGGTCTAGCAGTTTTGGTAAAACACTGGGCAACTTTTGCATTATACTTTGTCAGAATGGCAGCACATTTTGTTTTTGCTTTTTGTTAGTTTGTGTGTGTGTGTGTGTACTGTTGAAGAGAAAGAGCCGTATTCTGTGTTGGACTTATAAGGATCCTAGGATTTCTGTTGGAAGATTGAAGGATACGTTTTTAATGGGGAGATGCAGAAGATGGATCTGAAGTTAATGTTGCAGAGCATTGATCAGTACGGGATAAGTGATGAATCATGAAGCAGTCTAGATAACATGGGTGGAATTTTTTTTTCTGTTTTTCTTTTGGTTTTAGGGGTTTGTTTGTTTTATATAAGTGAATTATGTGTGGGTCAAGTAATATGATAAGGTGCTCAGAAAACATGATCCCTTATTCTGTCTTTTGGGGTTATTCAGTAAACTTTAGAAAATAAGAGTATTATGTTTACTGTCGTAAATTTCCTCAGAAGGCAGGAAACCATTTTCTGTCTGTTTCAGACTATTACAAAAAAACAACAACCCAAAAACAACTTGAGGAGATGAGAGTATTGTATTTACTATAGCTAGTGTGTAGTGTTTGTGTGTTTTAAGTAATGTTTGAGTATCTAGTTATTTAAAGATTTCACAAGAAGTAGTTCTGTTTAATTGGTTTGTATTTTTGCTGTCGCTTTGTATCTCTGTTTTGTATACTTCAGGGATTTGTATACATCCTAAAATGCAAGGACAAGGTAATGTGACATTTTCTTCCTGTGTCCCTTGTATACGAATGATGCACGTTCATTTATTTGTCTCACACGGCACCCGAAACAGCCTCTCAGTAAAAGTGCAAAACTTACAAAAAAAATTGTAAATACATGCATAGTTTCATTCTCCATGATGAATGAAAAAAAAAATTGCGTCCAGGGACGCTATGCTTCAGAAAATACATTTTCATTATGGAGATTTGTAGGCTTAACCAGAGTGTACTGAAGTTCAGTATTTCCCATCATTGTAGATTTCTTTTTTTCATTTATGGTGACTGTCTTCAAAAAATCTGTAATTTCATCCATGTAGAGATATTATCTTGCTGTTTGCAAAAAAAGAAAAAAAAAAGAAAAAAGGAGATTGCTATAGTTTTCTTCTTCCAGCATCTCACAAGATCTACTGTTAGGCTACATAACTCTCACCACTCCATTGATGCAGAAACTGACCTTAGATGCAGAGCCTTGCTCAAGTTGCTGTGGTGTATTTTGTAGTACTAAAGGTGAGAGGGTTAGAAGAAACACTTTGATGCTTTATCAGGAACACAGAAAGCTCAGATGATTTTCAAAAGAAAGAAACTAGAAATCTCAAAGGATTTTGTTGACCTTTTAATTCCTTATTGAATAACACCATTAAGATAGATATCTTGAATTCAAGAAAAATAAAATAAAAAAATAATCATGTGTGACAAGGTTAAAGTCAAACTTGTGTGTCCATGACAGTGTAAGAGAAGAGAGAAGCATGAACAGTGATCACAAGAAATTGATAAATTTTAGAGTAAAACGTCATAAAATTAGAATTTCTACACTATTGTGTAATGGCCTACACTTTTGGGTGTTTGTAATACTCTCCCCTTTTTCCGAGGTTTATATGACGTTGAGAGAAAAACTGCGAGCCTGCGAGCAGTGGGGGGCCCTCACGAGGGATGCAAGCTGTTTCAGACACTGACCATTGGCCCTTTCTGGTACCCAGCATCCCTTGCAGGCCCCTATAAATGCTTGTGCGCGTGACCGTTTGGCGCTTTTGTAATACGAGAAGGAACATGTAACAGAGAAGAGTTAGAGGCTATGCAACAATCATTGTGTAGGCCATTACACAATAGTGTAGAAATTCTAATTTTATGACGTTTTACTCTAAAATTTATCAATATCTACGGCATTTGTGTATAATGGCCTACACTTTTTGGTGACTGTTTGATAGTCGCATAGATTCCATGAGAGAGAGAGAGAGAGAGCGCAGAATACTGAAGGTGCAGTATGTCTACCAAAGGCATCAACCCATTAGTTCATGTATATACAAACTTAATATACCGATTATATACACAGAGGCATAGTAAAATGGTAAGGACATGCGTAGATGAGTACGGACAATTCCTTTCCCTATCCCGAAAGCATATTATCTGTACTTGTACCTGTACGTAGTTCCATATGTACAAGTCTTTATGAGTCTATGCACGCATGCAAGCAGGTCACATAAGGTCACATTCCTGGCAGTATCCCGAGGTAGCACTGCGTCTTGTATTGTGAGAGAATCCGTGCGAGCCACTGACTCATGTGGTAGAATACGCACGTAATGTCTTAGAGGTGTGTCCCGCCTTGACCAGTCAGCAGTGTTCATTATGGTCTGTAATGGCACGTCATATAACAATGCACAGCTAGTGGCTGTAGCACGTGTTGACCCTGGTGAGGCGGTCACACCGGCGTCCGTTAGTACGTGAACCATCCACCGCCTGACTGTGGCTAACTTCACCGGTTTGTAGTTGAAGGGGGACACAATCAGCTGTGTCCCTTGCCGTTGTCCTTCTGTTCTCCTTATGTACTCCCGCACATATGTAACTGGACACAGCCTCTTATCCTCACACAAACTTAGTTTCACAAGGGGGGGGGGGGGGCACGATGTGAAGGCCTATCCGTTTTTGAGCCGAAGGCTGTCTGTAGCACAATACAACTGGTCCCTATGTGGCACAAATGGCTATCGACGGAGAACAATACTAAATCACTGACTCTTTTAGCTGTAAATGCCAAGAGCATAAACACCACCTTATGCGTTAATTTAACAAGGGGTAAATCCTCCGCTGGGTGCCACTGGGCCACATGCAATAAGACACTCCCTATGTTCCAGGTGGGTAACACTTTGACAGGAGGGGGCCTCTTGTTGAACACACCTTTAATAAATCTACACACAACAGGGTGCCTACCAATGGGATCACATTTGTGCGATTCTAACGCATTAGAAATCGCGGACCTATGCACATTAAGGGTCCTCCATGAGAGACTCCTATCAAACAGATGTTGTAGGTACTCCAGCATCTTTTCTATAGAAACGGTAGCTGGGTCCAAAGACTTGTTGGTACAGAAGCCCAACCACTCTCGCCACACAGCCTGGTACTGCCGCCGTATACTTGCCCGCCAGCTTCCTTCCAGAACTTCAAAGGTAGCCGCCGGGACGTTGAGCCCTGTGGCCGACCGCATATGGGCCATACTGTCAGCCGAAGGGCCTCCAGGTTCCTCACAGGTCGGCCCGTTGTGTTGTCCATCAGGAGGCCTGGGGACAGCGGGATTCTGCGAGGCGTGTCGTACAGCATGTCCATGATCATTGGTGTCCAGGGGGCGTCGCTTCAGCAGGGGGCCACCAGTAGCATTCTGGAGTTGGCCTTCTTCAGTTTGTTCACCACCGTCGGCACCAGTGTGGGTGGCGGGAAGGCATAGAGGAGAGGAAATGTCCAGGTCTGGCCGAGGGCGTCCACTGCATAGGCGTGACGGTCGCCCCTCTCGAGGCACATGTACCTCCTCACCTGCGTCGTCTCTCGCGAAGCAAACAGGTCGATCTGGGGTCGGCCGAAGCAGCGAAAGATGTCCTGGGCAATCGGAGGGGATAGGTGCCACTCTGTCTCCTTGTTCCGGGAGAGAGAGTCGGCGATGGTGTTGCCCATCCCCCTCACGTACACCGGTATCAGTGTGATCCCGTGAGTCTGGCACCACAACAGGAGGCGGCAGGCTAGACGAGACAGACTGAGGGATATCGTCCCCCCTTCTTTCGCTATGTATGCCACAGCTGTCCTGTTGTCTATCTGGGTGCAGACTGACTGTCCTGCTACTGTGGCCTGAAATGACCGCAGGGCATTCCACACTGCCTGCAACTCCAGGTAGTTTATATGTTGCTTGCATTCCTGTCTCGTCCACACGCCACTTGCTGTCAGAGACTGAAGGCTGCCTCCCCATCCCGATCTGGACGCGTCCGTTGCCATTATTAGCTGTGGGGGTGGTCGATGAATTGGGATGGGAGATGGGGCGAATGCCTTCCAGTAGTACAGATTGTCCCTCGTTTCTTGGTGCAGTCGTACCCGTTTGAAGAGATGCGCTGGTCTCTTGTAGACTGCATGAAGGGCGGCTTGCAGTTCGCGAGAATGCAGTATGGCTAGGGGCGTACCATGGGAGGTGAAGGTAGTCTTGCCTAGGAAAGCCAGCAGCTGCCTCGCAAGAACCACTGGGCGTAGGGACAGTTTTTCTGCTAGTAACTGGATCTCTTGCACTTTGTCGTGTGGCAGGGTGACTGTCATATGGCGAGTGTCCCACTGCAGACCCAGGTACAGAAACTGTTGGCGGGGGGTAGGGTCTGACTTCTCCGTGTTGAGGGAAAAGCCCAGGTCTGCCAACAGCGAAGTGGACAAGCGCAGATGTTCGATGGCCTGGGACCTGGACGAGGCTAGGATGAAGATGTCCAGGTAGAAAAGTATCCTGACTCCTTGGGCGTGCAGGTACTGGGCGACCGGCTTTGTCACCCTGGTGAAGCAGTATGGGCTGGATGACAGGCCGAAGGGGAGGGCGGTGAATTGGTACGCCCGACCTTTCCACACAAAGCAAAGGAACCTTCTGTGCCTCCTGTGCACCGGAACGTAGAAGTAGGCGTCCTTCATGTCCAGACGGACAGCGAAGTTGTCTTGCTGAATGACCTGACGTATGTCCTTCAGGGTGGTCATGGAGAACGTGCAGGTCCTGATGAACTTGTTGAGGGGTTTCAGGTTGATGATAGGCCGTAGTTTTTCCCCTTTCTTTGGTATGAGGAACATCCTGCTGTAGAAACCGACGCTCCTTCCCACCTCCTCGATCGCCCCTTTCCGAAGCAGATCTGACACCTCTGCGTCCATTAGGATCGAATGGGCGGGGGAAGTCTGGTCTCCATGCGTCCGGCCTCCCTGGGTGACGTAAGGGGGGGCTTGGAGGAAAACTCCAGCTGGTATCCGCTGACTGCCTGGAGTACATAGGAGCTGTCTGTCAGGGCGGCCCATGCTGTCATGTGTTGGGCCAGGCGCCCTGCCACCATGCTCACCGTGTAGTCAAGCTGATCGGTTCGTCTTCTTTTGGAAGGGGAGTTTGAAGACTCCCCCTCTACCCTTCCCCTGGTAGCGCTTTTCTGGGCCCGCTCCAAAGGGCTGGCCTCGAAAGGGCTGCTTGTGTTCTGACTGAAAGGACTGGGGGCGCCCCTCTTCGTGGGAAAGGCCTCTCTTCCGTGACTGTGACTTGTCCTGTTGATAGGAGGGATGGGCCTCGTGTCTTGGCTGGTGGCGGCGAGGTGATGTTGTACTGAACACCCTAGCTGAGTCCTGACGTTTTTTGAGGCTCTCAATACTGGCATCTATATTCCCGTCAAACAGACAGGAAGCTGAAGGCTTGATGCCGTTGACGGCTTGTCATCCCTGCTGGCTTGCAATGGTGTCCAGGCACAGCTGCCGGCGATCCCTGCATATGGTATTGCTTTCAGCAGCCAGCACTCTGAGGACATGGCCCAGGGGTGTGGCCACATCCTCACTTAGCCTCCGCTTCAGGTCACCGTGGGGTCCAGAGCTGGTCATGGATGAATCACTGGGCTGATGTAGCGGTACACAGGGTGTGTGCAGCAGCCCCCAAACGAGACTGTAGATTGGCGAGATGCCTGTCCTTTATTTCAGCCCATCTGCCCAGGGGAAAGGTGAGGTCTCGGGACTGGGCTCTAAAGGCTCCTTTCTAAAGGCTTGACCTTACTGTTGTGGGTGTAGGACGCAATAATTTTACTTGCCTTCACCTTACTCCAGTCCTTCGTATCAACGAGGTTCCGAGCGTGTGCCCAGAGTTGTGATGCATGATCTGAGGGTTCCCTACCAGGTTGGGGTCGGGAAATGGCTACTCTGGCCCCGCTCAGCTGGAACCCTTCCAGGCCAGGAATGTCCACAAAGGGCTCCTTATCGCCGGTGTCCTCGTCGTTCTCCCCTGGTCTTCTATCAGGCCTCTCATCATCTGAAATGTCCTCCAGAGAAGAAGAGAGGGGGGTGGCCCTGTCGTCGCATGTACCAGCAGAAGAGGGGGAATAGAAGAAGGGATCAAGGGGCGTCTGTAACTGGACACTGGGCAGTGCAGACTGGCGTGCTGTGCCATTATTGTAGGGGGAGGGGTTTAGGCCTTGAGCACTGCCATACCTGTCACCCCACACAGGCGGAGAGGAGGACTGCGCGAGTGACTCAGCAGGCGGGAGAAAAGGGGTCTCTCCACCTGTTGGTTGGCTGGCTGTTGTCCCACTGACATGATAGTAGTTGTGGTTGGGTAGGGAGGAGGAAGGTGGTGGGGGCAAAGATGGCGACTGTCCCTGCAGACCGGCGCCGAATGATGAGGTTGGCGCCGACTGTGCCATCGTTGTCGATTGCCCATATGACGACATCAGAGGCCCAAATGGCGATGATGTCGTCGCACCAAGCGGTGAGGCAACACCTGCTGAGCATTAAGAGCCTGAGCAGAAGAAGCATTCACGCTTGCAGCCCCCATGGGGGTAGTCAGAACCGAGCCTGGGGACTGCAGCTTGGTCAAAAAACGTTCCAGTTGTGTATTAACAACACTGGAGATGGCTTGGAGTTGGCGATCGTCGAACACACTCACTGTGCTGATACCTCAACAGTGTCCTTGGTACATACGGTACTAGCAGTCGCATCTGCACCACTGTCACTGTCAAACACCTCCGAATCCTGACCACTCATGTTGGTTCTGAAGGCAAGGCAAGAACTATTTAACATCCAGTTGTGGCACAGTAAGATGACACAGAATACTCACAAAGGAACGTTCAAACGTTGCAGCAGGGAGGTGACTATGAAACCAGTCGGAATGGGGACCAAATTTGACACTTTCCAACAGTAGGACTGGAAAGGAGCACTGCGTATCCACTTACTTTCCTTTTTTTTTTTTTTTTTGATACCACCAAACGTGAACAGACACTAAATGAAAGATCTCACTCCAACAAGGAGACAGTCGAGCTGTCGAGTATTACAAAAAGCACCAAACGGTCATGCGCACAAGCATTTATAGGGGCCAGCAAGGGATGCTGGGTACCAGAAAGGGCCAATGGTCAGTGCCTGAAACAGCCTGCATCCCTCGTGAGGGCACACCCCCCCTCCCCCCCCCCTCCCCCCCCCACTCCCCACCCCCCTGCTCGCAGGCTCGCAGTTTTTCTCTCAACGTCATACAAACCTCGGAAAAAGGGGAGAGTATTACAAACACCCAAAAGTGTAGGCCATTACACACAAATGGTGTAGAAATCATGTCTTTTCCCTTCACTCACCAAGACTCACAGTTGGCCTTTACCCAACTTAAGTTTAGACTGACTCAATGGCTGGGCCAGTACTGACTTCTGTTGACCTCACTTCCCGAACTGATGTTGTGAACTCATCCTCTGCAGGACCAGTGTACTGAAGGACTAAAGCACAAGATGCCCAGTGAGAGAGAGGCTCTGTAACCTGCTCCTGTGATTAGCTGAATAGGGCACCAATTTCCTTACTTTTCCTTCCCCAATGCTGTATGGTCTCTCCAGCATTATAGTTTAACATTGGCATCAGCTGCTTGTCTTGGATCAGTGGAATAGAATGTATGTATCAGTATGTATGAACACATAGGCAGCAGTGATTACCATATTGACATGCACTTAGAGTTGCCTTTTGTCACTTTTTCTTTTGTAAATATTAAAAGTATAATTGTACTATGGTAATATGCTTTTTTTGTTTTGTTTTGTTTAGTCAACAGCGGCGAGTACATCACTGCCGTGTGTGACCGCAACTTAGCTGAGAACATCTCCAGGGTGCTGTACCCTAATGATAATGTGAGTGTAAATATTCAGGCGTAAACTGTGAGTTGTAGGCACACAAAAATGTGTGAGGTTTTGGCAAGATCATTAGTTTATGTATATATGAGCACCACACATGCACACGCACATACACATACAATGCACACACACATGCGCACACACACCAAATACATTGTCAAAAGAGAAACAGGGGTTTTTTTTTTCATAAAGCCAATTATTTTACATGCCAAGATTTGTATGTGAAATCATTGATTTAGCTGCATATGAAAAATCATTTTGTGCAACTCTTTCTCTCCTTCTTGCCCCTCCTTGCCCCACCCCCTCGTCCCCTCCTTCCACCCCCACCCCCCCTTTTCCTCCTCCTTTTTTTCTGTCTCAGCATTGTGTCCCCATCACTCCTTCCTCTGCTCACTAATTGTTTGTTTTTCCTATTTGGCAAAGGAGAATAGAAGGATCAGGTATTGTGGATTAACTTCTCTCTCTTCTCTCATTTCGGGGTTCTGATTATTAAGGCATGAATCACACAAAGGATGACTAAGGCTTTTGTTTGGATAGGCAGATCTGAGATTGAATGGCTATTAAAGGTTTTATTGCAGTTTTTCACTCCCAAGTCAGGTAATAATGTGAACAAACTGATTTTGGATTTGTGTGTGTGTGTGTGTGTGTGTGTGTGTGTGTGTGTGTGTGTGTGTGAACAGTTCTTCGAGGGCAAAGAGCTGCGTCTGAAGCAGGAGTACTTCCTGGTCGCAGCCACTCTTCAGGACATCATCCGTCGCTTTAAGTCTTCCCGATTTGGCTGCCGTGATCCTGTCAGAACTACCTTTGACACATTCCCAGACAAGGTACTGAGCAATTCCAGGCTTTCTGTTTTCCACAACTTCATTATCAGGCATGCCCATTCTCTCTGTCTTTATCCCAGTCTTCAGTTGTTGGTCACCAGAGTCACTGCCACATAAAAGTTGAACTGATTTCAGATACATTTAATTTGCACCAAGGCATAGACTTATCTCAGACTACAGTGGGTCTGTTTTTGTTGTATCTTTTTTTTTGTTGATTAAGGGAGTGACTATATGTGCTTGTTATTCTCATATATAAAACACTTGATTTGTTGATATCCCCTGAGCATGTTGTGTGTTGATCCATTTTGCGCCCAATTTTAGAAGGTAAGTGATTGTTCTTCGTTTTCATTGTCTTGAATATTGTTTGTCTTGCCAGAGATGACCGAAAAGGTCAAGTTTTGTTTTGTAATTTGTATCTTTCGTTCGGTGGAATAGTTGTTTTTCTTTTATTTTGATTTCCGCTTGCAGTCACCTCCCTTTGAAGCTAATGTTGCTGGGTTGTGGGCATGGTGCAGGTGGCCATCCAGCTGAATGATACCCACCCTGCCCTGGCCATCCCAGAGCTGATGCGCGTCTTCGTGGACATCGAAGGACTGCCCTGGGAGAAGGTCGGCCTCAGTGGTGCCCCTTTCAGATCTTGGCAGCTTCTTAGAATAGTTTGTGTATGGGTTGGGTGTAGGATTCTGTTTGTAGATCTCCACCCGAAAGGTTGTGCAGTGCTTTAGTCACTTTGCAAAGTTTCTCTGAAATGCTAACATTGCTGCACACTATTGTCTGAAAAGAGTGGTGCCATAGCTAAGGCATTGTTTTTGTTTGTATGAAGTATGGATGATACAGAAATAATGCATGATGATTTTGTTTTTAAAAAAGGGCGGGTATTTTTGTTCTTATTTAGGTTGTAGACATCATCGGCAGTGCTTTTATCTTGCCTTTTTTTTTTTATAATAAAAGTGAAACCCCTAAGACAGTAAATTGAGGCAAAAGTACTTGTTCAGGTATGTATTCCTGTAAAAGTGTGTGCATAATATGCTGGGCATTGGCTGTACTTTCCCTGCTGGTGCCCTGGTGACAATTCAGTTCAATGTGGAAGTTGTCCTGTGATGTGTTTACATGTCATAATGTTTTTTCCACAATGATGCAGGCCTGGGATCTCACAGTGCGCGCCTGTGCCTACACCAACCACACTGTTCTGCCCGAAGCTCTGGAACGGTGGCCCACATCCTTGCTGGAGAACATTCTCCCTCGTCATTTGGCTATCATGTATGAGATCAACTACCGATTCTTGAAGGTGAGAGAAAATGACTGCAAATGCTAAATGCATTCAGCAGACAATGCTGTGATTTCGCTGGAAATGTTACGCTGCTATTCTTTGTGATGAAATGCTATGCTAAAACCAACACTTCTTCAATTAACCCAATGCCTACCAGATTGACCGAGATCGATCGCGAGATTTCCTCTATCTGAATACCGGATCGACCAAGATCAACTGCTGAATACTAGGTCAACGACTTTGGCTTTCACCATCGCATATCCCAGAATGCAATCGCAACAGAAGAGTCTTCCGGTACGGAAGTTTCTGGATGCCATTTTGTTTTTTGTTGCATGTGTTTTGGTGGAGTAGTTTTGCTGCTGTGAATTTTCAAAGTTCGGCTTTTTTTCGCGAAGATTTTCTGGGAAAATGGCGGATCAAGTAACTATGCAACTTGCAGAATTCATTTTCTGAAGTGATACTGATGAAGAGAGCCTATTTGCAGGCTACACTCTTGAAGCAGATTTGATTCGGACGTCGATTTTGACCTAGTTATAAATAAAGATTGACTGGTGACTGATTTTGAGGCCCGAATCAATAATGATTTGGGCGATGATAATGACGACATCGAATAGCCCATTGCTGCTGGGCCCAGCCCCCCCCCCAAAAAGAAAATTCGAAAAACAAAACTTGCTAGAGATTCTTTTATTGTTGACTAGAGTGGTTGGCTACTAGAAGTGAAGCCCCCCCAAAGTTTCCCTTGTTTTGATAGCCAGGAAACCAGGCCAGTCAGTGGGTGTGTCCCATGATTTGCCTGTGGGAGCGTCACCTTTAGCCTTTTGATTTCAGAAGAATTTTGGCAGACTTAACAAGAAACAAATTTATTTGCTGCTCAAAAGCAAGCAGAAAAGGATGAACATAAACTCTGGCCTAAAATAAAAACTTCCTGTTTATCAAAAAGCAAAGAGGAGACGGACAAGAGATACATCATCACCACAGTGTGTGTGTATGTCGGGGGGAAGGTAAGGGGGGGGGGGGGGGGATTGTTCAGTGCACTTGTGCAAAAGCACATTTTTGCTGAATTCCATCACAATCTAAAGTCCAGTATTCAGTAATCTGTTCTTGTTATTTTTATGCCTCAGTAGTTAGAAGACAAATCTTCTTGTATGTGATGCCTTCAGTTTAACAAAATTGTTGAAGTTTGGGTTTTTCTTTTCCCTTCACAACAAAAGTTGATTATTTAGTGTGCAGACCATACAGAATGACTTTATTTTGTTCCTGAAGGTTTCAGTACTTTGTTTAGACTTGGAAAATCACTCTGTGCTCCTAATCCATGACATTCTGTGGGTACAGTGAATTTAGGGAAAATTGTTTTAGCACCAAGAACACTGAAGTAGAGTTAGTCTGTTCATTTTTTGTTTTTGTTTTTTTCTCGTGTACCAGTTCACTATATATGGGAAAAAGTGGCTGTTTTAGATGGAGTGATGTCTTTGAATGTTTTTCATGACTTTTATAGAATAGGTAAATTAAAAACAAATTTTTTATTGAGATTTCTTTATGGCAAGTGTGTATATGTTGCGGAGTTACCTCTCTTGGCATGGTATTCACATTGTCATATAGCACAGTCATGCGGTAGGCAGAGGGTTAAAAAAAAAAAGCAGATGCTTTACAGACTTAACATCGGCTTAAATAGAACCAAGAGAGTGGAGATCTGTAGACTGTGGACTTACTTTATTAAAGAAAAAAGAAAGGTCAAGTTCAGTAAGGAGAGGATGAAAAATTAAGGGAAAAAATTGCTGAAGAGGACTTGATTTGGCCACTTTTTTGACTGGTTTTGATGTCGGTTGTTCGAATATTTTGTGGGTTAAGTCAGAATCATATAATACTTAGCAAGATTTCTGTCTTCGTAATCCACCATCATGTCATGTGCAAAGCAAAGTGGGACTGAAAGTACTTTTGAGTCTGACTTGTGGCATTGCATGCAAGTGCTGTGTCTTGAGAACTGAAAAAAGTTACTTCCTGCTTAGCCAAAATAATTTGAAAGACAAGGTATGATGTGCTTAACAAAAAGTGATATTGAACTAGTTGCCATGGCAGTGGTTAGTGTTGCAGACTCCCAGATGGAAAACTCATAGGTTTGATTCCCATTTGTGCTGTTAAGTTGTGGGATTTTACTGACTCAGTCAGCTCTTCCCCAGAGTTGACATTGCTGTGGACTCAGTTTGGAACACTATGACCACACAGTCGAGTTTCATCTACTTAATGGATGCGTCTCTGATCAGCACCTATTTCCTGACAAACTCTGCAAGTGTCTGTGTCTCTTGAACCTGATTAACCCTTCCACCGCCAGATGTTCGGTTTTGCATAAATCCCCATCGCCAGCCATTTTTCAGAAAATCTCTTTATTTCATACCAGCATACGTGAAATGCGGATATCTCAGAAACTAAACAACCAATTGTCATGCTGGTTTTGGGGAAATGGAGGAAATAAACTGTACTTATGTTAATTAATTTATAGAATGTTAGTAATGGCTAGACAACAAAAATTTCACATTTTTGGTAATTTGAAGTGCAAAAAAAAAGCAAAATAAAAGAATTGAATGCTATCTTTAATCTCAACAACAACAACAACAAAAAAAGGCATGCCATCAAACTGAAAAAAAGAAGGAAAAATACTCTACTCACAAAATAAAGACCAGAAAGTATGTAATATCCAACAGAAAAATGAAAAAGAACAGCTATAAATCAACATACCCTAACAGCAGAAGAAGAGCTGGAAGTAGTCCACAGGTTGAAAATCATCCTTGTTCACCAGCACTCCTGAAACAACATTCAGAGGAATGATTAGTAGTATGACTTAATGAGGTGATGCAGAAAAGAAACCACACACACACACACACACACACACACACACACACACCACACACACACACACACACACCACGCGCGCATTCATGCACGCACACACGCACGCAAGCACGCACGCAAAACTAACTGCTTACACCCACTGGCACACACATGAAAGAAAGGAAGAGAGAAGGGAACACACACACACACACGCACACACACACACACACACACACACACACACAAACTCACTTTCTTATGCCCCACTTGTACACACATGAAAGAAAGAAAAAGGGAACACACTCGCGCACGCACGCACATCCCTTTCACTCTGACTGTTGAAAGCAATATTTTTTTTTATGAAAACAAAGTCATTCACTAGCCTGTTGGTCTCTAGAACCTGGAGAGCCAATGCTCCTAGGGCGTATGAGTCCAGCTGGTCACTCAAACTCATCTCTGCAGCACACCTCTGACATGTCAGTCAGCCACGCCCCCTTCGACCTCGATTCGTGGCAAGCCGGCTGGGCTTGCAGTTCATTATCTCGTAGCTGTTAGTCGCCCCCTATAAAATCTCTCTCACTCACACGGCTTTCAGTTCAGTCACTGCAAGTTGGCCCAGAGCCAGCAACAGTTTGCTTGTTCAAGAGCCTGTGTGTGTGTGTGTGTGTGTGTGTGAGACGCACTGCCTGCCCTCCACTTGGCGCACATCCAACATTCAGCCTCTGTGGTAATTCGGTCAAGTTCTTCCTTTCACATAATGTTTCCTGGTCACAATTTGGGTGTTCTTTATCTGAATCAGTATTAACTGACCATCTATTCAATATTTCCAGCACCTAAACTGTGGTAAATGTACGCGAAGCAGAGTACCTGAAGTGCTTGGTTCTGAGATCATAGTGAATGGAAAAACAGTCGGTATAAGTCGATAAAAAACACTTAACTGAACAGCGCTGTGACAAAGCAAATGGCTGTGAGCACAGGTCAGGGAATTGCCAAACTGTGACATTTCTTTGTGGCTTTCTGTCTCATCAGATTGGAGAGTGAGAGTATCGGGGAGTAAGGTAACCCTAGTTGGTCTCATTTCAGTGACATCAGCTGTGAGCCACATGGTCGCATAAATGCGATGTCGGCGGCGTAAGGGTTAATGCCGGGATATTATTATGAAAGTAAGCATGGAGCACAGCCTTAAGATGTTGTCTCGGACCAGAATGGAAATCCATAGCATCATCCTCATCATGCACATCCTCACTGATCAGCATGTAAAGAAAAGATGAAGTCTCACCCTGTGGCCCTTCTTGCCCTGCTGTCATCATGATATCAGTTCCGATTTCCCGTCCATGTCTGTGCCCTTGGTGAGGTTATGTCTGGGTCTTTGGACAGGCAGGGTGGGGCCTCCAGAGGAAGGGCTCACTCATGCTGGCGCCTCAACTAAGAAATCGTTATTGGTAAGAGGTGTCCTGAACATGCAGATTCAGAACAGGCACCACTGAACATCACCAAAGTGACGAGGCAGCAGTGCAGTGTCTCCACCTGTGGGTTGCCTCATGAGGACTTGGCATTGATTGCTCCTTGTGGATTGCTAGCACTCGGGCTGTGGCAGGACAAGACGGGCTGTGGCTGTGGACAGGGGTTGGGAGTGAGTGGCGTGGTGCAGTGCCCTATGGTGGCATGGAACAGGGTTCGTACGCCCCTTGAAGACCCTTGAAAACCCTTTAAATTTCAGCTGGGTCAAAAAGACCCATGAAAACCCTTGCAAACTGCAGATATCCCTACCATCCCTTGAAATCCCCTTAAAAATAGTTTTCGGACCAAAACTGACTAACATTTGAAGACGAATCGGAGAACAAACGCAAACAAGACTTCCGACATCGATTTTCGCCTCTCAAATCGTTTTGCGTGTCGTCTGCTTTCAAGCAAAGGGAAGCAATTCAATAGTCGGTTATCATTTGCACATGCGCAGTTCGACTTTTGACAAAGAGCGCCATGCTCCCTCATCTTTGGTGAAGTTCAATACTGTTGCGTCTGTCATCATGCCTAAGAGAAATTGCACATTTAGGCCGTTGTGGTTACAGAAGGAAGAATATCGAAGCTGGGTCACTGAATGCAGAGACAACAAACATGCATTTTTCTGTAAAGTGTGCAAAAAGACCGTTGATGTTCGGGCAATGGGCAAATCGGCGGTTGCAAGTCACGGAAAGAGGAAAAAAAATACATGGAATTGGAAGAAGCAAGTAGGCCGGTTGTTAGTCATGCGGACTTCGTTTGGCAACCATCAAATCCATCAACATCGGGTCAGACCCTTTCCTCAGTAAGAATCGTCAGCCAATCCACAATAATAGCAAGTGGGACAGATGTGTTGAAAGCTGAAGTGTGCCATCAACAATCATCACAGTTTCCGATCTGCTGAAGACAACGCGAAACTTTTTGCAGCAATGTTTCCATATTCCTCGATTGCGACGAACTATCGGTGTGGGGAAACCAAAAGTAGATATCTTGCAACTTCTTGGCATTGCTCCTTTTTTCTGTCAGAACTGAAAAAAGAGTGAAATCACAGACTGAATCTCTCAGATCTTCAAATCAATCGTCACGTCATCTCCACAGACTTTAAGTGACTCGGATGTGCGCATTTGTTAAAAAAAAAAAAAAAAAAAAAATTTTTTAATCCTACTTTCTTGTTTAAAAGACAGCATTTATACCCCCCCCCCCCCCCCCAAACTTACCTACCAGCTAGCCCACACACACACACACACACACACACACACAAACAGCTAAGTGTGGAGCTGCAGGAAGGCTACCCACGTTCACCTTTTCAAGAGGGGTTACCCCACTCCCTATCCCAGGTGCCCCAGAACAAGCATAAGGCTAGTCCAGGACCGCCAACCATTCACACACACTTCCACACGACAACACATACAATGGCTATATTTTAAAAGTAAAGTTTGCTGAGCTCCCTCCTAAAATGTGCCAGAGAGGGGGTCTCGGCTGCAGCTGCCGGTAGAGAATTAATGAATATGTAATGCTTTTTGACGAATCATTGAATAAGGACTTGAAACAGAAGCAGCTGGACATCCATGTCAGATACTGGTCCAGAAAGCAGATTGAAAGTTTTCTTTTTCTGATTTCTCAGTTTCTGTATAAAGACTTCATTTTTTTTTTTTTTGGGGTATAAAAATTATGATATTGAGTGTGGAAAAGACTACAGAAGTGTAATCACCTTATCATGGCTGGATTACATGTGTAAGGTAATTATTCACTTTTTTTTTTTTTTTCAATTGTACGGCTAAATTTGCCCCTTAAAAATTAAAATATCCCCTTTAGAAACCCTTGAAAAACCCTTGAATTTTTTTGCTGTGAGGAAGTGGGAACCCTGATTTTATTGGAAGATGAGACAGCACAAGGAAAAAAAAAAAAAAAGAATTAACATCTTAAAACAAACAGTCGAAAACCATATGAAGTGTAAATGGTTTTTGCTTTATGATATTTTGTATAGCATTAACCCCTTCACTGCCACAGTATAATAGCACATTTGAATATCTGTATGCCGTGGTAAAATTTAGCTTTTTTGGGTAGGTTCAATAAAATAGTTACTGCTCACTTATTTCTTGACAGATCTCTTTGATTTTTTGCATGTTTTGTTGTTATGCATTTGTCTACAATGTCCTGTCAAAATGACTTGATTATGTTGATAATTAGTATGGCAGAAATTGACATAATTATGAAAATTTTACCAAAAATAACAGTTTTCAAGTATACACAAACACATTGTGCCAAATAGAATGAGTCAAAACACTGAAAAAATGGTCTTACTATTTATTGAATATCAGCACTAACACATGACAGTCATATAAATCCCAAGGAATGTTGTTCTTGATGATAATCTGCTCATAATTGGGGGTACTAGTTGTTGGATAAAAAGGGGCATAATCATGCTTTTCACGGTATGTTCACTAACATGTACATTACTCATCCATTTGTTGAGTTTTTTGTTAGTTTTTTTGTGGATTACTTACTTATACCCTTTTCTACAATTTCACATCATTCTAATTTGGTTTTGTTGGTTATGATGATGGTTCACACTAATAACATGTGATAAAACAGTTTTTGTTTTGTTTTCAATGTGAGAGTTTTAGAACAATTGAGCAAAATAAAAGCCCACTAAACACAGGAAAAATACCTTTTGGTGTTAGCTCAACAACATTACAAACACCTGGGATTTGTATTGTTGTCAATAAATGTCCCTCTGTGTAACAATCTGTATGTTACTGGGGGTACCCCAGTTCTACTAGAAAGGGGCATAATTTACTATTTGGGGTAGGTTCAGTATATCAATCACTGCTTATGTATTTGTGTACATATGACTCAGATTTTATGGCTCCTCTTTCCTTATACTGCAAGCTTTGATGTTATATAACAATAATGTAGTTTTGTGGGCCATTAGGGGATGGACAGGGATATATATATATATATATATATATATATATATATTGGTGGTTTTACAAAAAGAACAGTTTTCAAGTATACATAAACAAATTGCACCATATGAAATCAGTGCAAACAATGAAAAAGTTGTGTGAGTAATTATTCAGCATCAGAACTAACACATGACAGTCATATAAATCCCAAGGAATGTTGTTCTTGATGACAATCTGCTCATAATTGGGGGTACCATAGCTGCCAACCCTCCCGAAATTTTCGGGAAACTCCCGAAAATGAAAATCTGACAGGAAATCCCGAAAGTTGTCTTTTTTTCCCGAAAAATGAAAAATAAAAAATCACTTCACCTTTCGGTAATTTTTCGCAAGGTGTCGGTAAAAAGACACATCGGTTTACCAAAACAAATCGACTTCCGCCCAGTACGTCCGTCCGGTACTTCCATCCGCGTGAAAATGGCTTCAGGAAAGCAGTGCCACATGGACTTGGAAAAAAAGGGCAAAAGTCAAGTTTTTGCCGCGATACAAAGTCGACTACGCCTTCATTGATGCGTCCAAGAGAAAGAATATCATGCGTTTTGTAAAGAATGCCGTACTGACATCAACATTTCACATGGTGGAAAAAAAAGACATCGAACTTCATGCCTCTTCTGCCAAGCACAAGAGGAATGCGGCGATGATGCCATAACTGGTACATGGTCAAAGCCAACATGAGTGGGGCTTGCTATGAGCAGCAGTTTCCAATAGAGCTGTTGAAAAAAGCGAAGTCGGCAACGTCAGATGCCCTCAAGGACAGAGAACAACTCAACCCCCCCCCCTTCAGCATCCTCCTCCTGTTAGGCTGACAGGTTGTGAAAAAAAAGTGTAGTTCTGAACAGATATAGGTGTACATTGTAGGAAAGAAATTTTTCCTTAGTGATCCCCCCCCCCCCCCCCCCCCCCAATTTTTTTGTGTTCTTTATTACCATGGTGATGATGATTACCAACATCTTGATAGAAACTTTCAGTTTACTGTTACAGACTATAGAGAATCAGATATCCAGGGATGATGAAACAAGAAAATTGCAATATTGGTGGTATCCATTGTATACAGACTGAAAAACCAAGACTTCCAGAGTATCTTTCATCGTAGCTAGATAATCTAGGAGCAAAGAGCAACACAAATGGACATTAGTCTGGAGACTTTTCATCTCTGCGTAACCTGTCAAGCCACAGTTTACTTGTTGGACTGAAGAGGTAAGTTGAAGTGCTTTCTAATGTTGAGTAATGTGTGATGACTGTACTTTTTGTAATCTGTATGCTTTGCTATCAGTACTGTTCATGTCTAATTCTAGCATGATGAGATGGAAGAAATACCCCTTTTCGACCCCAGAAAAGCTCATTTTTTTTTACCTCCAAATGTGCATGTACCCGTCAGCGTCTGGGGGCGTTGCCCCCAGACCCCCAGCAGGGCCGTTGCCCCTGCACCCCACCGGGGGCCTGTGGTAGCCCCCGGACCCCCGCCTTCTCACAGGAGTTTCTGTTCCAACAGGTTGGCAGCTATGGGATACTATTTGTTGGGTAAAAAAGGGCATAATCATGCTTTTCACTGTATGTTCACTAACATGTACATTACTCATCCATTTGTTGAGTTATTTGTTAGATTTTTTGTGGATTACTTCCTTATACCCTTGTCTGCAGTTTCACAGCATTCTGTTTTGGTTATGTTGGTTATGATGATGGTTCACACTAATAACATGTGATAAAACAGTTTTTGTTTTGTTTTCAGTGTGAGAGTTCTAGAACAATTGAGCAAATAAAAGCCCACTAAACACAGGAAAAATACCTTTTGGTGTTAGGTCAACAACATTACAAACATCTGGGATTTGTATTGTTGTCAATAAATGTCCCTCTGTGTAACAATCTGTATGTTACTGGGGTACCCCCCCCCCCCCCCCCCCAATTCTACTAGAAAGGGGCATAATTTTACTATTTGGGATAGGTTCAATACCTCAATCACTGCTTATTTATATGTTGACATATGACTTAGATTTTATGGCTTCTCTTTCCTTTTACCCCAAGCTATGATGTTCTATAATGCAGTTTTGTTGGCCATTAGGGAATGGACAGGGATGTAACAAATGGTGGTTTTACAAGAAAAGAACAGTTTCTGAACACATACACGTTACAACACATAAAACCTGTAAAACACTGAATAAAAACTTCTGGTAGTGTTTACTCAGCATCACTGTAAGTATACAGTGTGGTCCAAATTGTTATAGTATAATACTTATTGGTAAATGTTCAAAATGACAACCATGGAAAAAACGTCTGAAGAAAAAAAAAAAACAATTGTCTGTTGAAAAGAAAGACACACACACACATTGCTTGCAATTATTATCACACAAAACACTGTAGGAACTGTGTTAGTATTTACACAAATACTTGCATTACTGCCACGCTGTTCTATATAGGAATCCATCACTTGCCGTATGAAGGCTTGGACATAATCCTCAGGTTGTCTGCATTCCCTGCTTCATAATTTTAGAGGATGGTGCTCTTTTTTTTTTTTTATGTCTGTCCAAATCATGGTTCAAAGAAACACACTCTGAGATTACTCCACATGGTCTTCTTTCACTGATGGCACCCAGTCTGGTCACAGCATTGACAAAATCACGAACACACGCACAGGTGAGAAAAAAACAACTGTAGAATGCACACAAAAAAATACCGGAACTTTTCATGCAGGTGATCCAGAATAGGTTGAATCTTGTAGAGCCGGTCGTACCTGGATCACCTCCGACTGGCATGGCTGCATTGTCGTTGAAATGCAGAAACTGAAGAAGAATCTGAAATACAGAATAAAAGTTTCAAGATAAGTAAGCAGACCCACAATTGGGCACACACACACACACACACACACACACACACACACACACACACACACACACACACCACAGTAAGCAGACCCACAATTGGGCACACACACACACACACACACACACACACACACACACACACACACACACACACACACACAACACCACACACAGTAAGCAGACCCACAGTTGAGCACACACACACACACACACACACACACACACACACACACCACAGTGAGCAGACCCACAATTGGGCACACACACACACACACACACACACACACACACACACACACACACACACACACACACACACACACACAACACCACACACAGTAAGCAGACCCACAGTTGAGCACACACACACACACACACACACACACACACACACACACACACACACACACCACACCACACACGCATACACACAAACAGCCTCCACACACACACACACACACACACACACACACACACACACACACACACACACACACAAATTCACACATGTATACATGTACACATATGCACAAACACACACTAACAGTATCACACACACATGAATGTAAAAACACCACAATGATACAAAACAAAAAATCTGCTGTGGATGAGTGCTTCTGTGTTTTACAAAATGAATAAACTTATATGGAAAACTTGCATACAGAAATAAATAATGCTTAGGTGCACATGTGCGCACACACACGCACGCACGCGCACACACACACACACACACACACACACACACACACACACACACACACACACACACACACACACATACAACACACACACAGTCCCACCTACCCATACAGTCATTATTTGCCATAATTGTGTGGTTTCAGTAGGAAATAGGGCAAAGAAGAGAAATACAGAAAATGAATAGTCAAGGAATGAAGAATCATGTAGTAAATAAAAAACAAAAAAAAACAACAACATAAGGAAAAAAAAGCTACTTGCCTGAAACCAGTTTCTGGTCTTGAAGGAACTGAAGACTGGAACTTTGTACAGCCGAAAATTGGCACAGTTGACTTTCAGACCAGAATTCCCAGTCAAAACAACAGCAAGGATGAAGGGCTGTGCACCTCTTTCTCGCCATTCTTTGATCAGCTGTTGCTGACCACGCCCCATGCCACGCCCCCGGCCGCTTCCACGGGACCTTCACCGTCGTCCTGAGCCCGTACCACGTCCACGACCTCATCCGTCAAGAAAGGAGGGGGTGCAGTGCTCGTTGATGGCATGGGTTCGGCAATTTTCGCTTCGTCACCCACGCTAACGGCGCTTTCTTTACTGCTGTCTTGTGTATAGAACAATGAAGCCACGTCATCACCAGCATTATCTCCGATAAAAGTGGATGGTGCTGATTCCCATCCATCTCCTCCTCATCGCTAGAATCAGGATCCGATCCTCAAAGGTCTTCTTCATCACTTTATAATTTAGAACGTCATCTAAAACATCAAGCGCAGTGTAACGCTTGAAAACGGAACGCGTCGACGAAGTGCTTGGTTGAGCTGCCATCTTGAATATGCTTATCAGCTGATACCTCTCAACTTGTAATTTGCATATCATGTGGTCAGTTGGGCAGTCGCATGAAGGGAAAGGGGCCGTACCTTGACATCAGTAGAAGAAGTAGAAACATTTTAGAGGGTTGTCTCCCAAGTAGATTTTTCTGCTTTCCATGATGGAAGTTACTAAGAAGCATACATGTATACGGGTGTAGTAATTTTTGGTTTTTACTACAAACGTTACTCGTAGCAGGCAGGGAAGGGGTTAAATGTTAACAATGTTTTGAGAGAAAAAAAAAATGTAAGGTTTGTTTGTTTGTGATAAGACACAATTCATTTTCAGGGTCTGAGAGATGGTACTTATCGCAGTGTTTATCTCTGATTGGTTTCATTTTTTTTTTTTTTAATCTATTCTGTACTTGTAAGCACTTAGGGCTTACCTAAGATTAAGCGCCATAAATAATCATTATGCCCACAATTCAGTTTCAGGATAGGAGAGTCTTCCCCATTATAGTAACCCCATGTAGGCGATGTTCGCTGTGTGTTCCCATGGATTGTACAGAACAGTCGGGGGTATGTCATTCCTGGTGATGATGTGCAGTTGGTGGAGCAACGCTGGCCTGGAGACGTGGACCGTTTGCGCCGCATGTCCATGGTGGAAGAGACGGGAGAGAAGAGGATCAACATGGCCTTCTTGGCCATCATCGGCTCCCATGCCATCAACGGAGTGGCTGCCATCCATTCTAGAATCATCAGAGAGACCACGTGAGTGACCATGTCTACAAACATGGCAATTTGGGGACTTCTGGCCGGCCTCGGATGTCAGCAGTCCACAGGTTTCAGACGCTCTGAGTGTTTTGTGATAAAAAGTGTGTACAGGAGGGCGTGGATGTTCCAGATATAATATAGAGTTTTGCTGGTTGCTACAGTGATAGGTATTTACTTGTCTGTTTCCGTGACAACAACATCTCGATCGAAGCACGGAGAAAAAAAACAAGGTCAGTGAACCAGTTAAGGGCGTGGGGCAAAATGGCGGTGGCCGTGCGGCCCCGTCCATGAACCCAGTATACGTGACCGCGCGTGCTTTGCCGCAGTACAAGTCCCTTCCAAAAACCTATGACATCTGTGTAGCAGCAGAAGCGGTGTTGGGTAGGGGAACGATTCGCAGAGCACAGCGAATTAGGGGACTGTGGCAAATCTATCCTAAACAAAAGCAAGACAGCCACACACTACTGTTAGAAGGTTTTCTTTTCAGGGGGCACGAGTGGCTCTATGAGACACAAATCCCTTCAGTGTTAGAGGACAGGGGGAGGAGAAACCTTCCACGAAACTGTGGGTGGATAGTATTCCACTCCACATCCAGGACAAAGACATTGAAGAAGCGCTTAAAAAGATTGGTGTGGAGCTATGCTCCTCAGTGCGAAACAAACTTGCATGAACCCCTGGCGGACAGTTGACACAGTTTGAAACTAGCCACATATTTGCTAGTTTTAAAAGTTGGTGTTTTCACTGCTGGAATTTTTTATAGGGAGATGATGCAAAAACTAAGATGCAGCAAGTGCCTTCAAGAGAATCCCATGGCAGCAAACTGCGAAAATCAGGTAGTATGTAAAAACTGCCTGCAGCCAGGACACAAGATGATTGATTGTCCGAAAGCTATCATGCAAGAATCAGGTGAACCGAGAGAACAGGTCAGCGCTGATATACCTGCTGGACAAAACACGGAGGACATGGGAAATACAGGCGTAACGGTACCACTGCAGCAGTCTAAGACAGGGCCAGTGTGTTTCGGTAACACGGAACACAAGACATGAAAAGAGGGGGAGAAAGCAGACAACGCCACCGTGGTACAAGGCACAGCGGAGAGTGGCGCAGCATCAGGAAGAAAAGAAAAGAGGGAAAGAAGCAAGTGGCCTATGGACGAGCTCGAAGCAAAAGGTCCAACAAAGATGCCTGAGCGAGAACAGGGGAAAAATGAAGAATATGGGCTAGCAGACGAAAATGGAATCTGAAGCAGGGTTCATACAGTCCCTAAAAGTCCTTCATTTTTGGGGTCCGCTTTTCAAGGCCTTGAAAATCTGTAGAAATCAGGCTTTTGCTCATAGGTCCTTAAAAAGTGCTTGAATTTTGACATTGCCAATGATTTTGAATAAAGTATGTGTAAAAGCTTAAGTCAAATAACAAAAATCTGATATTATATGGTAAACAAAAGTATGAAAGTAAAAAAGTCTTGAGTTAGAGTTGACCGATGAACTTGCCTAGGAATTGTCTGCTGCAGGTCAAAAAAAAAAAAAGGAGTTACCGGCCTTCATGGCACCTGTGCACATGATTGAATGGTCCACTGTCATTAAATTGAGAAGCCAACATGCTGGGAAATATTCGTTGTTTGGATGGAAAAAAAGAATATGAAGAATGGTTGCAGGCAGACCCAGGTGGAAACAAAAACAAGTCCTTTTGCTGCATATGCAAAAATGACCTAGACAGTGAATAATTTGATTAGTTTCAGTATTTTATTATTATTCATAAACTTATTCTTGAAGTAAGTCCTTGAGTGAAACAAAAAAAAAAGTGCTTGAAAAGTCCTTTGAAAGTCCTTAAATTTTTCATCAGGAAATCTGTATGAACCCTGTGAAGTGTGCACTCAGCAGACGGACTGACTTCACCCTTTCGGCTTACGGTTTTGAGTTACGGACTACCGATTATGGTACACTGATCTATTAATGCCTTGTCTTACGAAGAATAACAGCATATGTATTGGTACATTTAATGTGCATGGCTTTAGAAATATGTTAAAAAGAACAACAACATTTGATTTCATTAGGGAACAAAACATAGACATCTTATGCCTACAAGAAGCATGTGTAACAGAAGATATTATACAAGAAATCAATGCACAATGGACAGGAAATGCCTGTTACAGTCCAGGCACAAATAGAAGTAATGGACTCATCATTCTCATGAATAATAAACAAATGAAAGCAGAACTCATGTAAGCAACAGATCGAATACTGTTAATAAAGGTTGTATTAGAAAATAAAACTAAGGTCATAGCTAACTGCTATGCCCCTAACTCAACAAGCGATCTCTTGATCTGCCAACTTGTGCACACTTATTAGTACCTTATTTATCATTATTACAAGGTAGCTCAACAAGCGATCTCTTGATCTGCCAACTTGTGCACACTTATTAGTACCTTATTTATCATTATTACAAGGTAGATCGAGTTTCTTTACAATCTCTCGATCTACTGACTTGTCCACTTTGTGGTTGTGTGCTCCGTGTTTGCTCTGCCACCATAGCCCAACATGGTGAAGGGCACCGATGGGTCGAGCCACTTCGCCGTTCAGAAGTCGCTCCTTGCCCCGGAGGACCCACGTGCTGATTCCTTGGAGCAATTCGTTATTGCTATGGAAGAACGTACAGCCGTGTAGAGGGGGGTTCCGCGGAGGGGACGCGTGACCATCAATTTGATACCTCCTCTAACCGCCCGGCGGACACACGATCACTGTGTCCGAACGGCGAAAGGCAAGCTGCCACCATTTCTAAATTTACTTCTGCATTCCCCGCACTCCAATGCAGGCTACCCCAAAAAAGGGAAAGCCTGCTTTAGAATTTGTACCCGAATTCGCCTTCTCCCCCAGGGTCCTCGGCAGTATAGTGGGTAGTTCCCCGCCTGCTGAGCAGGATTTCCCACCTTCCTCGTCGGGGGGAGCAGGATTTCCCACCTTCCCACCTTCCCCGTTGGGAGAGCAGGATTTCCCACCTTCCCCGTCAGGGGGAGCAGGGTTTCCCACCTTCCCCGTCGGGGAGAGCGGGATTTCCAACCTTACCCGTCAGGGAGAGCAGGATTTCCCACCTTACCGGCTGGCTTGCCTTCTTCCCTTCCAACGCACGGTGAGACACACAACTCTCTCTATCATGCTGCGTCACGCGACCTTCGGTCCCCGGGGAATTTGCCAAGGCGCAGACCAGCACAGGTGACGGGGTGCATACGGAATCACCACCCGTCACTCGCCTCTATGAGACTGGTGCCATTAGCTCTCCCCCCACTAATAGCACGCAGGCTCATGACGCTCTCCCCACCGTGCACAAGTGCGGCCACCACTGGTGCATGAGGAGCGTCCTTACTCCGGTGGCGGACTTATGCCCAGTCCCTGGGACCCCCAAACTGGCCGTAACTCTGGGTCTCAGCCGCAGGCACCGCTGCGCCCGGACCTGTGTCGCTCAGACCCCCGGCGGTCGACCCACCCTGATCGACTGTCGCACTTTCCCCCAGGGGTATAGGACGTTGGGGAGCGGACTTATTCCGCTGCCCACGTGGACGTGCCCACTTGGGCAACGTCCACGGTCCCGTTCCTCCGGTGGGAGGATCGACCAGTGGGACCACGGGTAACCTGCACGATCCCACCCAGGTGGTGACCACGTCACTGCAGCCACTCCAATCCATGCACTTGCAGATAGGGGGCTCGGTTACCGTGTCCTCCACTGCTCCCCCTGTTACACGGGGGGCCTCCATGGATCCCACCAGGAAGGTGTATGAGGCAGTGCACTCTCAGGGAGGTGGGGGGAGGGGGGGGGGGTACGACAGGCCATGCTCTCTCGCAACCCCCCCCCCCCCCGGTGTCTCAGGTTACCCTGGCCCCCACGGAAATTCTGCCCCAGGGCCACCACAGCCCATTTTCCTCCGTGGGGACCTGTGGCTCTAAGCCCCTCAGAGGGACCAGTGGCTTACAGCAGACCAACAATACCAGCTCCATGGTCGCTTGGTCTCCCTCCCTCTAAGGCGCTGTCCGATCGGCAGGACAGACTTCTTCCCATAGTCTGGCCGCCGATCATGAAGCCACCAGGGACCCGCCCTCGCGTCCTCCCACTACCAAGCTAGGGCGGGACCCTCATGCACCCTGCCGTTGCCTCCTTGAGAAGGTTCGTCACAACCTCTTCAGGAACCCGACGATCCCAACTCTGAGGATGAGGTAGAGGACTCCTTCTCCTCATCACGCGACTTGTCCACTATTGAGCACTGGCGCCCGGACCTTGTCGGGAGGGAGGCCCCAACCTCGAACAAGTTCCTTCGGTGCCCAAGTACGCCTTGGTTCTCCTTCCAAGTGGGCCCGCCCAGACTTGTCACCCCTCAGACTCTTACATCCAGTTGGGAGTGTCTGGCAACCCTAGTCAGGGGTGCGCAAGTCGTCCCTTCTCCAGGGAATAAATCCCTCTCAGCCCTGGATGCGGCCCCTGTAGGCACATTCCTCAGGGACCCCCGGAAGGCCCATATCTCCCACATCTCCTCCCTGTTTCGCCTAGGACACTCCAGTGACCAGGGAAATTTCCATTTCCCCGGTCGGCTGCCGGTTCATCCCCCATCTGGCCTCCCACTTCCGCCACGATCTCTACCAAGAACCTGGTGGAGTGGGACCGCAGATCCAGATCGGGGATCCAAAATAACACTGCTGGACATTTCCTTTTGACATGCTCAACAGCGGGTGGAGGAGATCTGGCCGGAGGAGGACGACTCGGTCCCTGTGTCCTCAGACGTTCAGTATTCTGAGACATACCCTGAGACCGTATCTCGCTTGTTCAGCGACCCCATTGATGCGACTCCTAGTCAACAGGATCTCGCACCACCTTTCGGCTGCGGCGGACAGCGTAGCCAGGAGCCACTACAATTGCTTAAGGCCATACTGTCACGGGCTATCTCGCCCTGGCGCTTAAGGCAGCCTTGCAGTGCATTCCGGGTCAGGAGCAGTCGCTCTTCAGCGACTATTCGGCTGCCTTCATCGCCCATTCAGTTGAAGAGCGTAAGGAGGCAGCCTCATATGCAGCCAGGCCCCCCTCGGCAGCCTCGCCCTCCCAGACCCTCCTTCGCTCCTCCACTCCACCCTATCCCAAGCAGGCCCCATCCCGCACCGCTCGGCCCACCAAGCGCTCTAAAACCCCCTTGTGATCGAAGACGAAACTTCCCCAGCAGAATTTTCGTTTCGGCCAGCAGGGACGGCCCCGGAGGTGACTGGAGGACTCACCTATGGGGGGAGCTGGAGTAGGGAGAACTCAGACCGCTACCCCTCTATCCTCCCACTCTCCTCCCCTCCACCCCGGCCCCTCGGCCCCTCTGGCAGGCAGCTTATCCCGGCATGCCCACCAGTGAGACATATGGGCCTCAGCCCATCGATAGTAGCAGTCCTAGGAGGGGCTCCGCTTGCCTTGGGCCCATGAGCGTCTTCCTCTGATAGTTCTCCCCCCCCCCCCCCTCTCCCAGTGACCCCTCCCTGGGCCAGGTGGAGGCTCTTCGCCAGGAAGTCTCAGAACTCCAAAAGGGGGCCATCACAATGATCCCCCATCCCAACCGGGTTCTACTCCAACCTCATACACCCATCCCACAGACGATACCTATGGTTCGTCTGGCAAGATCAGGGGTTCCAGTTCAGGCCGCTCCCCTTCGGCCCTTCCGCCTCTCCCCGGCACCCTTCGTATTCACGAAGGTGGTCAAGGAGATGGCCTCCCTGGCCAGACAGGAGGACTTTCGCCTCCTGGTGTACCTGGACGACTGGCTCGTCCTGGGTCCCTCCCAGGCCTGGTGTCATCCCACACCAATCATCCTCCACACCTCTGTTGTCACCAATCCCAACAAGTGTGAACTCAACCACGGTCAGCTGTCCTCCTTTCTGGGCATGAGTTTCGACACACTCCCCATATGGTCTCCCCCACCCAAGAGAGGTCCACCCGCATTGGGGACCTCATCTCCCGCCTCTCCCGCCTCCGCCTATCCACCCACACCCCGGCCAGAACCCTTACCTCCCTCCTGGGGATGATGGAATCCCTCTCGGCCCTCATCCCCTAGGCTGGTCCCCAAGCACCTACTCCAAAGGGAGTTCCGTCGTCGATGGTCTCAGACCTCCAACCAGTGGCATCAGTCCATCCCCTGGGTCCTTTGTTCCAATGGGCTACGGAAGAGTGGCTTGCCACTGTCTTCCCTGGGGTCCCATTTCCCTCCCAACCCAACCCATGACCTCTACACAGACCCCTCCAACTCGGGCTGGTCGCCCACTTGGAGAACCCTCATACATCAGGAGTGTGGGACGCACAGTGTGGGATGCACAGTCTGCCCGTCGCCACATCAACATCCTGGAATTGGAAGCGGTCAGGCTTGCCCTCCTCCGCTTCCAACCCCAGGTCATGCGCCAACTTGTTCTCCTGTTCACGGACAACACTTCGGTGCCTTGTTATGTCAAAGGGGGAGGGGGGGGGGGGGGCTTGCTCCCTCAGCCTCTCTCTCCGAATAGAGGCCCTCATCCGCGGGTGTCACGCACGGGGAATCACCTTCTGCGCGAGACACATAGTGGGGACCCTCCACCACGCGGAAGGGACCCTCAGCAGGCTAACCCTCAGCTCGGTGGGGAACAGTGTTCAGGCCCAGGGTCGCTCTCCCTTCCCTGGTCTGGCCGCATAACATATGCCTTCCTTCCATTCCCAATCCTCCGCAAGGTGATCAGGAGGGCGAGACTGGGAAGACCCAGGCTCAGCCTCATCACCCCGTGGTGGCTGACCCAGTCCTGGTTTCCGGACCTCAAGTCCCCCCCCCCCCCCCCCCCCATGTTCCCCCTCTCCAGTGAGCACTCGTGGGGACATGCTCAGATGCTCTGCCGGCTCGCATGGCTGCTATGCCAGCCCAATTGCGAGCATCTGCCCCTCCCTCACAGACGGACAGAGCCCAGTCCGTCCTAGACATACCCGCTGGGGCTGGGGCCTCACAAGACCTTCAGATTAGCGACGGCTTCGCACAGAGCCAGCACTGAGCCTCTCTACTATTACTGATGGGAGAGATGGGCCTCCTGGTGCTCAGACAACTCTGTTCCCCCATCTCGCCCTTCCAATATCCAGGTAGGCATCTTCCTGTCTCAACCTCTCTTCTTTGTTTAGGCTCTCGGCTAGCTCCTTTTGGGGCTACTGGGAACGCTCGTGCATCAGGCGCTCCTCCCAGCCGTATCTCTAGATGGCTTTCCAAGACGGTCAGATCAGCCTACGCCCAGGCGCATAATGATCTCCCTGTCCTATCTCCCCGGGCCCATGAGGTCAGAGGCCCTGGCCACTTCCGCAGCGTTCCAGCACTCTGTCCCCTTGCACTACCTCCTGGAGGCAGCCTACTGGCGTTTGGAAATTCCCTTCATTAACTTTTATTTAAGGGATACCCGCATGACCAGGGCTGATGGTTCTAGGGACTTCTTTTGCGGCTAACGCAGCCATATCTATTCCACTGCTAACCCCAAGAACCATTAGGGCACTTAGCCCTCCTCCAATTCCTTTAAATTCTGCTATCGTCTGACATGGTAAAGTATATGACGCCAAAATGGGGAGTTTGTATTATACTCCCTGTTTGGCTAGTATACTTAACATGTCAGACTCTAATGCCCGCCCTACCTTCCCTGCTAGCGCTATGGTTCTCGGGGTTACCTTGCGCATAGGCCTCGTTGAATGAGGAACAGGAAGTTGACACCGGCTTCTTCCCTGGCGGAAGTAGGGTGGGCGTCACGTGATGGTCTTACTACTGCATTAGCCACAAAAAATTCGGCCTTTCAGAGCTAACTAACTGCTGTTGAATGCTATGGTCTGACTTGGTAAGTATACTAGCCAAACAGGGAGTATAATACAAACTCCCCATTTTTCTATGAAAAAAGGAATCATAACATTAATACACAAAGGCAACAATCTAGACAAAAATAACCTCGCTAACTATAGGCCAATTACACTCACAAATACAGATTACAAAATATTCACAAAGGCATTAGCCTTGAGACTACAGAACGTAATTACATCAATCGTAAGTGAAGACCAAGTAGCATTTATAAAAGGCAGAAACATAGCCCTCCGTTTGCGATTCTTTGATGATCTCACTGAATACCTCAAGAGACAAATCAACCAGGTGCTCTAATTGCACTTGACTTCTCTAAAGCGTTCGACACCCTGTCTAAAGACTGTATCTTAGAAACGCTTGATTTGTTCAATTTTGGCCCACGATTTAAAAAATCTGTTTTAACCGTATGGAAAACACAAAGTTGTATTCACAATGGTGGATGGTTATCTGACTGGTTCCTTACAGAAAGAGGCATTAGGCAAGGTTGCCCACTCAGTCCTCTCCTTTTTGTGATAACTGTTGAGACACTAGCTATCTGAATAAGGAACAGTAAAGAAATCCAAGGAATTAAGTTAGCACACAATCCTGACGAAAGCAACACATCCAGCCTCACTAAAATAAAACAATTTGCGGATGATACAACTCTGAACCTTAAAGATGAACAAGATATTCAGGAAGCCACAAACATAGTTGTGAAATTCGAGGATTTTTCCGGCCTAAAGCTAAATAAAAGTAAGTCAGAAGGCATATGGTTAGGATCACGAAAGTATGAAACTGGCACTGTTAGTAATATACGTATGAAATCTGGTAAACTCAAAGTTTTAGGCACTTGAAGAAATTGAAGAAAACTGGAAATCAAGAGTAGAAAAGATTACCAAAATCATCAGACAATAGGAAAACAGAAACCCGTCCCACTATGGTAAAGTTATTCTAACTAAAACATTTCTGTTGTCACAATTCTCTCATGTATTACAAGTAGCATCTATACCAAAACAAACCCTCCACTCCGTTAATTCAGTGATTTATAGGTTCCTATGGAAAAAAAAGTTCAGTAATAAAAAAAAAATGTTCGAAAAGATAAAAGAGGTGTCCTAAGCCTAGAAAAGGAAAAAGGCAGCCTAAGTATGATTAACATCGAACACCACCAACAAATGTTCCTAGTCAAATGGGCGGCCCGACTCCTCAAACAAACCTAAGCTCACTGGAGCATCCTCACGCGAAATAACATGGCACCTTTTCAGAACAGCCACTGCGTTTTTAACTGTAATGTTGATCCTAAAGAAATTCGAGGATTAGAAAGTGTGACCTCAGTCTTTTGGAAAGACATAATAATTGCGGTCACCGACTTTAACATAGACCAACCAGTAGAGAATGTTAAAACAGAACCTCTGTGGAACAGTAGAAATATAAAATACAAAGGAAGTACACAACATTTTACAAAATGGTATAAAGCTGGTATCCTTCTCATTCTAGATCTTTGGCTAAATGGATGTATAGTGGCCTTTAGAGAAATAGAAGAAAAGCAGGGCACTTCCCCAAAACTTCCATTTGAATACAATGCGCTGACAAACGCAATCCCATCCACATGGAAGGAACAACTTGCTAACATTGATCACAAAGATAGATCCCCTACTGATGTTGCAACAGACGAAGGAAACCTCACAGCTCAATCAAATAGACTGATCAGAAAAGTTTTTGCCCAAAAGCAAAACCATGAAATATGCACAACACACTTTTGGAAGCGTAAATTGAACATCAACATTCAAGACTACTTTAACTTAGCGTATGAATGTACAAAGGAATCTAGACTGAGGCTCCTTCATTTTAATTTCCTTCACAACATTTACCCCACCAACATATTGTTACAAAAAATGGGTGTAGTGGAAACAGATAAATGCCACTGGTGCCAAGAAATAGATTACATTGAGCATGCCTTCTATTCCTGCCCTAAGTTATCCACATTCTGGAACCAAGTAAAACAGTGTATTCTCACACGCTACAACATGCAGATCCCAATGAATGTAACAACAGCTCTGTTCGGTGTTACCAAAAAAGATGTATTCACAGATAAACCAAGAAGATAAGCGAACATGGTTTTATTAATTGCAAAACTTGCTATTTCAAAGTTTAAATACAGCAAGTGTAAAAATCTGGAACTGATCTTTGAGACTGAGCTACACTTACGAAATATATGAAATGCCCCAAGTTGAATAAGAATTAAAAAAAACAACAAAAAAGCAGAGAGAGAGAGAGAGAGAGTAATGCATGAACCTACTGATTTGTCATATATGCTGGGGAAAAAGAAAAGAAGGGGAAAAAAAAGAGAGATGATAAAAAAGGGAATCAAGTAATAAAAGGTACATAGAATACAGACCAACAGAATGACGAATGAATGATTAAGGAAAATAAAACTCTGCCACGGAGAATCACAGGGAACAGCTACATCTTGGAACAGCAGGCGAATCAAAAATGGCAGTGAGCGAAACAGCAGCTTCGAACAGGAAGGAAACCAATGCACACGGGACTGGCATGAGTGCAACCACAACACAGAACAGCCCTCACCTTTGATGGAAAAAAGAAAGAACTCGACCTTCCAAGACACAACGCCACACTACATTGTTACTGAAGAGAACGCCATACTGAAGAATGAAGACCTCCACCGACAGTAATTCAGAAATGAACATAAAAGTAGACCGTCAAGACACACCGATGACGATGAGCACTCTTAGAGAGAGAGAGAGAGAGAGAGGGGGGAGGGAGAGCTCATATTAATGCATGCGTAACTTATGTCCATTACTAATAGAAATTAGCAATACAAAGGAAAGAAAAAAAAGATTCCCGTCAACTGCTCTTCCTCTTGGTAGGAAACAGTTGAAAGTTCTGATCTCCAAAGAAAAATAAAGAAAGAAAAAAAAAACAACAAAACATGGCAGTTTTGTCTGTCTGTAGCATAATTGATACCTCAGTGACTTGTGATTCACCTGCAACGCTGGTGTATTTCAAATTATCAGGCTTAGCTCTGATAACTTGTATGACATGTCATCAGCAGCCATGTATGGCTCAGTCAGTTCTTAGGCAGTTTCAACCCTCATTTCTTGTCTTCTCTTCTCTGTAGGCATGGTGCATGTTGACTGCATCTCTGCATGGAATTCAAGTTGTGGGAAAGAGAACAGGCATGTAGCAATGAGCACAACATTCTAAACTATGTGAAGATGGGCAGATGGTTAAAAAGCAAAGTGGTGGTGAGGGTCGTGTTGATCGTATCGGACACAGCAGCAGACTGAGGTCAGCTGAGGTCACAGACGTTGGTTACTTCTTTCAGATCTTAGGAAGGTGATTTGAGCTGAGTTTCCAAATGATGCTTAGTTTAACGCAAAAAATGCAGTTATGCAATGCCAAGCAAAGCATTTAAAATATCCCACAGAAAAATATAATTGTCCGTTGGAGGAGGAGGAGGAGAGGGAATCTGGTCTGATCTAGTGGTCAGGTCTGTACGTAGCTCCTGGCTAATGGTGCAGGTCAGGTCCAGTGGATGTGGTCCTTTGATTTGTTGCAGTTTCCGGGACTTTGCAGAGATGTTCCCTGAACGTTTCCAGAACAAGACCAACGGCATCACACCCCGTCGCTGGCTCCTGCTGTGCAACTCTGGACTGGCTGACGTGATTGCTGATGTAAGTGAGCATGCCACAATACCAGAAGTGGACTGGTCAGGTGGTATTAAACAGGGCAACAGACCACAAGATCATTTACTGCAGCACCAGATTCAGAAGCACTGATTTTTTAAGCTTGATGTCTACAGGGGGGTATCTTTCTCTTCTTTTTTTTTTGCCTTTGTGAATAGGGGATTCAAAACTTTTTCATATTTTTTTTTTTTATTGTGTTTTCTGTTCTTTGCAGTCTCCTCTTGTGTGCCTGCTCAGTTGCATTTACTCGCATGCTGCTCATTCTGACTTAACTCAGGTCTGCTTTGTCACCACCCAAACATCACAGTCTACAGGGAGCAGCGAGTATCCAGTTGTGGTGAGGCAACCCACCAGAGGAGATTCTGCATTTCTGTTGAGCCATTTTGATGGTTATCAGTGGTGCCTGTTCTGATCCAATATTCAGAGGACACTATGTACCAAAGCTTCTACTGACAGCAATGATTCCTTGGTCACGGAGTTAGTAGGAACAAGCCTTCCTCCTCTGGAGGGCTCGTGAGAGCAGAATATGAAAGGCCACAGAATAATTTGATTTTTGATTTTTTTTTTTTTTCTGTGGGGACCGACAATTCATCAGGACAAGAAGTGTTGAGATTGGCATGAAAATAAGGTTGACCTGTACATGGCCAATGCCTGTTGTTGGCTTGATTGAAGAACAGCTCTATAAGTGCTACACTGAATTCATCCTGATGCTCTTCAATCACTTCATTGATGACATTGCTGGTGTTGCCACCTGTACAAGGAAAGTATTGCAGATGCTTATCATTTCTTCATTTCATCTAACCCTGAGGTCCGCAAATGAAATCTCAGAAAAATTTATCTTATTCGCTGACATCTGCATTTCTGTTGCTGAATCCAGCATCCTGTCAACTTATATGTTCTACAAAGATTAATTTAGGTTCATATCTTAAGTTCACCTGTGGTCATGCTTTGTCTTGCAAGGAAAGCATTCCCTATTTTCTGCAGCTCTGTTGATTATGCAGTATCAAGAAAGACTGTCATAATACAGCATAGCGAATCTTCTTCCTAGAAGTATCCACCATCATCATTTTAATGGTTCTGATATGGAAATAACCGGGGCAGTGTCCACCAGTATGTAGATAACAGCTGCCAGAATTATCAGATACATGGGAGGTGAGAGAAGACATGTAATGTGGGGATGAGGGGAAAGGGGGATGGTGTGGAGAGCAACAGGGACGATGGGATGTTGGAATGGAAGGGAAGGAAGAAGGCTAAGGGAAGGAGAGGAGGAAGAGGGTGGAGGGGCTGGACAAAGAGTTGACGAAGATGAGGAGGGATTAACAAGATCAGGGGAGACTGTTCACTTGTGTATATGGTGTTAGTCATGTGCATGCATCTTTACTGACCAACATGCATGATGATCACACTCGCACACACACACACACACACACACGCACAAGAACAAGAACAATATTTATTCCTTTTGCCCCTTTTGGGGTATGGAGGAAGGGTGAGTTTAAAGCAATAACAGGAAAAGGAAAACAAACAAGCCAGAATAGAACATGAATTGCTAGTCAGTGCTGACATAGACCAACTATTTACAACACTCGAGATAATCTAATATACTTCGACACTCGCGCGCGCACACACACACACACACACACACACACACACACACACACACGTGCACACACACACACGCACGTACACACACACACACACATGTACACACACACACACACACACACATGTACACATACACACGCATGTACACATACACACACATGCACACATACACGCACACATACACATGCGCACACAAACACAAACACACGCACGCACGCATGCACACACACACACACACACACACACACACACACACACACACAGAGTGAGTCCAGTCATTCTGCTGACAACCCTTCCCCCAGATTTGAGTTGGGTCAGACTGGAGAGCCTGGATGATTTTTGTTGCATATTTTAACATCTGAACCCAACAGAAAATTGGGGAGAACTGGGTGACCCACTTGGCAGAGTTGCGTCGCTTGGAACCGATGAGCAAGGAAGAGGGACTGCTGCGAAACATCATGAAGGTCAAGCAGGTCAGTGTGTAGAGTTCAAGCTCGGTGGGGGTGGGGGTGTGGAATACCTTGCACACATGATCAGCATCATGCATGGTTTGTACAGAAATCAGTTTTTGTTCTGTGAGAATGGAGGAATGACAAAACTTTTTTTTTTAAGGTTGATGATACAGGCAGAATTCATTTATGATTCAAAATGTAAAGGATGGAATGTTGAGGAAAAATTCTTCAGGACTTTTTTTTTTTTTAACTGACATCTAGGTGACTTTTGCAGTATGAATGTTTTCAGTGGAATGATTTCTAGGTGAGAGAGGCACTGTGTAGATTGTTACTAGAGTGTGTCAGAACAGGTCTTTGGATGCAGATGTGTTGCATTTGTCGGACCTGTGCTGAATGGCATCTCTCGGCTCCCACCCCTGGCTTTTCTTTCTTTTGTTGTCTGCATTATGGCCCCATGAGGCTGATCACATGTGGTGTCATGAAAACCATTATTACTTATGCAGAGGTGCATTATGGATGAAACTAGAACTTAAATGTGTGTATGTGACTGTTTTTGTCTGTCTTGATGCCACCCAGAACTTTTTTTTTTTTTCTTTTCTTGTGGTTGTACTTTTTTCTTCCTTTTGCAAGCTGTAATGTGCTAAGAGGATTAGTCATGGAGACACATAGCCCAGTGTGAGTGTGGTGTTATGACTGGACACACAGCACAGTGTGAGTGTGGTGTCAGGGCTGGACACAGTGCAGTGTGAGTGTGGTGTTATGGCTGGACACATAGGCAGTGTGAGTGTGGTGCTACTGCTGGACGGAATGCAGTGTGAGTGTGGTATTACGGCTGGACACATAGGCAGTGTGAGTGTGGTGCTACTGCTGGATGGAGTGAAGTGTGAGTGTGGCGTTACGGCTGGACACAGTGCAGTGTGAGTGTGGTGTTACAGCTGGACACATAGGCAGTGTGAGTGTGGTGCTACTGCTGGACGGAGTGAAGTGTGAGTGTGGTTTTACAGCCAGACACAGTGCAGTGTGAGTGTGGTGTTACGGGTGGACACATAGGCAATGTGAGTGTGGTGCTACTGCTGGACGGAGTGAAGTGTGAGTGTGGTGTTACGGCTGGACACAGTGCAGTGTGAGTGTGGTTTTACGGGTGGACACATAGGCAGTGTGAGTGTGGTGCTACTGCTGGACGGAGTGAAGTGTGAGTGTGGTGTTACGGCTGGACACAGTGCAGTGTGAGTGTGGTGTTACGGGTGGACACATAGGCAATGTGAGTGTGGTGCTACTGCTGGACAGAGTGAAGTGTGAGTGTGGTGTTACGGCTGGACACAGTGCAGTGTGAGTGTGGTGCTACGGGTGGACACAGTGCAGTGTGAGTGTGGTGTTGCGGCTGGACACATAGTTCAGTGTGAGTGTGGTGTTACGGCTGGACACAGTGCAGTGTGAGTGTGGTGTTACGGCTGGACACAGTGCAGTGTGAGTGTGGTGTTACGGGTGGACACAGTGCAGTGTGAGTGTGGTGTTGCGGCTGGACACATAGTTCAGTGTGAGTGTGGTGTTACGGCTGGACACAGTGCAGTGTGAGTGTGGTGTTGCGGCTGGACACAGTGCAGTGTGAGTGTGGTGTTACGGCTGGACACAGTGCAGTGTGAGTGTGGTGTCATGGCTGGACACATAGTTCAGTGTGAGTGTGGTGTTACGGCTTGACGCATAGGTCAATGCGTGTGGTGTTAGCGCTGTGGTGACCCTGGTCCCTGGCCTGTGTGCAGGAGAACAAGATGAAGCTGGCGGCCTACATGGAGCAGAACTACCAAGTGAAGGCCAACTCTGCCTCCCTCTTTGACATGCAGGTGAAGCGCATCCACGAGTATAAGCGCCAGCTGATGAACGTCCTGCACGTCATCACCCTCTACAACCGCATCAAGAAGAACCCCAACGCGCAATTCGTGCCGCGCACTGTCATGATTGGTGGGAAAGTGAGTGGCTTCATAACAGTGTTGTCATTGGTGGGGAAAGTGAGTGGTATGTAGACACTATCGTGATTGGTGGGGAAAGTGAGTGGCATGAAGACACTGTCATGATTGGTAGGGAAAGTGAGTGGCTTGTAGACACTGTCATGATTGATGGGAAAGTGAGTGGGATGAAGACACTGTCATGATTGATGGGAAAGTGAGTGGCTTCATAACAGTGTTGTCATTGGTGGGGAAAGTGAGTGGCATGAAGACACTGTCATGATTGATGGGAAAGTGGTGCATTTAGACATTGTCATGATTGGTGGGAAAGTGAGTGGCTTCATAACAGTGTTGTCATTGGTGGGAAAGTGAGTGGCATGTAGACACTGTCATGATTGGTGGGGAAAGTGAGTGGCATGTAGACACTGTCATGATTGATGGGAAAGTGAGTGGCATGTAGACACTGTCATGATTGGTGGGGAAAGTGAGCGGCGTTTAGACACTGTCATGATTGATGGGAAAGTGAGTGGCATGTAGACACTGTCATGATTGGTGGGGAAAGTGAGTGGCATTTAGACACTGTCATGATTGGTGGGGAAAGTGAGTGGCATTTAGACATTGTCATGATTGGTGGGAAAGTGAGTGGCATTTAGACACTGTCATGATTGGTGGGGAAAGTGCGTGGCATGTAGACACTATCATGATTGGTGGGGAAAGTGAGTGGCATGAAGACACTGTCATAATTGGTGGGGAAAGTGAGCGGCATTTAGACACTGTCATGATTGGTGGGGAAAGTGAGCGGCATTTAGACACTGTCATGATTGGTGGGGAAAGTGAGCGGCATTTAGACACTGTCATGATTGGTGGGGAAAGTGAGCGGCATTTAGACACTGTCATGATTGGTGGGGAAAGTGAGTGGCATGAAGACACTGTCATGATTGGTGGGGAAAGTGAGTGGCATTTAGACACTGTCATGATTGGTGGGGAAAGTGAGTGGCATGAAGACACTGTCATGATTGGTGGGGAAAGTGAGTGGCATGTAGACACTGTCATGATTGGTGGGGAAAGTGAGTGGCATTTAGACACTGTCATGATTGGTGGGGAAAGTGAGTGGCATGAAGACACTGTCATGATTGGTGGGGAAAGTGAGTGGCTTCATAACTGTTGTCATTGGTGGGGAAAGTGAGCGGCATTTAGACACTGTCATGATTGGTGGGGAATGTGAGTGGCATGTAGACACTGTCATAATTGGTGGGGAAAGTGAGTGGCATGTAGACACTGTCATGATTGGTGGGAAAGTGAGTGGCATGTAGACACTGTCATGATTGATGGGGAAAGTGAGTGGCATGTAGACACTGTCATGATTGGTGGGGAAAGTGAGTGGCATGTAGACACTGTCATGATTGGTGGGGAAAGTGAGTGGCATGTAGACACTGTCATAGTTGGTGGGGAAAGTGAGTGGCATGTAGACACTGTCATGATTTGTGGGAAAGTGAGTGGCATGTAGACACTGTCAAGATTGGTGGGAAAGTGAGTGGCATGTAGACGCTGTCATGATTGGTGGGAAAATAAGCTATGTATAAAAACTATTCTTATTGCATGTAAAGACAATTGTGGCTGGTGGGAAAGAGAGAGCAGTATGTAAAGTTTTTGATGGGAAAACGAGCACCATGTAAATGCTGTTGTGGTTGGTGGAGAAAGGGAATGGTATGTGAACTTTGTAGCGAGTGAAAGGAAAGTGAGTGGCATCTAAATACTGTTGTGGTGGGAAAGGAAATGACATGTCCACTCTGTTGTGATTGGTGGGAAAATGAGCAGCATTAAAATGTGGTGGTGATGGGCAGGAAAGTAAGTAGCACATAAACACTACTATAAATGGAGGGCAAGTGAGTGGCTTGTAAACTCTGACATGATTTGTGAGGTAATCATTGACAAGTAAAAACTGTTTTGAATGTAAACGAAATGGCATGTTAACTCTGTCATGACTGCAATGTCAGTAGTTTGGGCTTATAAGGACATATTATTGTTTTTGTCCGGGAGGGTCAGTTGTAGGTGCGAAAAAAAAAAATTGAGAGGAGTTTTATCAAACTGTAAGTTAGAAATCTGTGCTGACATTAGAGCTTGCCAGCAGTCAACACCCCTCAAGAATCAGCTTACACACGCTCTGGCCTCTTATCAAATGTCGTTCTCATGTAACTGAGCTGTGATTGGTTGTAAATTTGAATGGCGCACACACAAAAGGTTAGTGTTCTGTTGCATTGGTTGGGTGGTGGACCACAAGGAAATACATGGCTGGTTATAGGGGTCAGAAACCTGAAGACTCCAAAATGGTGGACACCTGTGTGACTGGAGAAGAATAACTTGCATATCATCAGTTAGTTTCAAAGTGAGGTGACTGCAGGCGTGAAATGAAACGAGGTGTAAAAAGAATTGTTAGTGAGTCTGCCAAACAACAGGGACAAACAGATTACAAGACAAGAGGGACAAACAAATTGTAAGAAAAGTGTCTTGTAATTTGTTTTTCCCTGATCTTCGGTGGACTTGCTGACAATTCTTTCTAAAATTTGCATATTAACAGTCAGGGAAGCCAGTTTTCCTCTGATTTCTCATTGTTGTGGAGTCGTATCCTTGAGGATAACTTTTTTTTTTCTGTGGCTTGCCTTCTGAAAGCATGTGCTGTTCCCTGTTTTGATTCAGCTGACAAAAAGGACAAGATCAAAAGGGGGGTCGGTGAGAATCACTGGTCCACAGCGTTATGTTTTCTTGGCTAAAGTTCACTGTAGGTTCCATGCAGTCCAGGGTTTCTTGACCTGTCTCACTTAGCCTGTGCCTTCAGCACAGAGGACTGATGTTGGACCTGAGGAGTTTAGCACAAACAGTTCGGTTCTTCTGCAGTGTTCTGGGCTGGCTGCTGGTTTCAATAAAGGGGGGAGGGGGGTTTCTGATGGTTCACATCTAATTTTTCCTTCTTCTTTTTTCTCTTTTCTAATTCATTCTATAAGAATGGAATCATTTCTGACATCTGTGTTTGTTTTTTTGATTTGCTGTGTTTTTTGCATTGTCATTTTGACTTCTCAGTGATGACAATGGCTGTTAGCTCTCCACATGTAAAGCTGAAATCAGTATCACTCAGGGTCAGTAACACCAGGAGGGTAAAGCTTCCACTTCTTTTGGTAACTTTAAGTTTCAAAACGGAGTGACTGAGGGGGGAAAATGAAGCAGAATTTGGAAAGAGAGGGGGTTAGTTACCACAGTCCTTGGCAGTAACTGACCACCTCTCTTTCCAAACTTTGATAACTTTAGTCATTGTGTGTGGGCATGTATATGTCAACTGTCACTAGCCACTCACTCTGCTGTCTTGTATGTCAGATAGCCGTGTGAAACAAGAGAAAAGTGATACCATTTCTTTTTAGCTCTTACTGGTTACTAGGGTTTACAGTGGCTGTGTGCAGGCTGCCCCTGGCTACCATATGGCCAAACTGATCATCAAGCTCATCAACAATGTGGGTCGCATCATCAACAATGACCCCATTGTGGGTGACCGCCTCAAACTGGTCTTCCTGGAAAACTACCGTGTGTCCCTGGCAGAGAAGATCATCCCAGCGGCTGACCTCAGCGAGCAGATCTCCTTGGCTGGCACTGAGGCTTCTGGCACTGGAAACATGAAGTTCCAGGTAATCCATCATACATGTGAGGAACTGTGATGTGAAAGGAAGCTGCTCTTTTGGATAAACCTGATAAACTAGGGTCTTGTATGCAGTATGCACTTCTTCCCAGTCTCTATGAAGGGTCATTGGGATGCAGCTCTGAAGAACTGTTCACCAGGTCTGTCCAGCTGTGGCGGTTGTGCATACTTCGTGAATGTAAATCAGTCTGCAGAAACATGGTCAAATTCTGTTGAAAAGTCCAGATGTTAAAAGGACTGAAACTGTGGAGAGAGAACTCTATGGGTAGTGCTGTACACTGAGGATGCTCTCTCCCTAGGGGGGGGGGGGGGGGGGGGGAGATTGGTCACAGTTTACACCAAGAAATCTATTGTGAGGACGGATCCTGACACAAATGGTACATGCATTTATTCTTCAGCTGAACGGTGCTCTGACCATCGGCACTCTGGATGGAGCCAACGTGGAAATGAGGGAAGAGATGGGCCCGGACAACATCTTCATCTTTGGCATGACGGTGGAGGATGTGGATGCTCTGCGCAAGAAAGGGTAAGAAACAATATAGCACACTTGTGTGGGTACTATGTGTCAGGGCCATGGACCACAGGTCAGGCTGATGACAGCCACTTGATTGCTTGTTGTGCAGTGCTTTGGGCTTGCTGGGAACTGTTCAATGTGCTCGCTAGACCCACAAGTAAGATAAGTGGTTATGATATGAGTTCAAGGAGAAACATGCCTGCGTTGTCATCAACAGCCACACAATCAGTTTAGTATTGAACACACATGCCCTTGCTTGTGTTCTCATGCAGGCACTGTTCATGTCCCTTTCCTGGAACTCCGAACGTAAATAGGGGGGGGGGGGGGGGGGGGGGGGGGGGGAAGAAGGGAGGAGGACTTCCAGCCTAAGACTTCTTAAAGAAGAGGACCTGTTTTTGTTAAACCCTTTTTGTCTGCAAGTAGATTCCCCTTCATGTTCCATCCAACTCTGCCACACAGAGCCCGGTTTCAAGGGTTTCAAGAGGTCATTATCAAGGCTGTGTTACACAGTGGATGTGTTCAGTGTGTTATGATTTGACACTGACCTGTTTCAGATACAACCCAAGGGACTACTACAACCAGGACACAGAGCTGAAGCAATGTCTGGACCAGCTGCAGTCAGGATTCTTCTCCCCTGAGGACCCCAACCTCTTCCATGACATCTTCAACAGTCTGATCAACTATGACAGGTGATGTATCTGCTCTTCTCAGCATACCATCCTTTTCAGTGTGCTAGGAGTGTATACGTTGATATTTGAATCATGTTATTTCATCCATAGATAAGGGGCCTCAGAATATCACACTGTGAAGGCACAGACTTGGGCTGAGAAGAAAACAGTCTGCAGAGCAGACTGTGTTCAGGAGTTAGCACAGTGACGCCAAAAAACAGTTGGAGAGAAGACATTGTGGAATGGGTCATTTTAACCAAAAAGTACATTATATAGTCGATATCAGTCATCAGTTGGTACTCTTAGACTGATACAAGTGGACTGGTTTGAGGTCAGGGTAAAAGCCTTTCTCTGTGTGTAATTCCTTGTGGAGCAGCTATTTTTGCCATCTTCTGTTGGGGAAGTGTTGGAGACAGTCTGTTCATATACTGATTTCAGAACTTTCATATGTTTTCAACACAGAATCAGTGTTTTGTTACTGATCATTTTCTTTTTCTTTTTTTTTTTAATCTTTGAGTCTGCTGATTGACACTTCAGTGCAGTGACAGCCCTGATATGGCCCTTTGCGGTAGGCTGGGCTATAAACAAGAATATCTCTCTTATCTCGCTGATTGAGCCTGTAGCGGGGATGACTTTTGATGACACATTACACATCCCTGTCAGTGAAGTCTGTCTGGACCTCTGTAGAGTCTTTATCTTTAAACAGCATGGATGTTGGAAGACATGCATCATCAGCAGAGGGGGAGACAGACGAAAGCTTCCATGAACTGTATGCGTTGTGAGAGACCAGCATCATCAGGAGTGTCTAGTCAAAAGCGGTGTTCAGTTTAAATTTATCATGTGTGGATCTTGTCTCTCATATTGTGTAACGGATGGCTTTTTTTGTGCAGAAAGAACAGCTTTGTTCCTTTCATTCAGAAAAAATAATTGGTTGACAAATAGATAAATAAGTTTATGAATACACCTACAGTTTCGTTGGAGTGTTGTGAATAGCTCCAGATTTATGGTTGGATTGTGTCTTTGAGTTGTGTGCAGCCCAGGAAGCTCAGCAAGGAGGAATTTCTGCATCAGTACGCTCAGCTCAAATACTGGAGCTTTGCGATTGATGGTGACTGTTTATGTAGATTTCATCATGATAGTCGAAGTGCAGTGATGCCATCTGTCTGGGACAGATGGCATCACTGCACTTCGGCTATCATGATGAAATCAACATTAATAGCCATGTTTGTTACAGAAAACAGTAAACATTGATTACCTTTCCGAATGTTACAGTTGTGGATCGTGATTTACTTTTTTTTTAAAAGAAAGAAAAAACAACCTCACCACTAAAACAAATTGGAGCGCAGTTTTTCACAAGTAGACAAACCTGACAGCAGACGGAAAGTTGTAACTAACGCACAGTGTGGATGCACATTAGTCCAAAACCAGCTATGGAAGAGACCAAACTGACCCAAAACAAAGAGAAAGCACTGAACAGATAAGCTAGCTATCGCAAACAAATCAGAATGTGTTAGGCTGATGAAGGAATTGGACAGTGTATACTGCATTTTGAAGAGAAAAAAAAAAAGAAAACAATGCCATCAGATCTTCAGGAAATAATATGATGAACATCAGTCATGTTACAAGGACTGAATGGTTTGCATGTTATGTAAGTACACATTCTATTATTCTCCATCAGCCTTGTTGGCTGATAGGATGTGAGAGTGCAAACTCAGTACATAGACATGTGCACGTCATCTTACATTTACCAGTGTTGTGTGTTCTGGAAAATGTCAGGTTGTTCCTGATTCTTACTTCATCTGCTCCTGATAGAAAGATTTGGGGATAGGCATGTCTGAAAATGCCTGTGATAGTGGAGTTGTGTACAACCTTTGGTGTTGCTGGAAATTTGACTGCACACACTTGCCTCTTGTGCTTGTGTCCTGAATTGATGTGCTGTGTTGGCATGGACACTGAGCATATTGGCGAGTCCCCTCCCCTATCCCTGGAAACAGGAAGCAGCCATGTAAAATAATGCCAGATAAGAAATTCCTTATTGACCAGCCGCCGTGGCGAAGTGGTTAGCGTCGCGGACTCCTGGCTGGGAGTCCGCAGGTTCGATTCCCATCAGAGTCATGTGGGATTTTTCTGCCCTGACCGGCTCCTTTCCAGAGTTGAGTTTGCTATGGGCTCAGCTGGGAAGACTGGGACCACACAGTCAAGTATCATCCACTTAATGGATGTGTCTCTGAGAGTGTTGCTCAGATTTCTTGATCAACACTGCAGGTGTCTGTATCTCTCGGGCTTGGTTGATGCCGGGATATATTATGAAAGGAAGCGTAGAGTACAGCTGTGTCATGCAGTCTCAGACCGAAATGGAAATCCATAGCATCATCTTTACAGGGTTCGTACGCCCCTTGAAGACCCTTGAAAACCCTTTAAATTTCAACTGGGTCAAAAAGGCCCTTGAAAACCCTTGAAAATTGCAGATATCCCTTCCATCCCTTGAAATCCCCTTAAAAATCGTTTTCGGACCAAAACTGACCGTAACATTTGAAGACGAATCGGAGAACAAACGCGAACGACACTTCGGATATTGATTTTCGCCTCTCGAATCGTTTTGTGTGTCGTCTGCTTTTCAAGCAAAGGGAAGCAATTCAATAGTCGGTTTATTGTTTGCGCATGCACAGTTCGACTTCCGACAAAGAGTGCCATGCTCCCACATCTTCGGCGAAGTCCAATATTGTTGCGTCTGTCATCATGCGTAAGGGAAATTGCGCATTTGATCCGTTGTGGCTACAGAAGGAAGAATATCGATGCAGGATCACTGAATGCAGAGACAACAAACATGCGTTTTTCTGTAAAGTGTGCAAAAAGACCGTTGATGTTTGGGCAATGGGCGAATCGGCGGTTGCAAGTCATGCACAGCTTTATTTTTCCGTCCCATGCGAGACACTTAGTTAAAGGGCCGAACAAACAAGGCTTACACATTTCTGACCCAACATTTTTGTTGTTGTAGTCCAAGTAGAGGCATGTATTAAACTTGTGTACTAGTTAACTAGGGAAAATTAAGTTCCCAGAAAGTGATGACGTCATTTTTGCACAATTGTGTGTGTGCTGTCATTGTTTGAATATGGCCTGACCACTTGTGTACAAGCTTTCATGCCGTATCTACATTATCTACAGGAAAATAAACCTAGTTGAGTTTGGTATTAAAAGAATTGTCAGGAATTCGCCTATTCAGTCATCTCAAGAGCACAGATATATTACATTTTTCATGACAACCACTGATTATCAAACTAAAAGCCCCCATTTGTAATGGCCGCTCAGCAATGCCAAACACATTGTTGCCAGACCGGCTGTACACAGATGACATTCAGTTGGCCGAGTACAGCACGGTTAGCTGGCTGGTGGGGAGCAGCCTGCAGAAAACACCCCTTTCCCTGACCTGCATTCACGGCTTGGCCTCTGCAGCTGTGGGCGAGCTGTAAACTCCCCTTCCTCTCAGAACTAAGTGGCTTGCTCTGAACAGCCGTGCATGGAAAGAGGAAAAAATACGTGGAATTGGACAAAGCGAGTAGGCTGGTCGTAAGTCTTACGGACTTTGCTCAGCAATCATCAAATTCATCAACATCGGGTCAGACCCTTTCCTCAGTAAGAATTGTCAGCCAATCCACAATAACAGCAAGTGGGACAGATGTTTGAATGCTGAAGTGTTGTGGACGATTCATGGAACAATCATCACAGTTTCCGATCTGCTGAAGACAACGCGAAACTGTTTGCAGCAGTGTTTCCATATTCCTCGATTGCGACGAACTGTCGGTGTGGGGAAACCAAAAGTAGATATCTTGCAACTTTTGGCATTGCTCCTTTTTTCTGTCAGAACTGAAAAAAGAGTGAAATCACAGACTGAATCTTCAAATCTTCAAATCAATCGTCACGTCGTCTCCGTAGACTTTAAGTGACTCGTGTGTGCGCATTTGTAAAAAAAAAAAAAAGAAAAAAAATCCTACTTTCTTATTTAAAAGACAACATTCATACCACACCCCTCCCCCCTAACTTACCTACCAGCTAGCCTACACACACACACACACACACACACACACACCACACAAACACACACACAAAATCATTTATCTATTTTATTCACTTAATTTTTTTTATTACAGTTACTTTCATTTTTTTCATCTACTTATTATAATTACTACCACTAACATTATTATCATTACTATCCCTTCTATATATATATAATTATATATATATATATATATATATTGTATTTTAGTCCCTTGCGGATTCATTCCAAGAACAGGCCCTCAGCACTTGTGTCTTAAGAGGTTATCTTTTTATATTTTCTACTTTTCATAAGAAAATGTAGCTTGTTTTGCTCTTTCGTGATTTTCTTAGGTGGCACCTTTGGTTGGTTTTTTGAAAACTCAACAAACATACTACGATATTGCACACCAGACTTTTCTAGGATAGCATTCTTGTTAAAACCGAAAAGGCAGAGGAGTCAAATTACCACTTTCCGCGGTCACTGAGGAGAAACAATCAGGTTTCGAAATATCGGTATCTGACCAGGAGTTATATACTAGTGAGTTTCCTCCCCATTGGAGAATGTCTCCCCCTTGGAGACTATAAGCTTGCTGAAGGCTCATTTTGAGAAGCATTTATTTCATTTTTTCCCCATTCACCCACTGAAGCACATACTGTTAGTTAGGTAGATTTATCTACCACTGCAGATATGAATGCTTATTTCCCCCTATTTCTTCAATCTAAGACATAAGAGCAAGCTTTGTTTATAATTGAATATATATATATATATATATAAATTCCCCTCCCCCCCTACTTAGCATTATTATCAATCCACCTTAACCACAACCGTCACAAATATATCACACCACCCCACTAAACTAGCTACACAACCCCATCGTTTCACTCCCCCCCTCCCCCCACGCACCCCCCTCCTTTTCCTCTCCCATAATCCCCTCTGTCGTTTCCGACTGGCGGCCATTCTTCCTACCACATGGACAGATAAGTCACTCTTCGTTCTTTGTTTGTACTGTCCTAAATGTTAAATGTGATCTGTTTTTTGTTTGTTTTTTTTTGCCTGAAGAAGACCCAAGAGGTCGAAATGCATCGTGTCTTGTCCTGTGTTTTGTTTGTCAATGTCCTTGGCGGTAACTAACCCTCTCTCTTTCTAAATTTTGCTTTGTTCTCCGCCATCAGTCACTCCATTTTGAAACAAAAAAACCCAGTTAAGTGTGGAGCTGCAGGAAGGCTACCCACGTTCACCTTTTCCAAGAGGGGTTACCCCGCTCCCTATCCTGCCCAGAACAAGCATTAGGCTAGTCCAAGCCCGCCAGCCATTTTCACACACACTTCCACATGACAACACATACAGTGGTTGTATTTTAAAAGTAAAGTTTGCTGAGCTCCCTCCTGAAATGTGCCAGAGAGGGGGCCTCGGCTGCAGCTGCCGGTAGAGAATTAATGAATATGTCATGCTTTTTGATGAATCATTGAATAAGGACTTGAAACAGAAGCAGCTGGACATCCATGTCAGATACTGGTCCGAAAAGCAGATTGAAAGTTTTCTTTTTCCGATTTCTCAATTTCTGTATAAAGACTTCATTTTTTATTTTTTGTATATGATATTGAGCGTGGAAAGACTACAGAAGTGTAATCACCTTATCATCATGGCTAGATTACATGTGTAAGGTGATTAATCACTCTTTTTGTTTTCAATTGTACGGCTAAATTTGCCCCTTAAAATTAAAATATCCCCTTTAGAAACCCTTGAAAAACCCTTGAATTTTTTTCCTGTGAGGAAGTGGGAACCCTGTATCTGGAACCTCATCTCAGTCGAAATCAAGGTCACTGAAAGCTTCAGTAGCTAGCACTTTCACCAAGTCTTGTGCCGTAAATCCTACAAAACAGAGTATCTTCATCACTAAATCCCATCATAGAACGGCAGAAATCAAGGTTAGCCATGGTGGAAAAACAGCATTTCAACCACAAAACTTAAAAAATTCTCATAACTGGAGAACTACGGCACGCATCGACTCGCGTTTTTTTGCAAACAAAAGTAAATAGCTACAGGAAAGACAAAAGTCACATTCTCGCGAGACTTGCTTTTCTACGAGAAACATGGCGGCGCCCATTGTTGCCACATATTTTAACGGGCGCTGGCAGGCGCTCAGCCTTTTGGCAGTGTAATTTCCGGTCAGGCGCTAGCGGGCGCATGCTTGTCAAGCGAGTTAAGGGACAAACGTATGGGAAGTGTTTGGATGGCAAAGCCAGGGTTCGGAAGATTTTGTTCGTCGATCTCTCCAACTCTAGTGTACCAAAGCACTCTCTCTCTTCCAAGCTCTCTCTTAATTCTTGTTCACTTTTTTTTCCGGGGGTCTCCTCAACTCAGTTGCGGTTCTGTTGAGGTGAGGCAAGCCCGTGCTCTTCTCCCTCGCATTCTCACGGAGATATACTCAACTGCGGTTCTGTTGAGGTGATGGCAAGCCTGTCCTCGCCCCACTCACATTCTCACGGTGATCGACTCGGCTGCGGTTCTGTTGATCCTGTACCTGCACCCTCACCCCCTTTAAACTCTCACGATGATCAACTTGGCTGCGGTTCTGTCAATCCCATTCCTGCATCCTGTGTACAGCTCAGCCGAGGTTCTGCTGCACACATCTCGGTCACCATGGCCGAGTCAAGGATGCAGATTTCCCCTTCTTTGAGGGATAAGGGGTCGGGCAAGAGGCAGTCTGAAGGCTTGGTCCCTTCTTCACCCTCTCGACCGATTTCAAGCCTGTTCTTGCCAGCTTGGCTGCCGGCTGAAGCAAGGGAGACAACATACCTTTTATGGTCGTCTGACACTGTCAGCCCCGGTTGTCTCCTTTCCTCTGCCTTTGCTGGTTTCACCCAGGCTCTTATCTCTGTCTCCTATACGGGGCAGAGTGGGTGGTTTCCTTAGCACATGCCAGGCAACCTGTAAGGCATCTGGACCCCCAGGGTCCCCCTATGATGGATTGGGCCAGCAGGCACAGCTTCAGTCCCCCTCGGACCAGCAGGCACAGCCTCAGCCCCCCCTCTGCGGTAGGGCAGGCACAGCTTCAGCCCCCCTCGGGTCAGCAGGCACAGCCTCAGCCTCCCCTCTGCGGTAGGGCAAGCACAGCTTCAGCCCCCCTCGGGTCAGCAGGCACAGCCTCAGCCTCCCCTCTGCGGTAGGGCAGGCACAGCTTCAGCCCCCCTCGGGTCAGCAGGCACAGCCTCGGCCTCCCGTCTGCGGTAGGGCAGGCACAGCTTCAGCCCCCCTCAGGCCAGCAGGCACAGCCTCAGCCTCCCATCTGCGGTAGGGCAGGCACAGCTTCAGACCCCTCGGGCCAGCAGGCACAGCCTCAGCCTCCCCTCTGCGGTAGGGCAGGCACAGCTTCAGCCCCCCTCAGGCCAGCAGGCATAGCTTCAGCCCCCCTCAGGCCAGCAGGCACAGCTTCAGCCCCCCTCAGGCCAGCAGGCACAGCTTCACCCCCCCTCAGGCCAGCAGGCACAGCTTCAGCCCCCCTCAGGCCGGCAGGCACAGCTTCAGCCCCCCTCGGGCCGGCAGGCACAGCTTCAGCCCCCCTCAGGCCAGCAGGCACAGCTTCAGCCCCTCTCTGCGGTAGAGCAGACACAGCTTCAGCGCCCCTTGGGCCAGCAGGCACAGCTCCAGCCCCCTTCGGGCCAGCAGGCACAGCTTCAGGCACCCCCCCACCCTCCTTTGTGGTAGGGCAGAACAATCAGCCCGGGACACCGTGGGCTCCTCGCATGGCTCAATATAAACATTCTTGCCGACTCCCTCAGCAGGTTGCACATGATCCTTCCCTTGGAATGGACTCTGGCCCATTCTGTCCTGGAACCACTCTGGGCTGCATGGTTCAAACCCTAAGTAGACCTGTTCGCCACCAGGTTCAGCCACCACCTCCAGCTGTATGTATCTCCAGTTCCAGATCCGGAGGCTGTGGCGGTGGATGCTGTACTGTCCTGGAACCACTCTGGGCTGCATGGTTCAAACCCTAAGTAGACCTGTTCGCCACCAGGTTCAGCCACCACCTCCAGCTGTATGTATCTCCAGTTCCAGATCCGGAGGCTGTGGCGGTGGATGCTGTATCCATCCGGTGGTCGGGCTGACAGGCTATGCCTTCCCTCCCTTTTCCCATCCTTGGAAACATTCTATGGAAAGCGAGGGAAGACTTGGTCACTCTGATCCTCGTGCCCCCCCTCCCTGCTGCTGGCCGGCCCAAGCATGTTTTCCAGATCTGCTGCACCTGTCCAACACATCTCCGATAAAGCTCACCTTGACAACAAGGCTCCAGCCATGGTCGGGCATTCCACACAGCAATCCAGACTTGCTAAACCTTCACGCCTGGCTACTGTGCAGGATGCGCTGCGTACATAAGGCACTTCCCCTGCAATAATTGGCCTTGTGGAGCAAGCTCCAGGCCGGGCATTCGGGGGGTAGTATACAGTGTCGACGGGAACGGCTGGCTTTCTTGGTGCTCCTCCCTTATGGTATCGCCCCACTCCTCTCGCTTTGAGTTAGCATACTACCTTCAGGGTTTGTACGCCCCTTGAAGACCCTTGAAAACCCTTTAAATTTCAACTGGGTCAAAAAGGCCCTTGAAAACTGCAGATATCCCTACCATCCCTTGAAATCCCCTTAAAAATCGTTGTTGGACCAAAACTGACCGTAACATTTGAAGACGAATCGGAGAACAAACGCGAACGAGACTTCGGACATAGATTTTCGCCTCTCGAATTGTTTTGCATGTCGTCTGCTTTCAAGCAAAGGGAAGCAATTCAATAGTTGCTTATCGTTTGCGCATGCGCAGTTCGACTTCGACAAAGAGCGCCATGCTCCCTCATCTTCGGTGAAGTCCAATACTGTTGCGTCTGTCATCATGCCTAAGGGAAATTGCGCATTTGATCCGTTGTGGCTACAGAAGGAAGAATATCGAAGCTGGATCACTGAATGCAGAGACAACAAACATGCGTTTTTCTGTAAAGTGTGCAAAAAGACCGTTGATGTTCGGGCAATGGGTGAATCGGCGGTTGTAAGTCGTGGAAAGAGGAAAAAATACGTGGAATTGGAAAAAGCGAGTAGGCCGGTCGTTAGTCATACGGACTTCGTCCGGCAATCAACAAATTCATCAACATCAGGTCAGACCCTTTCCTCAGTAAGAATCGTCGGCCAATCCACAATAACAGCAAGTGGGACAGATGTGTTAAATGCTGAATTGTTGTGTACGATTCATGCCATCAACAATCACCAGTTTCCGATCTGCTGAAGACAACATGAAACTTTGCAGCAATGTTTCCATATTCCTCGATTGCGACGAACTATCGGTGTCTTCTTCTCCTCCTTCTTCTTCCTAAAAGACTGGTTCACTCAAAAACGAGTAGGTCACCAGCGCGCATGTTAAAAAATAAAAGAAAAGAAAATAAAGTGCGGCTCAGCCTGTTGGCCCCTGGAGCAAAATTTGGCAACAAGGGGTTGCACACGATATTCAAACCAAAAGTAGATATCTGGAAACCAAAAGTAGGTATCTTGCAACTTTTGGCATTGCTCCTTTTTTCCTGTCAGAACTGAAAAAAGAATGAAATCACAGACTGAATCTTCAAATCAATCGTCACGTCGTCTCCATAGACTTTAATTGACTCAGGTGTGCGCATTTGTTAAAAAAAAAAAAAAAAAAAATCCTACTTTCTTGTTTAAAAGACAGCATTCATACCCCCCAACTTACCTACCAGCTAGCCTACACACACACACACACACACACACTCACACACACACACACACCCACACACACACACACACACACACAGAGCTAAGTGTGGAGCTGCAGGAAGGCTACCCACGTTCACCTTTTCAAGAGGGGTTACCCCGCTCCTTATCCCAGATGCCCCAGAACAAGCATTAGGCTAGTCCAGCCCCGCCAACCATTCACACACACTTCCACACGACAACACATACAGTGGCTGTATTTTAAAAGTAAAGTTTGCTGAGCTTCCTCCTGAAATGTGCCAGAGAGGGGGTCTCGGCTGCAGCTGCCAGTAGAGAATTAATGAAAATGTCATGCTTTTTGACAAATCATTGAATAAGGACTTTAAACAGAAGCAGCTGGACATCCATGTCAGATACTGGTACGGAAAGCAGATTGAAAGTTTTCTTTTTCTAATTTCTCAATTTCTGTATAAAGACTTCATTTTTTATTTTTTGTATATGATATTAAGCGTGGAAAAGACAACAGAAGTGTAATCACCTTATCATCATGGCTGGATTACATGTGTAAGGTAATTATTCTTTTCTTTTTTTTTTCAATTGTACGGCTAAATTTGCCCCTTAAAAATTAAAATATCCCCTTTAGAAACCCTTGAAAAACCCTTGAATTTTTTTCCTGTGAGGAAGTGGGAACCGTGCTTTATCATCCTCATTCTTATCGATCAGCATATTAAAGAATGTCTCAAATTCTGTGGCCTTTCATGCCCTGCTCTCATGGTGACCTAAGTTTCGATGTCCTCTCCACGTCTGTGACCTTGGTTTGGTTCCGTCGGGGTCACTGGTATCGGTGAGTCCATGGGGGCTGTCGTTGGACGGATGTGTTGGTGCCTTCCGGAGGGAGAGCTCACTCAAGCCGGATCCGCGACTAAGCAATTATTGTCATCAGTAGGGGGCTTAGTAGGTGGTGTCCTGCATATGTTTGATCAGAACAGGTGCCACTGAATACCATCGAAGTGACTCGGCAGCAGTGCAGTGTCTCCTCTGGTGGGTTGCCTCTTGACGACTTGACATTGACTGTTCCCTGTGGATTGCTGGTGCCAGGGCTGCGGCAGGACTGATCGGGCTGTGGCTGTGGATGGGGTGTTGGAATTAGCGGTGTGGGTGCACTGCCACTGAGGTGGCACAGAAGTAGGGACAGAAAAAAAAAGGAATTCCTTATTTATGGGGTGAAAAACAATTGGACGTCTTAAAAAAAAAGCCCCGAAAATGTTGAATACTTTCGTATGTGTATGTCTTTTTGTTGTTGGATTTGTTGTGGCAGTGTGTTTTAGGGGGTTTTGTTTTCTTGTTTTTGTTGCTTGTAGATGAGTGTTTGATATCTATGAGTTTTAGATTGAGGATTCAAGAAAACAAACATGAAGGTGTGTGTGCTCATGGCTTTGCTGCTTCATGTAATTTGTTTCAATAATTTGTTGCTTAACATATCTTGTGGGAAAAAGAGAACTTTCAAGGTTGCATCCTCAAACCATACAGCAGAGCCTGTTTGAAACACTATGTTAGCAGTGAAGAGGTAGTCTAAGTGATTCAGATATGTTGTTTTTCTTCAGCTTCTGGCAGGCTTTGCCCCTAGGCCCTCTAAGCCACAATGGACCCAAGCTCCATCCCTTATGTTCTGTTCAGTGAACTTTCACCCAGGTAGTCATGACTGCAGAATATGTTTAAGTTAGTCCAAACACAACCAGTGGGATGCCTGACTGATTATGTAATACCTAGGGCTCTGCATATTATGACAGCTTGATCAGAAATAGAGGGGAAAAACCTAATCACCCTGTAGTCAGAACACTGCTTTAGGTAGAGTTTGGGTTGTGTAACTCTGCTTGTTTCCATGGTTTCTGACTACTAGAGTCCAGTGCTGAAGCTTAAGCACTCCAGGTGCTGCCTTGCATTTAAAGTAATTCCATTTTTATGGAAAGTGAAGAATTCAAATTCTAGAAGTTATGCTGTCTCAGATTCAGTAATATACAGTCCAAGGCATTGAACTAGGGGGAAATGATGAAACGGGTGTACTGTTCATGCTTTTGTGATGACGAGAGGTTCAGACACAGAGGGCGTCTACATCCTGTGGAAGAAAAAAAGGCCTGAGGATTGCAGGTTTTCAGTGCAGCCATGTTTGGTTGTGTGTTGACATTGTTCACATACATGTTACTTGCTTCAGGTGAAGCTGCCAGTTGCTGATCAAGTTTCTGTGATGTGTGTGTGCAGATTCTGTCTGCTGGCTGACTACCGATCCTACATCAAGTGCCAGGAGTCTGTCAGCAACCTGTTCAAGGTCAGCGCCAGGAACCTAGCAGAGTTGGATGTTTCCTGATATAAGTTGTCCTCTGGGGACAGTTAGTTAAGAAAATCTGTCCCCCCCCCCCCCCCCCCCCCCCCATATACCCTCCTTCCAGATTTTTTACTTGCACTCCCAAAATTAAGGAGCAGCTGATAAACGTATTAGCCCAAGTATCAGCTGCCATGGTGAAGTGGTTAGCGTCGCAGACAAAGAGAAGATAAGTGATTGCTTGTTCTCCGTTTTCATTGTTCTGAATGTTATTTATCTTGCCTGAAGAGGACCAAAGAGGTCGAAATGCATCATGTTTTGTCTTGTCATTTGTTTGTCCCTTTTGTCCAGCGGATTAATATGATATTTTGTCTGGTAATTTGTTTAGCCTTTTTGTCTGGTGGAATAATATAGTCTTTGTTTCATTTAAGTTTTGACTGGGGAGTGGTGTAGTGTCTCTTCTGTTGATAGTGATTGCTGGGTGTGGGCGGTGGCGCTGTGGCTGCAACAGGAGCAGCGTGGGAGTAATGCTGATGTGGAGGGATGGAATATGACGGCAAAAGAAGTATATATTGCTCATTTCGTCAGAATTTGTATACTTCTTTCTTCTGAGTGAAATCCAAACTATTGAATTTGGTTTTACATATTCACTGCTGGCTACAAGTTCACAGCCAGTCTTATTACTGGTGAAAGCTTACAGCCAGTGGTATTACTGGTGACAGCTTTACAGTCAGTGGTATTACTGGTGACAGCTTTACATTGTTATTGCTGGTGACAGCTTTAGAGTCAGTGTTATTACTGGTGACAGCTTTACGGTCGTGTATTACGGGTGACAGCTTAAGACAGCTTAACAGTCAGTGTTATTGCTGCTGACATCTTTACAGTCAGTGTTATTGCTGGAGACAGCTTTACAGTCAGTGTCATTAAGTATGTTCAGTAATAATGTGTGTTAAGTGACAGCTTTACAGTCAGTGTTTTACTGGTGACAGCTTTACAGTCAGTGTTCTTCTAGTGACAGCTTTACGGTCGTGTTATTACTGGTGACAGCTTTACAGTCAGTGTTATTGCTGCTGACATCTTTACAGTGAGTGTTATTGCTGGAGATAGCTTTACAGTCAGTGTCATTAAGTATGTTCAGTAATAATGTGTGTTAACTGTGATTCTTGGACACAGCAGGGATCACTTTCATTATGAATATTACCTTTATGTGAATTGATTTTGTTTCTGTAAATTTTTTTTTTTAATTAGAAAATAACAAACAAAGAAAAAATATTGGACAAGCAAGAGCATATGATCACCCACTAAAGTATATCTATTTGTTTGCATATTGAGTTGTTTAATCAGTCTTGTTTCCACTCTCAGTGAGGAAGAAAAAGTATCCTTTCAGTCTGGCACATAGTCTGACATGATTTTGTTGTTGAATGAACAGGTTCATGCACAACACAGATCTTAGGAGCAAAGGTAATTGGAAACACAGAAGCATCTTAAGTGACAGATAAATCAGAAAGACTATGGCTATTAAAACATGGAACCCATGGTGCATTTCCTCTGTCAATGTGGCTATTTGATTTGCAGGATCCATTGAAATGGGCTCACAAGTGTTTGATGAACATTGCTGCATCTGGGAAGTTCTCCAGTGACCGCACCATCACTGAATACGCCCATGACATCTGGGGCGTGGAGCCCACTTTCGTCAAGCTCCCAGCACCAAATGAACCCCTCAGTTCCGCCAAAAAATAGGAAGCACTTGTTTTCAGGGACTTAAAGATGGTCAGATGTCTGTGTCTGCTGGTTTGCACTCACGGATGTGAGGGAAAAGAGCTCTTCATGTTCATATCTTACCAGTTTCAAAAAAAAACAAAACCTTTAATGGTTAATAACTAGACATCTAGATCAGCATCTTCTGTCTGATTTTTTTTTCCAGTTTCTAATGAGGAATTACTTTGAATTCCAGTGTTCTAAAAACAGATAGCACTAGCTAGATTGATGCATACTGTATTGTTGGATTATTGGTTGTTTTTTTTTTTTTCTTTCTTTGAAGATGCTTGCATTTGTGATTGTGTCAGCATATAACTGTCACTGGTTTGGGTGTCAGATTTGGTTTGGAGAGATGGGTTTTTATGGACGATGACCTTGAGGGCTGGCTGTCAATACAAGGTAAGATCTTTGTGTTGACCAGCCAGGAGGTGTTTTGAGGGTCTGTCTGTGGTTGGGTCAGCTACAAGTGCTGGACAGACACACTGCAGCGACTGTCTTGGGTAGCTGGAACAGAATCATGTTTGGAATGTTGCAATTTGGTCCTTTTCCCTTCAGTTCCTCAGAGGTTCCTTTTCCCTCTTCAGTCCCACAGTAGGTGTTCATGCATTGAATTTTGCATTTTGTAGAATGCGACCGAGGTTTTCCTTCACCACCTCTAGTTGTATGATACCCAGATTGTTGGTTGATCTTGATTTGTCTTCTGACATGTGTAGTGCTTTGTCCCAGTTCCTGGTCGATCATGATTTCCACCCTTTTGTAAGGCCAATGATCTGCGATGTACCTAATCAGTGCATGTGCGTGTACAGTATGTCCATGCAGGATCTGTGTAAACATGCCATTGTTATGTCTGCCCATGTTTTAAGTCTCCATTTTGTTTTGTGAACAGTGTAATTATATGAATGGGAGAGAGTATACCAGTAATAAAGTCAGTGGCAGTGTTGTGTCTTTCATTGAGTGATCTACTGTGATTAATATGTGAGTAATTTGACTGGTGCAAAAGATACGTTATTGTCAATTCTTTTTTTTTGTTTGTTTGTTTTTTTTAATATTCTGGCTTCCTGTCTCTCTTTGTTAAAGAGAAATCTTACGCAGACAGTAGCTTTTCAGGACTGTCAGATAGAGATGGCACTGTTACAGAACAGCTCAGTTACAGCTTTAACAGCAGGAAAGAAAAAGGTATGAATACATTGCCAAATAAACTTTTGTGGCAGTAATATCTGGCCCATCTGTGGTTCCAGTGTACAACATTTGATATTCATATTTTGAGGGGAAGATCACAAGGAAGATGATAGGCCTATAGAACCTGTGGCAAAATTCAAGCTCATCACTCCATTCCTATGGTGAATTCAGTGCTTAGCATCATTCTGTTCACATGTGTCTGGTCATCCTTTGCATGTCCAGTGAAACCTTGATTCAGTGACCCTGAAAATGCCCTGCACATTCAGCCTGCATGCAGATGGATTTTCACAGGGAAGGGGACTGAGTAATAGTTCACAGCCTGTGAAAAGGCTCAGATTTTTTTCTTATTCTGACCGTCATGTCCATGCATGGAAAATCAAAAGAATCTGGATCAGACCACCTCTCACAAGGGTCAAAGTCATGTTGTATGAAGTAATAGTAAAGTTTTCATTAGTCTTACAAGATCACATTTTGCAAAGAAACTAAATACAAGCTGTTAATTGAATGTAAGAGGGCTTGAAGTTTTGAAGAATTTTAAGTCACCGATGCTGGCAAGTTTATTTCAACAATGTAGCCATGTCGCTGTGGACTGTAGATAGATAACCTAGTCCAAATGGGGAGTGGTCATTTTACCATGGCTGAAAACATGGTGCAAGATTAATGATTCAGCACAGAAAATTTGGTTGCTGTGGGTAGATAGTTTGGACACAGGGATGGTTTTCAAATTTGGTGCTGAGAGAATCTTGGAGCCAGATGTGGCAGAAACAGAAACTGTCTGCGAGTATTTCACAATGCTTGTTGACAAGAGACTGAGCTAGGCTTTCTTTGTGTGTGTGTGAGTGAGTGTGTTGGATTGATGGCATTTGTAATACAGATTGTGTCACATATCTTTCAAGTTCACAATAGTTCATGTACAAAACAACACAGGTAAACATCATTATTATTGTATTTAAAATGCTAAATGTTCCTCTTTCTTTTCAGTCCTAATGTGTGTCTACAAAGCTATTCACTGAACACAGAAAAAAAAAAGCAAAACAGGTGAAAATTATATACATGGTCATACTTGCTGGCTGTCATTTTAAATCGCATAGGATTACAATACTTTGATACAGTGCTCTGTTTTGATTTTACAAGATGTGGAAGCAAGTAAAGCATTATTCACTCTGAATAAAGAAACCTTACGGATGTAGGTAAGTATGCAGTGGAATGAATTACGGTTGTTTTTTTCGTAAGAATGTGTCTGTACGAACACACCATTTTCGGACACATATTACGTTCTAGCTAAGTATAACATTATGGAATAACATAATGGAATGAATAATAGTTCTGTTTTTCTTCATGAATGTTTCAGTTTGAACACTCCATTTTCAGCCTCAGATCTTCAGGTATAAATCTTCCCGTTCCACTTTCGTGAGTTTTTTTGCAATTGTAACAAGATCAAAAAGTCTTGACATCTGCAGTTGAAATCAAATGGGGGATCCATTTCTATCTGCAGTCTGCTCAGTTGACAATCATTAAGGTAGCTAGCCGTTCTTAGGGGTCCCTGCCACTTCCACACATAACTTTCCTGCAACATGGAGAAGTTCTTAATTAAACACATTTGTTTGCAGCTCTTCGTTGTACCGACTGTTGTTTCCATTGCATTCAATTTGTGTGTATGTGAGTGTTATTCTGACTTTTTTGTCTGCTACTTTGGTTGTTAATTTCCTTAGAACATTGTCATGTTACATAATTATCAAATTGTAGCTGTGTTAAGTATGGGTATGTGTTGATATTGCATGGTATCAATTTGGGAAAATCTGAGGGCGTATCTCTCTCACTATATATCTCTCTCTTTTATTCTTTTAATTTCATTTCTTTTTAATTTGATGCATTTTCCACTTACTTACTCTTGTATTTTAGTCTCAGACTGTGTGCATCTAGAGCAACTGAACAAGTGAGAAGTGACATGCTTCTGCCATAGAGAAGTTCTGCTTTTTTGTGTCCATATAATAGCACTCATGGTTTCAACACTTGTCAGTGTTTTTAAGTATCTGGTGCATATTCTTTACATCGTAGTCTCCTGTAATGGTGTAGTTTGTGCCATGGAATAGCACATCGGCACCTTGAGCAGATATGCAGTGTATTTATAGTGTCCATATAATCTTTTGTAATGCACAGCTGGTATGAATTGCTGTTTGTGCTTGTTTCATTTTCTCACTTTGAATTTCAAATAAAGATTGATGCATGTGTTACAGGTCACTTTGGTGTGTTGTTATGGATGACAGCCTAGCCATGTGTTATAAGAAATCTTGGCTCCTCACCCACACACCAATAAAAGGTGCTAATTCTAAATGTGTTCAAAACAGCTAAAGATATCCTTCACTTTTCAAGAGACCCATCAAATGTGAAGACAGATGGTTTGGGACTATTTTAGAAATTGTCCGAAGAACCTTAGTTCTTGTGTTGAAACACAAAACAGTCAACTTGTCAGGATTGATTGTGTCAAAAGCATCCAAAATTTGCAAGTTCGTGATATAATATAAATCAATATAGAAATTTCATTTCAACGTATTTTGTTTAACTAAAGCTAGATGCTGTCAGAACTAAATATAATGCCTCAACAAAATGTATATGTGACAAAACAAAAATATCAAGAGGTCATGTTGTATTTGAGTGTTTGTCTCTCGGGGTATACTTACCATGCTCATTGGACATGTCTGTGATTGATCTTTTTTCTGATACGATCTACCTCTTGTTTGTTACATAGCCCGGTTAGGTATTTAATATGATGCTGGCAGTCTTTGTGTGATTATACGTACACGCCCATACGTGCACACACACACTCGTACACGCATGCACGTTTGAAAACTTATGCTCTCTCTCTCTCTCTCCCCTTCCCTCCCTCCCTCTTGTTGGTGCATAATTGCTCGTTTATTGAACACATTGAAGAGTACTCTCCAAACTATCTGTGTATAAGAAATAAAGAAAATATGTTTTGGCAACATGTATTCACCTCCTATAGACAATTTTTTTATAAAGTAAAACCAGAAACCACTCAGGAAGTACTAGCCGAACCAATTCTTTATAATGATAACATTAGAATAGGGAATAAAACTGTTAAGTTTAAAGGGTGGCATGAAAAAAAGTAAACAGAATTTCTGATTTAATAAAGAATAATGGAGAAATACTCACATTTAATTAATTCAGATCAAGATACAACATACAGATTAACTTTCTGTCATACATGGGATGTATAGCATCAATAAAGAATTATTTAAGAAAAGTTGGACTTACTATTCAAGATCGCAATATGGCAGAGCACAACGCAGCTTTGGGAAGGATATGCTCTATATCAAAAGGCACCCAGATATATTATAAAACATTAATCAAGGATAACCGGAAACCAAAATGCATCACAAAATGGTCTGAAAAGCTCAACCGAGACATACCTTGGAAACGTTGTTTCTTAAAGATTCAGCAGATTAAAGATATAAAACTTAAATGGTTACAGATAAGAATAGTACACAGAATAATAGGAACTAACGTGGTGTTGAAAGAAATAGGAGTTGTACAAAATCAAAACTGCAATTTCTGCAGTAATGAGAAAGATACTATACAGCATGTCTTCTGGAAATGCAAATATGTTCATGAATTTTGGAAAACACTAGAAAATCTGCTGAAAGAGAAATGTTCAAATGTAGATAACTTATATTTCACAGAAAGTATAGTACTATTTGGTACAGACTTTAACTTCAACAGCGATACTGTAGTTGATCTGATAATTCTTTTGGCTAAAAATTATATATACAGATGCAAGATAACAAAGTGCCAGATCCTCACTTCAGTATTCATTAAAATACTCAAGGCACGGTATCAAATAGAAAGATACGTAGCAACAGTGACCTCTGAACTTCAAAAACTCGAAAATAACTGGATTCATTATAAACCTTTATTTGATGATTCACATGAGTAATGGTCGTTTAGTAAATGATCTGTGAGTGGGGAAGTTACAACTTTGAAAGTGAAAAGAACTGTCAACTATTTCAAATACACTGTACGTTGATTGCTTATCTCGATTCCATGAATATTATTGTCATTGTGATAACTACTAATTTTGAAGGATTTTAATTCTTATAAGCGACATATGTATATATGTGTGTATGTATATGTATATATATGTATATATATATATAAGTGTGTGTGTGTATGGGTATATATATGTCACGTTTGAGGGGAGATATGTCAGGGAAATAAGAGCTTCATTTTTTTTTTTTTTTTTTAATAGAATAAGCTTACGCAGTAGGGAGGTATTTGCCATAATATACGAGGCATACGTAGATGCCATGGTCTCAGTAGGATGAATATGACTTGAGTATAAAAGAGCTAATGCATAGGAGTACGTATGTGTATCGTCGCTGGCGAGCTCTGGCCATGTGACTGCAAACAATTTCATCGAGTGTGCATGGAGGGAGCATGGGGGAGAAGGGTTGAGATCTATGTGTGCAATGTGAATATTTGGGTGTGTGGATATAATACATGTTTGTGTTTGGGATGATGCTTACCTATTGATGGATTGGATGACATGGAATATCCAATGTTCAGCCTGTTACTTTTTTTATATTTTTTTTTATCTTGGATGGCTCTATATAGAGTGGAAGGTTCCATTCTAATGTATTGATGTGACCCTTGCTGGCTGGTCCTGTTGCTGTTCTTGAGAACTTTCGACCTTTCTTTCGTCCCAAGGATAGTATGGGAGAGATTTAGTCACCGGAGGATCGCATACAGTTGTGCACAGAATATGTGTTATATGTTATTTAAAAAACTAAAATAATCTCAGGAAATAGATATTTTGATTGCAACATGGATTACTTTCAACCCAGAGATTCTTGTCTCTGCATCATCTTGTACTTTTTATATAAATTTTGTGAGCAAGAAGAGCAGACATTTTTCAATATGCTGTTTAACTGCCATACTAATATGTACCGATTTTGGACGAATGTCCAGCAGTTGCTGACTTGAATATATTCACATTGTCATGATTTTATGATTGACAAGGAACTTGTATTGTTTGATGTTAAGCAGAATACACAGACAGACGCTCTTTTTGAATCCATCACTTTATTTGCAAAATTTTACATCTACATATAAATGCCAAATGCACAGCTACATGTACATACCTTTGTTATATCATTGAGTGACAGATATTACTTAGAGCATTACATGGCAATTACAAATATAACTTGTGCAAGTTTAAACAAACTTGGTTTCTGTACAATTCAGTTCTCGATTAGTTTGAACGTTAGAATTCAAAATAAAATATATGTATTTTATCTGTAAACCACTACATTCAGCAAGATCTACTTCAGCTGTAGGTTTTCAAAAACGGTTGAATATTTGTATATAATCAAGTTTGATTTGTGTTTGATATGAAAATGTCAATGGACCTCCCCTGTCCCTTACCCTCAGCCCCCAACCCCCCCCCGACCCGGTCCCCCTTTTCTTTTGTGTACAAGGATGTTTGATTGTTCAATGGCCTTTGTGTGTGTGTGTGTGTTGTGTGCCCTCCCCCCCCCCCCTTTTTTTTTTTTTCTTTTTGAAATGTTATGATATTCATTTGTAATGTATTGTTTGAAAAATGATTTTAAAAAAAAAGAGAGAGGAGGAAGGGGGGAAAAAAATATAAAAAAAATAATAATAATAATATACACATGACAAAACGGTTTTGTTGCATGTTGCAACCTTAAGCTAACATGTATAATCTCATGACAGTCTCCTCCTGAAAAGGTTGTATAAATCGTATGAAAGTGGAGTATGGCAACCTGCATGGTGAACAGAACAAAAACAGCTTTCATACGTAAGCCTCTCCCTCCATTAAACACATTTAATGACTTGGTATTAGCTTGTAAACGCATACATTTGGTGATCCAGAGAGGGTTCAACTGTGGAATGCAAGCGAACTCATGAAAGACCAAGCCAAAGTTCACACCATTTCCAATTTCTAACTGTGGGAATACAATAACTGGTTCAGTGAACTGCAACTCCGGGGTATAGTGCACTATATACTAAGCCCCCGACTGCCCAGAGGACAGCCTGAGAAGTTTCTCATCCCAAACTGCTCTGATGTATACAGCCCAAAGACCGTAGCAGATCCTGAGTGCAGACATTCTTTTCCTCAAGCCATGCGTTTTTGGAATGCTCTCCCCTGTTCAGCCTCCTCCTTGGGTTCTTCGGCTGCCTCCAGACCAATCGTCAAGGCCTGGACAAACCCCTTATGTGTCTAGAATAGCTGATGTTGGCACGCAACAACAACACTAACACACAAGTTGTAAACTCCAAACAATGTTTACTAAAGGAACGCTCTGATCGTTGACCATAGATCTGGACATGCAACCGTTGGCCTTCTGCGCACTCTCTTTACGCATGCATTAGACTTTTACATAGAGTTATAGTTCTTGCTACTTTCAATATTAAACATAACATCCCTCCCCAATTTAGTTGCACATTTAGTATTAATATTATTCGCAACAGATGTACCATGCATTCTGTAATCAATCATAAAGTTAACGTGCAACATGCATAAAGTTAGGAGTATAATTAATCTGTTCATAACGCAGATTACTAAATGTTCACGTTGACGATCCACACCAAATGTCACTGTGAAACAGTTGGAGATTCCTTTGGTTGAATTCAAGTCCATTTCGTCGTTCATAACTCAAGTCCAACTATATTAGCAATTATCTTACATACTATATTACTAAAAGTTTAGATGATATTTTAAAATCAAACGCCTGAAATATTCTTCTTTTTTTTTTCACACTGTTAACATCAAATTTAAAATTGAATTTAACTGAACGGAACATAAAACATGCTTTGAAAGAAGCTGCGTCAGTGCTCTTGTTGCTGTAAACAGGCACTTAAACAGCAGCATGCAAGATGTTTATTTCATGATGAAGTCCTTGAATTTCTTCGGCAACACCACAGTTCTTTGAGAACTTCTTGGAGTTGTCTGATCTGATTGTGCCTGAGCTGGTTCTGTGAATCTGCTTTGCTGTAGAGACACATCTATGGGTGATTCAGGCATTGGTGAAGATCTTGGAGTAAGCACCTCTTTTGACATTGATGGTGAAACTGATGGTACTTGAGTCACTGTCGCTGGTTGAAAATCAAACTGATGATATGCCTCAACTTCTTCCTCTTCTTCTTCAGAAGGTATGTCAGTCTGCACTGGTTTGAAGAATGAAGAATTTAATGTGATGAAATGATTGCCTCGTCTTGCAACAATCATACTACCACGTTTCTTCTCAACTGTGTAGGGATGGGGATCATACAACAGGGTAAGTTTGTTTCTTTTCCGTTGCTTCACGAGGACATGGTCACCTGTCCTAATGTCAGACTCTCTTGTGTGTCGTCTTTGATCAGCATAATTTTTCATCTTCATTTTGCTGACAGCATCGTTGTGAGCTAGACGTGAGTGAACTGGCATGGTAGGGGAATTGGGAACTGCAGGAATACCAATGTTCATCTTCCTTCCGGTCAGAGCTTCAAATGGGGATATGTTTGTTGCACCATGTGGCGTAGCTCTGTATTGACGAAGGAAATCAGGAAGTTCCATTCTCCAGTCTTTGCCTTCAGCTGTGGCAGCTCGAACATACTTTTTCAACGTTCTCATGAAACGCTCTGCTTCACCATTTGCTTCTGGCCATAATGGAGTAATTTTCCTATGGTGAAAACCTGACTGTTTTGTGAAGTCCTGGAAATCTTAACTTTGGAATGGGGGACCATTGTCAGTCTTGACAACTTTGGGAAAACCCTGACGTGCAAATATATCATTCAGACATGGAATGACGACTCTTGCTGATGTTGAAGGAATCACCTCAACTTCAGGGTATCTGCTATGTTCATCGATGGCAACTAGCACGTAGTGACCAGAGGGAAATGGGCCTGCAAAATCAACTGCGATTTCAGACCAGGGTTCAGAAGGAAGTGGTGTTGGATACAGAGGTTCACACTGTGAGTGACCAGGGTATGAGGCTTGACACAGAATGCATTTCTTCACCGTCTCTTCCACTAATTTGTCTATTCCTGGAAACCACACCTTCTCTCTGATGAGTTGTTTGGTCTTGACTATCCCCTGATGTGTATGATGAGCGATGTCAACAATTTTCTGTTGCAAAAAGGGGGGAACCACAATTTGATGATCACGAAGAATGACATCATCATAGACAGACAGTTCATTCTTGAAACGGGCAAAACAAGAAATGTCAGGATCTTTCCCCTGTTTGTTTCAACTGTCATCTTCAGTTTCTGGAACTGGGAATCCTGTTGTGTAGCAGTTTGAACTTCTTCAAAAGTCATTGCTTTGGGAACTGTGTTCTTGCTGACGAACTTGATGTAAGCTTCGCCTGCATTGTCTCTCTCAGGTTGAGTGTGCGGGTGTCTACTGATGAAATCTGCTGGATTTCTGTCATTTTTTCCTGGACGATACTGAAGATCAAACTCGTATGGCATAAGACGAAGACGCCAACATTCAATTCTAGCTGTAGCTGGCTTTCGGCTTTTCAGAATTCCCAAGAGTGGTTTATGGTCCGTTACAACAGTGAATGTTGAGCCGAAAAGATACAGATGGTAGTGCTCAACTCCATACACTACAGCTAGCATCTCCCGGTCAGTCTGTGAATAGCGTCGTTCAACCTCTGTCAATGCACGACTTGCATAACTGACAATCTTGCCTTCTTGAGTGAAGATCACTCCAAGACCAACAGGACTAGCATCTACAATGATTTCTGTTGACTTGTTTGGATCGAAGTATGCCATGACTTTTGCTCCTGTCAATGCTTCTTTCTGGTTGCTGAAAGCTTGATGTTCAACTTCATACCATTTCCAGGGGACATCTTGCTTTGTCAGTTGACGCAGAGGTTCAGTCAGTGTTGCATACTTAGGAATGAAGCGGGACACATACTGGGTCATACCTAAAAATGATCGTACTTCTGCAACATTCTTGGGTGAATCAATGTCAATAATGGATTTGATTTTTTTAGGATCCGCTGAGATTCCTTTATCACTGAACACATGTCCAAAGAAAGTGAGTTTGTTGACAAACTTGCATTTTTCTTTGTTCAGTTTCGCTCCTTTTTCCTGAAGTCGCTTCAGAGTTTCTCAGGTTTTCATCATGCTCAGCTTGCGTCTTGCCATGCACTATGATATCATCAGACAAATTTCTAGCACCTGGAATGTCACTGAGATGATCCACAATGGCCTTCTGGAATATTTCCGATGCAGCATTAACACCAAACAGAAGTCTTTTGTATCGGCGCAGTCCTGCATGTGTTGAAAATGTGGTAATATAGCGACTTGATTCTTCCAGTTCAAGTTGATGATACGCGTTTGTCAAGTCTAACTTGCTGAAAACTGTAGAAGAATTAAGATCAGCAATCAGATCATCCACAGTTGGCATTGGGTGCTTTTCTCTCCCTATCGCCCTATTTGCTTCACGCATGTCAATACACACTCTGACTCCTTTAGTCTTCTTCCGCACCACCACCACAGGACTAATCCATGGAGTAGGACCGGTGACTTTCTCGATCACATCTAACTTCTCTAAACGTTCTAGTTCCACTTCTACATCTTTGCGTACATGAAAAGGGATACGCCTATGGCGTTGTGCTACAGGCTGAACTTTTGTGTCAATGTGTAATCTGACTGTACCCCCATCTATCTTCCCATTTCTCCATCAAAGAGTGAAGGAAACTGATCTGGAATGGATGTGGAGGCAGAAGACGAAAAGGCAAAATGAACAATGTTCAGTGCTTGCGCAGTGTCTGCACTAAGAAGATTGTGAGACTGAGACTGAAGTCTGCTTGTGTTCACAACATAAAAACCTGCGTTTGCATGTTTGTCTTTGTATACAATGTTTGTGGTGAAAAATCCACGCACAGGAAGAGGGTCTTTTGAGCCATAAGCATAAATCAGAGGAGATGGACTCTGCAACTTAGGTTTGACACTAAGTTTATCATAATCATGTCCACTCAAAATGTTCACACTCGCTCCAGTGTCGATCAAAAAATTCACTTTGGCTTTCAGAATGCTTGCAGTGATTACTGGAGTTTTTGATGTATGTCTGTCACTGACATTGAACACAGATTCATCACTTGACTCTGAAGATCCATACTCTCGTCCATACTTGCGCATAAAAGAGTTAATCTGCCTTACCTCTGGTTTGGAGATACAAACACGGGCGAAATGATTCATCTTATGACATCGTCTGCACTCCTTCCCCTTCGCTGGACAAGAAGCATGCGAAGATGGACCACCACAGTGATGACAAGAGTTAGTGTCACTATATCTTGTGAAACCACCACGTTGAGAACCTGGCTGATGAGAAGATCCTCGGACTGTTGTGTTGTCTCGCCCATGCCCACGATGAGTAGATCTGCCTCTGCTGACCTTGCGACCACGTTGTGAAAAGTTTCCACCGCCATGTGCACCAAAACCACTAGCACCAGAATCATTGCTGCTGTCTGTGCGTTTGAAATTGTCACCGCTAAATCTGCGACTGGACACAGCATTTAGATCTACACTTTTTCCTTCCATCACTGAAGCTCTTGATTCAGACAACTCGAGCGCTTTGGCCTCGTCTAACACCTGCTTCAATGTGTAATTGTCTTGCAAGACTTTTCTTCTTATTCTGGAAGACGTACATCCTTGTAAAATCTGAGAAAGGATTTCTTTATCAACATCATGGAATTCACAAGTACTTGCCAATGTGCGCAAACGTGTGTAAAACGAATCAATTGTTTCTGCAGAGCTCTGAGAAGCCTGCCGAAATTTGAAAATTTCATAAGTAGTGTTTTTCTTTGGAGTGAAAAATTCAGTCAATGATTTTTTTGCAACACCGAATTCATCTGGAACATTTCCATCTGGAGTTTGTCTGACTGCACCAAGTCCCTTTTGTTGGTCAGTAAAACTATCAAATATATCATAAGCTTCTTCTCCAACATAATGTAAGAGCATGGCCTTCTTCTTTTTGTCGTCTTTAATGTCAAGAGCACACAAAAGATTCTCGAATCTATCTAGCCACTTTCTCCATCTTGGGCCAGCTGACTGCTCGTCTGCATGTACACTGAATGACAGAAAACTGGGTAAATTTGCCATACCTTTGTATCCTCGTCGCCAGAAAATTATGTGTCTAGAATAGCTGATGTTGGCACGCAACAACAACACTAACACACAAGTTGTAAACTCCAAACAATGTTTACTAAAGGAACGCTCTGATCGTTGACCATAGATCTGGACATGCAACCGTTGGCCTTCTGCGCACTCTCTTTACGCATGCATTAGACTTTCACATAGAGTTATAGTTCTTGCTACTTTCAATATTAAACATAACAACCCCAACCCATCCGACTTCACCACTACTCCCCCAGCACCCCATCCTCCCCCTTCCCCTTCCACCTCCACTTAAAAGTAGGATGCTTAAGGCTGGGGCAGTGTCAATCATAGATGTATTTCCGGAGGCCACTACGGTAGCCAGAAGGGCCCAGCTGGAAACCTTTCTTTTCCTTTCCCCAAGTTATCCAGCTCTCCGGTTTATGTGGGTTATTTGCCCACACTACAGTGGGGCTTTCTATATCATGAAGAAGAAGAAGAAGAAACAAAAACGATCTGAATAGGGGGTTAAAATGAGTAGACTAAATCATTAAATGAAAATAGCTTCACATTATCCCTTCTTGTAAAGATTCTGCTGTGTTGTTCACAGTGAAGTAAACTTGCTTGGAAAGGTGCAGAGCACAAAAACGAAATAAAACAAAGCTCTACAGCCCAAAATTCACAGATGTGATTTATGCCCACAGCAAGGGCAGGTTCCGGCAGAACTTTAGCTATTGTTCGGTAATTAAAGCATACTCGCCTAAAAGCTTTTGACTGCCTGTGATTAATACCTTTAACAGGCATCACTTTCTGGAAGTTACGCCTTTCCTTAAACAGATAACCTTTTGCCCTTTGAAGAGGTCCTTGAATTCACTCAACTGAAATAGCGGATTATGAATCGGGAGAGGAACGTGGAGACAATGGTAGACACGTAAAGGTCATTATTACGCCATCTCTTAGTATTAGGAGCGAGTCCAAATCATTCCAAATATTCATTAAACAAGAAAAGCTACCTTTCGTCCCATTGTGAAATAGTTGCATGCATGTAGGTCCAATTAAATACTGCATGCAATACCTATTCACCCACCACATACGCAGAACAAACTACTAAACATGTTACACTTAAAAAAGAAGAAGAGGAAAGTTTCATGCTTTCCTGTACACCCCAGCTGATTCATGACTTAGCAGCAACTCGTTCCCATCATAACGTACTCCCTGTTCTATAAGAACTGGGAGTACAAAAAGAAAACATTCACTGTATATTGAGGCAACAAATCATAGTCTGGAACAGCTGTGACATCTACAGCATGGAAGTGGACTGGATGGAGTAAGCTTATATGACTGGGAGGGCAAAGTCGCGGCAGATCCATCAGAATGGGAAAACCATCCACTGATCATCAGGAAGAGTGGCACGAGACCGGAGATTGTCATCCACTTTGGGTCATCAGAACCACTTATTCCAATGGAAATCCACTGTGCTCTACAAAAGCAGAATGGAGCAAGCTCCATGCAGGAGCATGCGTATGCACGTGCACACGTGCAGGCGCGAGCACACACAACACACACACACACACACACACACACACACACACACACACACACACACACACACACTGCCACACATACATTGGCCCGTATCCACCCACCCATGCACACACACACACACACACAACACACACACACACACACACACACACACACACACGACGCACACGCGCGCACGCACGCACGCACGCACGCACGCACGCACCACATACATTGCCACGCACACATTGGCCCGTATCCACCCACCCATTTGTACACACACACACACACACGCACGCACGCCGCACGCACGCACGCACGCACGCACACACACACACATACACACGCACACACACACACCACCCACACCCAACACACACACACACACATGCAAATGATGATAGTGGCGCAGACAATGCTATGCAGGTACCCAAGGTCTGACCAGCGCTTTGGGCAAAGGTGCAGGTCAGACATCTTACGTCGTATCCATGAGACCCAGAGAAAGATAAAATGTCTGTTCTTGATCAGCAATCTTATTTCGCCCGCAAACCCCACTTTTCACATAATCAAATTTTCTCAACCAAAAAAATAGCTAAAAATCTACAAAATTAAACAAATCTAATTGCGTGAAAAGGGGGGTTTGCGGGCAAAATAATTTTCCTGCTCTAGAACCGCACATTTTATCTTTCTCTCTGATTAACGCCCGCGGGATTGAGCCCTTACTATTGTTCTAGTACGCTCTTCTACTTCCAGCACTACCAACAAATCAGAACAAACAACTGGTTTTCCATCTTGGTTAGTTATTTTTACACACACTGAATTTATAGACCCCGCAACTAATTCTTTAAACCGACTGTTTTCACCAAATGTGCTTAACTGATAATCGCAAAACCCCGCCTTAATTGATGGTAGTACTCTTAGAACTGTAGATGGATGGCCATCAAATAAATTAGTATCTGTTTTTAACTCTTGTAAATGGACATACAACATTGGGTTCACGAGAAAATCAGATGGTTCATTACTTTCAAATTGATAGATGTCTTCTCTTGTACTAAATTTATAAGATCTGCTAGTACTGTGGAAGCCCAAGATTCTAGCAAGGCCTTTAGGAAAAGTGTATTCTCTTCTTTCTTCTGGTGGAAAATGCACAGTAATTCTGAGGTTTGCTTCGTTAATTTTTAGCAATATGCCTAATTCGATAAATACTTCTTTTAAGAACAAAAGTTGTAATAGCCTTCTGGTATTTTTTCATGAGTTATTTGATTGCCCCCTTCGTTACTAATATTAATCCAGTTATTCTGAGCTTCTTCAGATATATTAAACCACTTAACTTTAAAACCAATTTCTCTAAGAGCAACCCTACTATCACCGCGCCTATTGTCAATTGGATACTTTAAGAACACACGCGTGTTTTGTTTAGTTATATAAATGTGCATCCTTTTTAAATCCTTTTTTAAAAATCTATTTAAAATGGAACCTTTTAAATATAATGAAAGTGCCACTTACGACGTAGGGGGGGTTTATGAGCCCAAATCTTTGGACTTTAGTAGCCTAACCATCGCAGTGGATGAATCATATGGCTTTCTAGTCAGGCTTGTAAACCCCCTAACTAGATATTTAAATCCTCCAATAAAGAGTGATAGAGTGCCATCAGCATGGTCAACTCATCCCATGGCTTTTTACCAGAATCAGTTAAATTTTGCAGTTTACTTGCTCAACCACTGGCTGCGGTGTTTCATATACAAACCATTTAAACCACCCCAACCTCTTAGTAAGGTCAGTATATAACTTTCATGTTTATTATCAGTATAGGCGCATACTAACTGAACTACAAGTACGCCTCCCCAATGACAACGCGTTTAATCCATTTCTCAGCCCAATGGACAATAATGCATATGAAAGAATCTGCAACGAATTTAACATTAACCCTTCAAATAACTTTAGACAAAAGTTAGACCGCAATCACGGGCTGGGCACATTGTATTTGTGGGGCCAGCGTTGAGAATATAATTTTGACTACTGGCCCGGCCACACCACTTTTAAGTCAAACTCCCAAGTTAGATTGGGATCAATAGAACAAAAACACCCCAATGCTTGGGCAACATTTATCTTAGATGAAAGTAAAGGCCTAACAATGCCAGGAGTGCAAAGACTTAATGACTCCATACGAACGTACGTTTGGTGCCTATTAGGAGCGCAAGCACAGACCAAGTCTAGCATAGTGGATCAATCTACAGGTTTTGACGCCAGAAAACAATTTCTAGCCAATTTAGAAGATGCTATTAACTCTGCTGTTGATTTGCCTTCCAGCATACAAAGCTACCAAAACGTTCTTTCACATGCTAGGTCAAAGGTTGACTTTGTTGTAGGTCATGGATTATACATGCTGCCTTCTGACCTCAGACTGCAGATTGGCATGATACAGAATTATAATAATGAAATCCTCATAGCCGGAGACGATCAAAACTTAGGACACAATCAAGGCTTAAACACAAGGCCCGCGCCAGCCATTTTAAAAAAAGTATCTAGCCCAGAACCTGTAGAAAGCGACCCCCCACCGCCAGTTATAAGCAGCCCAGAAAGCGACCCCCCACCCGTCGATGTGCCTCACCCCGACGGACACACTAGCGAAAAGACGGCCCTTGTTGTGTTTTTAACTTTTACTGGACTGGTCATACTTTATTTTACTAAAAATTAAACCAGCGGCCAGCACCCCCAAAGTCCACAGATGGTTAGCCATATAACCAACCACTTTGCCTATTGTAGACAAAACCCAACTAACAACACCGCCTATTATGCCAGGCAGTGCACCAAGCGCTTTGGCAGCTAACTTCTTTAATAAGTTTGCCAGATGGTGCAATTGTTTTCTAATCCAACTTTTACCAGGCTGAGGCGTTGGAGGCGCTACTGACCCTGTTGGCGCACTGCCGGTTAATGCATAAACCAGTGTAGAGATAGCAAACCCAACGGCCGTTAATATACTAACTATTGTAATCCCCTGCTCTCTGAACAGAGTCCTTATTCTTTCTGCTAGCGTAGTATTTTCATAAATCATTTTGTTTATAGTTTCTCTGATTCTGCTTATTTGGGTTGCTATTTTTTCTCTGTTAGTAGAAAGAAACTCGTGGAGAGCGTGGCAGCAGAGAGTCCTCAGAAGAGAAGCCCCCTTCAAGCAAGTGTTTCGGCCCTTATCTCCTGACACTCTAGGGGGGTTGGGCCACACCCGGTTCATGACTCCGGATGTCCCTCTGCTGCCCCTTTTTTTCCCATCTTGGGACGAGCCATGGCTGGGATTCGAACCCATGACCCTCTGGACATGCTCATTTTCCACTTAATGACTCGCGCTTTAACCACTGAGCCACAGGGACACCTGATATTTGTAGGGAAATTAAGCCTTATGAAGTTCACTTTTGTTCCTCCTTGACCAGATCCAGCTTGAACACCTCTCTGCCGCTTCTGCCATTGCTTTCAGGGCTCTGGTTTTTTCCTTCCCTGCAACTGAGAGCTGTTTCATGAGGCTGTATGCAGACGTTCCTACAAACCCCCTAGCTCCAATTTCTGCAGTGAGGACTTTGACCTGATAGCCTTCTCTCCTCAGGCTGTTTGCCAGATCAGCATACTTTTCAGTCTTGTAGATTTGAGCTGGCTCCATTCTGTTCTCATATGGCACCGTGAGCTCGATCATGATCAGCTGCTTGGTTGACTTAGAGTGGACTACTATGTCTGGTCTCATGCCATTCTTGCTGATGATCTCTGGGTGACTCTTCCATTTTGGGAGGTCTGCAGTGCACTCCCAGTCATCTGCCCCGTCCAGCAGACTCTGCCTGCATGTTTCGAGTGGCACTGTTGTTCTTGGCCATGATTTGCTGCCTCCTGCTGTGAAGAATGTTGCGGGTGCTTTTGGAGTCCTGATTTTCCCTTTTGTGGTGTTGGTACTAGCCCAGACTACTTGTACAATTTCTTTGAGCACTTGGTTGTGCCTCCATGTGTACCTTCCTTGAGCCAGGGCTACTTTACATGAGCTTAGGACATGCTCCACTGTTTGTTTTTCATGGCAGAGGGGGCATGCAGGATCGTCTGTTTTCCCCCACTTCACCAGGTTTGCATTTGAGGGCAGAAGGTCATATGCAGATCTGAGAATGAAGCTGATCCTGAGAGGGGCCATGTGCCAAATGTCATTCCAAGTGAGACTTCTTTGGAGTGCATTCTCCCACGTTGTCCATTGCCCTTGCTGGCTCTGCTGGACTGCTTTTTGGAGTCTTTTTTGGTCTTCTTCTTTTCTCATCTCCTGAATCATCATGTCTCTTTTGGCTTTTCCTTTGGCCTTTGACCACCATTCAGTTTTGGTCACCCCCAGTCCCTGTCTGTTGGTCTGTGTGTGTCCTGTTATTTCTCTGATCTTGAGACTTTCTTTTGCAGAATCCATCGCCTCTTGAACTTTCCATTTTCTGCCTGTCTTCAGCTGGGGCTTAATTGCTTCTACCACCTTGTCTCCTGAGTCCTCCAGCATGCTTTGAAGTCTGATCTTCCCTGCTTTGTATTCCTCCAGGATGGATTTCAGGGGTAGTTTCAGCTTTGCTTGGCGACAGTACAGCGCTATGTCAGTCAGACAGGGTGGGACACCAAGCCATTTCCTTGTGAACTTGTTGATTTTGGCTTCCATTGCCTCCACTATGCTGGTGCAGATGTCGTATATCATCAGAGGCCATAGCAGCTTTGGTATCAGCATGAACTGCAGACACCAGACCTTGTATTTGCCAGGAAGCCCACACTGGTCAATGGTCTCCAAGCCTTCCTCCGCCATCTGCTTGGTTTCTTTTGCTCTTTGTGTGTCTTTCAGCGTATCATCATACCATCTTCCAAGGCTCTTGACTGGTTCTTCTGTGACTGTTGGAATGGCCTGGTTGGCAACACTGAAGACCACAGATCCGGCCACTTTTCCTTTCCTCAGTGAGAGACTCCGTGATTTCTTTGGCTTGAACTTCATTCTGGATAAGGCAACTATGTCGTCCAGCCTCTCCAGCACATGACGTGTCTCGTCTTCTCTGGATGAAATCACTGTAGTGTCATCCATGAAGGCCTTGAGAGGAGGCATCTTGTATCCATCGCCAAGGTCTGTTTGTCTCGCGTTGTTTGTTGCTGCTTTCAAGATGAGTTCCATTGCCAGCACGAACAGTATTGGGGAAATTGCACAGCCCATTGCAATACCCACTTCCAAGTTGATCCAGTCTGTTGTGTACTCCTTGGTAGAGAACCGCATTGAGAAGCCATTGAAGTACTTCTTGAGCATGTCGCGGATGTTCTTTGGCACATGGTACATCTCAAGAGCCAACTGTATCATCTCATGGGGCACAGATCCATATGCGTTTGCCAGATCAAGCCACACTACGTCCAGGTCTCTCTTTTCTGTTTTTGCTTTTTGGATTGCGTCCCAGATCATTGTGGCGTGTTCTACACAGCCCGCCACGCCTGGGATGCCACCTTTCTGGACTGACACATCCAAGTACTTGTTTTCCATCAGGTACTTGGTCAGCCTTGCTGCCATGACAGAGAAGAAGATTTTCCCTTCGACGTTCAGTAGTGATATTGGCCTGAACTGGCTAATGTCACTTGAGTTTTGCTCTTTGGGGATGTACACACCATCTGCCGTCATCCACTGGCCGCTGATCTTCTGGTTTCTCCAAGCCGATCGCAGCAGCCTGTGGAGCCACTCCAGCACCTTGGGACATTTCTTGTAAAGCTGGTAAGGTATTCCGTTTGGCCCTGGTGATGATTTGGCTCTGGCTTTGTCGACCACCTTCTTGATTTCCGCCAACGTTGGAGGCTTGCCATTGAACTGTTCCTCAGGGTTGGTTGGCCACACCAGACCTTGAATGTCGAGTGGTGCTTTGCTCTGTGGGTCAGAGTATGTTTTCCTCAGATGCTGCTCAAGAACTCCTTTGTCCACACTTAGGGTCCCAGATTTTGGCTGCTCAAACAGTGTTCTGGCAAACTGGAAGGGGTCTCTGAAGAAGCGCTCTTGTGTCTTCTTCTTTTTGCTCTTCCTCTTCCTCGCAGATTCCGCTTTGCTGAGGGCACTGTGTTTTTCTTTCAGGTCTTTCCACAGTTTTTCCAAGCCTTGTTTTTCAGCTGGCAGTGCGGTCTTCATTTGCATCTTGAGGTTTTTCTTTTGGACCCTGATCTTGTCCATCTTTTCTTGGCGTCTGGATTTCTTTGGAGGTGTTTTCTCTTTGGGTAGTTTTGCTCCATAGGCGTCTCTACATGTGGCATACACAATGTCCCCATATGTGGCTAGTTTGTGTTCCAGGGTGCTTTTCCCTATCAGTGCATCGAGTCTTTGGACGATTTTTGCATCCAGTTTCTCCCAATCTTCAGTTTCGTTTGCTCGTGGCAGGTTGAGTTTCAGGCGCCTGGCATCGAGGGCCTGTGCAAATTCCTCATCCGAACCAACAGCGTGGATGTCCTTGGCACTGTGGTTTAAATCCTGGCCTTGGTCTTCCGACGTCTTATCTGCTGATGCAGTGCGCTGCTGCTCATTCAGATGAGTCTTCACACATCCCATCTTTGTTCTGTGGATCTTCATGCCACGGGTGGTAGCGAAACGCTTTCCACAGACACATGGATATTCCATTTGGTCCATGTTCATAGTCCGTTTGGGATTTGCAGTCATGATTGGTTGAGCACCGATGGATTCATCATTCTCTCCCCCTTTCGGTGAATCCTGGGAGCATCTTTTCCTTTTATTTTTAGTAGCCACATGTTTAAGGCAAAGTGGGGAGCCAGCCCACAAAGCCCTTGGTTCTGGTCTTTCCCAGTGTCCTCCGGTCTTTCCCGGACGTCCTCCGGCCTATTCCCGGAAGTCAATGGTTTACCCATGCATCAGTAGAAAGAAACTCGTGGAGAGCGTGGCAGCAGAGAGTCCTCAGAAGAGAAGCCCCCTTCAAGCAAGTGTTTCGGCCCTTATCTCCTGACACTCTAGGGGGGTTGGGCCACACCGGTTCATGACTCCGGATGTCCCTCTGCTGCCCCTTTTTTTCCCATCTTGGGACGAGCCATGGCTGGGATTCGAACCCATGACCCTCTGGACATGCTCATTTTCCACTTAATGACTCGCGCTTTAACCACTGAGCCACAGGGACACCTGATATTTGTAGGGAAATTAAGCCTTATGAAGTTCACTTTTGTTCCTCCTTGACCAGATCCAGCTTGAACACCTCTCTGCCGCTTCTGCCATTGCTTTCAGGGCTCTGGTTTTTTCCTTCCCTGCAACTGAGAGCTGTTTCATGAGGCTGTATGCAGACGTTCCTACAAACCCCCTAGCTCCAATTTCTGCAGTGAGGACTTTGACCTGATAGCCTTCTCTCCTCAGGCTGTTAATATACAACGCTGCTAACACGTTTGCCTTTTCTTTCATTAAATCCTGTATTTTCGCCTGTATTCTAGCCTTTTCTTCTTGTCCTAAATTGTTATCATCTGCATCAGCCAGCTTATTTTTTTCTTCGTCTATCTCTCTCTTTATCTCATTAAATTTTGCCAAGTTGTTTTTTAGTTCTTCGTTCGTAGTTGTTAAAGCAGACTTAATATTCAAGAGTTCACGCAGAGCAGTTCTAATATCCCTGAGTTCACTCGTAGACAATGGAGGATCATCAATTGATTTTAAAGCTGTTTCTTCTTCAGGACTCAGCTCACCTTCTCTTTGCCTAGGCGAACCGCCAATTGGCCCCTCAATAAAACTCGTCTCCTCAATAAGACTCGTCTCAAATTCTGTTATTGCTTCATCTGTTTTTTGACTTAACGCTGGAATAGAGGCGATTTCTATTTCAGATCGTGTTGGCAACGCCCGCCCCATTTTCTGTAAAAGTCTAACAGCATCAGACCTTAAATTTGTAATGTTTAATCGTTCTGCATCAGCAGCAGGGAGGTCTCGTCTAATTGTACTTAGACTTAAAAACTTGGTCGCGTTTGGCTTTGTAGTAACTCTTACGCGGCCTCCTTCACTAGTCCTAATATACAAATGGCTGCCATCTTCTTCAAAATCGTTAAGATCAAGTATTTCTGGCAGCTCCCGTTCTATATTTTTATAGAATGATTCAATTCGTCGTTGCAATAGTTCGTGACGCTGTCTAGGGAGTGAAGAGCCTACTCCTAAAAGTTCTTGACGAGCACTAAGGAGTGAAGAACCTACATCTTGAGGCTGTCTAGGGAGTAAAGGACGTGCTTCTGCTCCCTCAAGTTCATCTTGCAATGAACGACCCGGCTCTATTTCATCTTCATCTTCTTCAATAGGACTAATCGCGTCAAAATCTTCATCATCAGCCATATTTATATATTTATTATTTTTTGTTTTATAAAAAATGAACCCATACGGCTGCGACCTTGATCCATTCAGAAAAGCGAAGGAACCCCACGGCATAAAAGGCATAAGACAGACTGTGCGGGTTGTAAATAATCCATCAATAATTGAGCCTAATGAAATATTAACAGTAAGATTTAGTGACCTCGGGCCTGACGATGTTATAATGCCAGGCACTGCCAGGCTGTCATTCAAAATAGATATTGAGTCGACGGATCCTAATGCCACTGTCGTTGCTAACCTGGGCAGGGCCATCATTAAAAATATGGTAATTAAACTGGAGGGTAGAGAAGTCTTCTCACTGAGTAGCGCAGACATTTTTAATCTCTATTCTGATCTGTGGCTGCCTAGAACAGAAAGAAAAGACAAAATCTTTCAAGGAATCCAGAGCCCAAACGGCCTTAAGCACAGGCTTAACCCGTAGAGTGCCTTTAAGCCGTCAGCTGACGCCGCATTAAAAATGCTTTCCCAGTGCCTATGGGCCGTCCACTGACGTCATGCATTTTTCTTGAATTTTCATTCGTTACTATTTCTATCAACGGACTTAAATAGAGTGTGCGTAGTAAGCCTTATATGTCTGTAGTATTAAAATGATATGTAAATGACCACACGTGAGGGGAAAGCCCATTTATTCTCATCACTGACTGGATGACCAGCCAGCACTTCGTCTCGCTTGCAAAGATGGCGGCGCAACCTTCGACAAGCGCAGCGACCAAATCAACGTATTTACACAGCTGAGCAGGCTCTGCTAATGATTTTTGACAAAGACAATAATCTTTTATTCAACGACTTACTCGAGCATAAAGGTGAGATGATGATTGTGATGGAATTGCTGACCGTATTCGTCAGTTATTGTGTCGGGCTGTGTGACCTCAATGTGTGTTCAGCTGACTGGTTTGCCAGCGTCGAACGAGCTCGCCTAGTGTGTACTCTGCACTGCGTGCCAGTGGTCAGTGACGTGGTAGTCAGCGTGAGAGGGGAGCGTGGCCTGCTCGCGGCGCGGCACAGGGCAGAGGGAAAGGTAGGGGAAGAGGAGCAGTGAAAGAGAGGGTTGAAGTCCAGCAAGGGGGCGTGGTGGGGAGAGGGGGGCGTGGTCGTGGACTGACCTGTCTGCATAGAGTGTGAGCGTCTTGACAGACTTCTAAACTGTTTTACTTCCATTTACAGGTGTAGTGTGACAATACAAACTTTATTTTCAACTTTTTTGCTTTGTGTTCTTGTTTGGATGTGAAGCTGTAGTGGTAAATACATATGCTTTTGATCGTGCAAAAAAATCTATCCAAATCTAATTGTCTAAATACTTTTTTATTATCAAAATTAAAACAAAAGAAGCCCAGATTCAAAATCTTCATTCAATTTCCTTCAAAAATCATACATATTTCATTGTTATATCTTTTGTAGTTTCTGAGCTAGAATTTTTTGTTAATTATTACCCCCAAATCATTAGATTTCCCTGGCACTGGGAAAGCCTTTGTTTGTAACATTTTCAAGCAGCTTCAAGCAGCGAACGGGTTGTTAATGCTGCAGATGCAAAGGAAGACGAGGGAGACCAGGCAATAGCGCGAGCATTTAAGAACAGATTTTGCATTCCTCTAGATTTTGAACTGTTAAAAACCCATCAGCCATATTACCAAGGCGCACTAAGAGACAAACTTACTTACGAACTGACATTCAATGACAGCGGGTCTGTTATTCTATCAGATGACCCAACAGCCAGATACACTGTCAGTAACATCTCTCTTAATTTTGATGTTGTTACTAACCCTGAACTAGCTAGAATAATCTTAAATCAGTATAAAAGTAGGGCGGTTGTTTACTTTGAAAGAGTTTTACATCACAGTCTAGCGATTAAAAACAAGCAAGACACTGTCTGGGAAATAGCTATAAGCAATTCTTTAAGGTCCCTAAAGGGGGTTCTCTTGCTATTTACTGAACCCTCAGCTCCTTTTCAGAGAGAATCTGAGGTGTTTTACAACCCAAAAATTGAGCAGTTGTCTTTCACAGTAGATGGCAAGCCTTTTCAGCTGTATTCAGCTGGACTTTTACCCGACCAACACTTTGATGAAATAAGAAAGTTATTCGCCGGAGGCAGACAGACAAGCCCCACAGCCGATCATGTGTGTAAAAAACTTCACCTTCACGATGTAAGACTCGAAGATTATCTAACAGACAAATATGGACTATGGCTGGATTTTAGATCCACGTATGACAACAGACTGCACGGGAGCGGAAGAAGGGTAGGGTCAGATGGCATACTCATACAGGTTAATAAGGAAAAGGAGGAGAATGGTCAGATACAAATGCACGTTTTTGTGGTTTATGACGCCCAGCTGAACATTGAAGAAAATAGACTGAAAGAAATAGCCTATTAAAACAGATGGATAGTTTGAACTTTTTGCCTAAAGACCCGCACTGTTCGCTTATTTGTGGGATTACTGGGTGTGGGAAAACTGTCTTCGTGCTTGATTTGTTACAAACAGTCTACAGATTTCATTACGAGTACATTGTTATATTCTGCACAACCATTAAGCACAACAAGTCTTATAAAGAAAGGCAGTTTGTTTGGACAGACGAGAATATATTTTTAGTTGATCCTACTGACAAGCTAAGCGACTGTTTAGAACATTACTATAGGCTATTTGAGGGAACTGAAACGCTGTTTATTATTGATGACTGTTCAGCTGAACAAGACATTGTTAAAAAAAGGACTCTGTCTAAGCTGGCCTTTAGCGGAAGACACGCATTAGTTTCTGTTTGGCTCTTAACTCAAAAATATAATGCTGTCTTAAAAGACTTTAGATCACAGTTAAAATCAGTTATCTTATTCTATACTAAGGACAGGGATAGTTTTGAAGAGTGTTTAAGTGAAAACTATATAATCAGGAACAAGGATGAACTAAAAAAAAATAAAAGAGCAGCTAGAAAAATCTAAGCATGCTAAACTATGCTTACGGACTGACCCGCCAGTTCAATACGTTTGTTTATAACAAATTGTTTATAAGAAATTGTTTATTATAGATTGCTTATTATAGATTGTTTATTACAGATTATTTATTACAGATTGTTTATTATAGATTGCTCATTATAGATTGTTTAATAATAAATTGTTTATATTAAAAAGAATGTCTCGAGGGCCAGAATCAAAAGCAGAGTTAGCTCCTAAATGCGCTGCAGTAGAGCTAAAAGATCTAGCAGACACAACTGACTTTGATCTGATAGGAGTGACAGGAAATGTTTATGGATTTGAGTACACCGACGATGGGGTTTACAAACGAATAGAAATTGAAGATAAAAAACGGCAGCAATATCCTACCCTGGAAGAGATAAGAAATCTAAGGGCAAACGATTTTGGCAAACATGAATACAAACTTCATAAACGAGAGAATGCCTGGGCGTTGCTTCCTGACATTAACTGGCATTTAAAGTTTGAACTACGAAGCCCCTATGTATACTTTGATAAGAAATACAATTTTAGAAAAGCTTTGAATGAAGGACGCCTTCTTGCTAGCCTAGTCCCAGGAACACAACAGAAAAAGCAGATTGAAATAACTAAGCAGGGCTCTGAATATATGCTGCGGAGAAAGAAGTCCTTAGCTGAAGTGGGGGCGACACCGTCGGCTTAGAGTTTAACCCAAAACTAGAATCACTGCCTAGAAAAATGACGATGCTTTTTCGCTTATTTATTACTCCAAGGGAGTCTGATCCTAGTTTGCCAGAGCATACGTTAATCAGAGGCGTGCAAATAAAGTCTGAAAACTTGGGTGGTCCTCTTAGGCTTGTTATTGTTATTACTAAAAACGGGGATGAAATAAACACTTCTGTATCTTCTGACAAAGTTACTGTAATGGTTGACAAAGACAAACTAACAGTACTCGATTTTATTTTCATTAAGTATGTTGATTTTATTGCGTTTTACTCTGTTGATGAGGTGCTGCCAGAAGGGTTAATAAGAAGATATGTACAAGATTAAAAAAAAAAAAAATCTTGTTTTTAAAATGGAGGACGGCCAGCAGTTTAGATTAAAGCACATGACTGAGCTTGAAGAAGAAATAGAAAGTGACTTAAATAAGTATAGGGTTACTAGAAAGAAATATGCTAAAGCTTTAAATGTCCTTTCTTATATAATCACCGGCTCATCGGTTGTATCCGGCTTAAGCACTGGGTCTAGTGTCGCTCTTTTAGCTACTGGAGTTGGGACACCGATATCCATAGCTTTTGGGAGCGTTGGTTTGGGTTTAGTTGCCATGTCCACGATTGTAAGTGCTGTTTTAAAGAAGCTAACGCCCAAATTACAAAAGCACACTGCCATTGTAGCCCTAGCAACAGCAAAACTTCATTCATTAAGGCTGATTATAAGCAATACATTACTGGATGGAAAAATAACAGACGAAGAATTTAAACGAGCCATGGCTGACGGTGATGATTACAGACGCCAAAAGATCGACCTCCAAAAGAAATGGAGAAAGACTTTTACTTCACAGCAGGTAGACGCTGAGGCAATCAGAAAGAACATTGCAAAGCAGAACCTTGCAAACCCCAAAACAAGCCTGATTTAATTATTGTATTACTTATATATTTGATCTTAAAAATGACGACCAAAGTAGTTACAGAGCTTAAAAATATATGCTGCGCCTTAGAGTTAATGATGGAGCGGGGGGTTAATGAAGAAGAGTTAAGAAACAAGTTTGGCGAATTAATTGCGGATCTTTTTGAGCACACAAATATTCGTGAAAGTGTAACCGACTTAATCAGTAAAATGCCAAATTCTTGGCCCAACCCAGTTATAAAGTGTATTGCAATTTTAGTTAATATTATGGCTCCTGATGACGTTGAATTGTCTATTTTTACTAACCCTGAAGGAGTAGCTATTCAATTTAACTAAATTTTAGTATTTTTTTTTGTATTACCTCAAATTAGTAAATATTAGCTAAATTTTGGTATTTATTTTTTTGTATTACCTATTTATTTGATCTTAAAAATGACGATCACAAAAGCGATGGATGACAAACCGTCGGGCAATATGAACAGAGTACTAGACATGGGCATTATTAACCCTATAAACATTCGCGAAAGCGTGACGCATGCTATTTCTAAAATCCCAGAATCTCTTCAAATTGACCCGCCAGTGAAAGTGTTGTTGGCCATTAAGATTGAATATATAACCCTCGATGATAGTAGTATACTAGTCTGGGTTTCAACTAGACAGATAGAAATAATGAGTTATCGCGACTTTAATTCTGACTGGGCTGATTACATGCTTACACAGTTTAACCAGGCGATTGAAGAAGCGAAACAGCGCGGCTCTGGCTGGTCTAAAGGAACAGTCATTGAAATCAAATTAAGACAAACAAAGTTCTATCCTATAGTCGGCAATTCTTACATTCCTCTCCCGAGAGAGTTAGTTCTTAAACGAGCAGTCCTAAACATACATAATTCAGATAACTTATGTTTCATGTGGTGTGTTTTGGCGCACTTACACCCAGTTAAAAATAATGCAAACAGAGTTTCTAATTATTGGCAGTATAAAGATAGCCTGAACTTTGATAACATAACCTTTCCAGTGAGTATAGAAAGTATATCTCAGTTTGAAGAACAAAACAAACCAATAACCGTGAGCGTATACACATGGTCTGTAGTAGACAATCTAGTCCCTCTAAGGATCTCTCCCAAAGCTCCCCCTTTAGGCGAATCACTTGAGAATCATGTCGACTTGATTCTGTTTACAGACGGTTCCAAGAGCCATTATGTATTAATCAGATCAATTAGCAGACTTATGGCCTATACTACAAACAATACAGCTAAACAAGAGCTTTGTAGAAGGTGTTTGGTCAGAATTCCATCTATAGAGGCAGCTGCTGAACATAAGAAACATTGTAAAAGTATTGTAGACTGTAAAACCGTACTTCTTACGCCCCCGCCCGGGTCTAAAGTTAGTTTTAAGAATGTATACAAACTGCAGATGAGGCCATACGTAGTCTATGCTGACTTTGAGGCGATCTTGCCACAGTACTACGGCCCTCAACAAGAACAAAAAACAGCCTTATTAACCCACCATCAGATTTGTTCTTATGCTTTCGTCGTTGTTAGGTCAGACGGTCAACACACACAACCAGAGATTTACAGAGCCCGAGCATGGCCGATTTTGGAGAGATGAACACCTCGCAAAATTCTCCAATCGCAACTTTCAGCTTAAGAGACTCGATACAGGCGCACAATCAGCACCACTGCTGGATATGCAACAGAGAATTGGAGCAGATGAAACACCTTCGCAATCAATTCTCCAATCAGCTAAACCTTTCAGGCATTAAGATGACCCTCGAATACCAAAGGCGCTACAAATCAGCCACCCACTGCTGGATATGCAACAGAGAATTATCAGGCGATGCTGTAAGGGACCATGATCACATTACTGGAAAATTCAGAGGGGCAGCGCATAATAGCTGCAATCTTCAACTTAAGGTTGACCCCAAGACATGGAAACTGCCAATCTTCTTTCATAACTTACGAGGCTATGATTCTCACTTTATCATGCAAGCAGTGACTTCTGAATGTAAGAGGGTTAGCTGTATTGCACAGTCATCAGAAAAGTACATGTTCTTTACTATTGACTGTTTATCCTTTTATGACTCTGCCCAGCATCTGATGGGGAGCTTAGATAAATTGGCGGGATCTCTACAAGACTATCCAATCACTAAAAAATATTTCGACCCATCTTATCGTAAGGCGTCTATCCTGATACAGATCGTGAGAGGTTTGACGAGCCGGCGCTGCCAGCAAAGGAAGACTTTTACAGCCGTCTTAGAGGCGGAGGCATATCTGACGCCGACTATGAATACGCCCAGAAAGCCTGGACAGAATTACACTGCAAAACGATGGGCGACTATCACGATCAATATTTATTGGCCGACGTGTGTTTATTAGCTGACGTCTTTCAGAATTACAGATCCGCATGCATGAAACACTACGGTCTGGATTCGTCACAGTACATCTCTTCCCCGGGCCTTTCTTGGGATGCATTCTTGAAGTCTACAAACGTTGAGATTGACTTAATATCGGATCTGGATACACTCCAGATGATTGAGGATGGGCTGAGAGGAGGCATTAGTATGGCCTGTCATCCTTACCGCAGAGCCAACAACAAGTATTTAGACGATTATGACCCCACCAAACCATCCAACTATCTGATGTACTTAGATGCCAACAATCTGTATGGATGGGCCATGAGCCAGACACTGCCATTGAGAAACTTCAAAATGATAAACGGGCCTCATGATGTTAATCGGGTAGTAGGATTATTGTCACAGCTTACACCCGATAATCCAATAGGACTAATCTTAGAGGTGGACTTAGATTATCCTAAAGAATTACATGACCTCCATAATGATTTCCCCTTAGCCGCAGAAAGATTAAAGATGAGTCCCATCGAACCGCCCAAACTCGTGCCTAATCTTCGACACAAAACTAAATATGTTTGTCATTACCGACTGTTACAATTTTACTTAAGACACGGGTTAAAACTAAGAGCCGTTCACAGAATAATTACTTTCGACCAAGAGCCTTTCATGAGACCATACATCATGAAGAACACCGACCTTAGAACTAAGGCCACAGACGCTTCAGAAAAAGACTTTTTTAAACTAATGAACAACAGCTGTTTTGGCAAAACCATGGAAAACGTACACAATCGTAAAGATGTAAGATTAGTTACAAAAGAAAAACAAGCAATTAAGCTGACCTCTAAACCTAACTACCAAGACTTTAGACGGTTTAGCGACAACCTGGTTGGTATTATGATGAAGAAACAGAATGTGAAGTTGGACAAGCCGGTGTTTATCGGATTTGCCGGCTAGAGCTGTCAAAGTTATTGATGCTAGAATTTCTATACGACTACTTTAAGCCGCTATACCCAGAATCAAATGTCGTTTACACAGACACTGATAGTTTTATTCTGGACATCCCAACTGAAGACTTTTACAAAGACATGGAAATAGAAGTGGCCAAAGGAGCTGATGGGTGGTACGACACATGCGACTATCCAAAAGATTCGCCTCTACATTCAACCGTGAACAAGAAAGTGATTGGAAAGATGAAGGATGAACTTAATGGGACAATTATACAAGAATATGTTGGCTTACAGGCAAAGATGTATAGTATTGCTACCCAGACTTCTGTAATGAAGAAAGCTAAGGGCATAGGTAAAGAAGTTGTCAAAAAAAAAAAAAGTCACGACGACTACAAGCAGGCTCTCTTTGAACGCAAAGTATTTTATCACACAAATGTTAATCTGCGCTCTACTCTTCATCAAGTAAACACAACCGCTGTTAATAAGAAGTCGCTAGACTCTACCAATAGCAAGCGAACTTCCGTTAACCCCGAGTTTTCATACGCTATAGACCACTGGAGAATCGACTTGACCGACTTAACTAGTACTTAACTAGTACTTAACTTAAGATCTTAACTAGTACTTAACTAGTACTTTACTAAAGAACTTAACTAGTACTTAACATGACTTGCACTTAACTTGTACTTAACTTGCACTTAACTTGCGCTTTACTTACACTTAACTTGTTATAACTGACTTAATCAGTACTTAGCTTGTACTTAATCAGTACTTAGCTTGTACTTAACCAGTACTTAGCTTGTACTTAACCAGTACTTAGCTTGTACTTAACCAGTACTTAACAATACATTAAAAAAAACTAATTTATTAAAAATGGGTCTACAGCAGGAGGTTGTACTTTTTTTGCAGAAGCTGGTTCTTTTACTGTTTTTGTGGGGGTTTGTGACTTTGCTGCTAAGTATGGCTTTAGGCGCTTGTATGCTAAAAGCCCCCACCAACAACAATACTTCCCAGTACATAATAATACATCTTATAGTTTGATTGTGTTGTTGTTGGTGGCGGCGGCGCTGGTGCTGATGTTGTATTACTATCTAATAATTTTTGTTTTGCTGCTTGGTTTGCTTTTTGCAGTCTGTTCCATTCAGCTAGTTTACGACCGGCCTCAACACGGCCAGCACTTTTAGCTTTAGTAACACTACTCACCTGCGGGACACTCACTTGCGGGACACTCAGTTGTGGATTCACTTGTGGGGCACTCACCTGTAAATTCACTTGTGGAGAATTCACTTGTGGGGCATTCTGCTCCTGTGGGACATTCTTCTCCTGCTCGCTCATTTTTTTTAGTCTGATTAAAATTAATATGATTAAAATTAATATGATTGAAAGTAATTAATCCCATTATGAATGGGCATAGCAACGTCCCAAATCTATAATACATGTCACATGCAAGAGATTCTAGGGACTTGGTTAAAACCGGATCTTGTGTTAAGTCATATTTTAAATCTTCTTCTGAATCAATCGGCGCTATCTTGCCTACTAACTTAGCATATAAACTAATCATTGTCTGCCCCACCGATCTAACCATTTTTGATCCTAGCTGTGCTTCGTACCTGGCGTAATACTTCTCAACGTCTGATGTAGACAATTGCTGAATCTGTTCGATACTTAGTTCAACGCCTAAATACTGCCTGGTTTTCCCGCACGCAGCCAGAGAGTATAATCTTTCTTTATGACAGAGGTCTGCTGCCTCCTCACACTTTAATAGCTCGTCGCAATCCATTTTTAAACTCTTTTTAAAAAAACAATAAAAATAATAAAACCATGAGTTTAACGCTGGTTAATTATGCAGTGCCCATTGTCGGTGTTATAGTTTATTCAGCCCTAGCAAAATGTTTGTTAAGAATAAAACCACCCAACATAGGAAAGATAGAAGATTCGCCGAAACTAGTTACAACCTTATTTTTAGCTCTGGCAACAAAAGATTATCTGATTAAAAAGCACATAGACAGTCTTTCATATTATGATTATTTTAATTATTTTTTTAGTTAATAAAAAACATGAGCGAAAAAAAGATTATTAATACGATTTACCACTCTGCTGTAATTGGTGGTCTTAGTATAGGATATAGTATGCTAGCAAAAAACATGTTTAAAATGAGGCCGGCTGATCTAGGAAGGTTAGACATTGAGGATGTTGTTAAGGTTATAGCTGTAATAACGGCAGGGATTGCCTCAAAAGACTTTCTTGTTGCACAGGGGATTATCCCAGAAAACATCAATGCATAGAAAGATTGATTTATAAAAAAAAGATTGATTTATAAAAAAAAAAAAATTCATTCTAAAAAATATTCATTCATTTATAAAAAAGATGTCTGGAATAGTTCTGATGGTGGGCGGGGCTATTGTTAATGCATTGGCTTTCTCTGGCAGCAATTATATGTTTAGTAAATTGCGGTCTGATGAAGAGAGAGAACGCCATAACAAGGCAATGGAAGATTTAGCTAAGGCAAAAGACGCTTACGAGAAAAGGAGAATTGCTCACTTAGACTTTATTAATAAAAAGTTAAGAGAACAGGGACATGCAGAGCACACATTTACAGACGTTGATGACGCAATGAATGAATATTACTTAGTGACAGGAAAGAAGTTTCTAACATCGTCACCGCCAAAGCTGTCTGACTTTTATGAACCATCTGAGGATCAGAAAATGGTAGAAATAGGCTTTATTATAGGTGCTATGGGAGCAATCTTTCTTCTTGCATATTCAATCTAAAAACATTTGTTAAAAATGTAATAAAAACAGTCCCTTCTTATGGACGATACAAAGTACAAAATATATTATTCTCCTGGAGGGTATTGGAAAGGAAAGGCCGCTATTGATAAACTGAGTAAAGCTGCTAGGGTGTCTGAATCAGAGGCGAAAGACTGGCTTTCAAAACAAGCGATCTGGCAAATATATCTGCCTGCCCCAAAAAGAATAATAAGGCCTCGATTTGTTAACTCAGTTCCTAATGACACCCACCAGATGGACTTGTTGTATCTTCCACATGACAAAGTTAGAAGAAAAAAGTTTAAGTATGCTCTGACTGTTGTTGATATGGCTTCAAGGTATAAAGACGCTGAGCCTTTAACAGATAAAAGCTCAACTGCTGTGGCTGTGGCTTTACAACAAATATACATGCGAGGTCCATTAAAAGTATCCTAGGTTGATCCAGGTTGATGATGGGAAAGAGTTTAAAGGAGCTGTAAACCAGTTGTTTTTAAGACATCGGGTTACAGTTAAGAGAGGGATCCCAGGCAACCATCGCTCCCAGGCTCTAGTAGAAAACTTTAATAAGAATCTAGCTGAGCGTCTGTTTACCTATCAATATCATAGAGACCTTATGGACAAAACACGCAACACAGAATGGGTCAGAAGATTGCCGGCAGTCTTACGTGCCATGAACAATGAAGAATTTAAAGCAACAGGCCTTAAGCCAGTGAACGCGATCAAATTAAAAAAAAAGCATTACTGAAGACATCCAAAGTAATCAAAAACTCTTGCCTTTTGGACTAAAAGTAAGATACTTGTATGCGCCTGGAGAGGCGGAGGGCGATGTTAGAATTAGAGCCACAGACCCTATATGGAGCGTAGATGTATATGAAGTTGAAAGAATTATGAAAACAACCCCTCCTGTGTATTATTTAAGAGAAACTCTCTCTTCTAGCGGTGCTACTACGTCTAAAAAGCCTGCCCCTAAAAGATCGTTTGTTCGCGAAGAGTTGCAAGTTGTCCCACCAAACACAGTGCCTGTTAGTTAATCAGAGAGAAAGATAAAATGTGCGGTTCTAGAGCAGGAAAATTATTTTGCCCGCAAACCCCCTTTTCACGCAATTAGATTTGTTTAATTTTGTAGATTTTTAGCTATTTTTTTGGTTGAGAAAATTTGATTATGTGAAAAGTGGGGTTTGCGGGCGAAATAAGATTGCTGATCAAGAACAGACATTTTATCTTTCTCTGACCCTCGTCTTAAACCCTTTCATCTTAGCCATTAATTTGATTATCCACTGGCAGCAGTAAATTCTGCGAAATGTGGTCTTGAAACTTAGTAGATGTGGTAGACAAGTCCGCACGCAGTGACACCTCCATGATGAAACTGGAACTGAAATCTTCTTTCTTATTTAGATAAAAATCAACGTTGTTCATTTGTATGCATGCATGTACGTAGGGCCTATGTATGTGAGCACACACACACACACACACACACACACACACACACACACACACACACACACACAAATAATTTAGCTAGCAGTTTCTGTTTCAAAATTATCCTCTTTTATGAGAAAAGAAAGAAACACACACACACACACACACACACACACACACACACACACACACACACACACACACACACACATGCGCCCACGCACACACATGGACCCATGCTCACATATCATACACACACGTGTACATTCGCTACGCACACATTTAACACAAAAAATGGTAGGAAGGCACTCAAAGTCTGACCAGGCCGTTGGGCTAATGCGTAGGTCAGACATCCGCAGAGTCGTAGCCACGAGACCCTCTTCTTCTATTGTCTCATCTTAGTTGTTAATTCATTTATCCATCAGCTTCAAATCATGCGTAATGTGGTATCAAAACCTAGCGGATGTGGTGTAGCGTATATGGACTAGTCCACACGCAGTGACGCCTCCTTGGTGAAACTGAAACTGTATCCTCTTTGACTTCGATGATTGAATGCCTGATTAGGCTCTCTGTAAGTGTAATGAACGCGTAAAAAAACACAACTATACTTTGAAATTATTTTCAAAGAGGGGACGTAAATAGGTCGCGAGGCCTAGGCTACTGAAAGCTAGTCCCTTCTCCTACTACTAGTAATGGCAAAAATGTGGATATTGTTGCGTTATTTACTATTTTACGTCCTCCGCCCCCAGGCGCTTGTAGCAAGCTACAGCCAATGGAAAATTAACCCTGTCAATTTACTCATGTGCGTAGCGTCCCTTGCTGATGTTGTCGGCAACGCCGAATAAACAAGACTTCTGACAAAAGATGAGCACGATAGCGTCCCCATTTCGAAATGACAACGCAACTTAAAGATCCCCAAACTTTCCGCGTCTTCTTTTCTTCTCCTTTTAAGGGGTTGGAAGAAGAGCGCGAGGAACTAACGCGAAAATACATTCCAGAAATCCAGCACAAATGTGCCGAGATGGGTTTGCAGTTCGTGGCCGTGGACATGAGGTGGGGGATCAGCAAGGAATCGGCTCAGCAAGCGCAGACTGTCAACATTTGTCTCAGAGAGATCGATCGCTCAGACATGTTCGTTAATTTCTTCGGCCAAGTAAGTTCTGTTTTGTTTCAAACAGCCTGGCTCTCTGTTAGAAAATAATGGCCAGCAAAACATTTACCCCACAAAATCACTTCCCCTTCCCTTCAGCATACATGTATTCTCCTCTCTCTCTCTCTCTCTCTCTCTCTCTCTCTCTCTCTCTCTCTCACACACACACACACACACACACAAATTCACACACACACACTCACAAACACACACACACACACTCATACACACACGCGTGCGCGCGCGCGCGCACACACACACACACACACACACACACACACACGCACACACACACACACAGAGTTTCTTACAGCTCTGCTTTAAAGTGAGAGACAAAAACAGTTTGGGAACAAACAGAAGTATGCGATGTGAAGGAAATCATGTGGTAACAGACTTCTTGAAAACATGTTTTGAAATAATTTCTTACAGAAAATAAGAGAGAGACTGAGAGGAGAGAGAGGGGAGAGAGAGAGAGAGAGAGAGATTGAGTTAGTGAGTGAGTAAGTTCTTCCGTCGATGTTATGCCACAGCGTGGCCCTATCGACTGTAGATCAAGATCAAGAATCTCATGAAAACAAAACGGAAGGTCGGCATCAGGGGGAAAAAAATTCGAGGGGTCAATGATGGCCATGTATTAACACACACACACACACCACACACACACACACACACCACGTGCGCACGCATGCGCGCACTCATGCATGCATGCATGCACACATATGTGCGCGCACACAACACACACATATACACACTCACAAACACACACACAGGCGTGTGCACACACACAAACACACACGCAAACACACATGTGGTAACAGACTTCTTGAAAACATGTTTTGAAATAATTTCTTACAGAAAATAAGGAGAGAGAGAGAGAGAGAGAGAGAAGTTAGAGAGAGAGAGAGAGAGAGAGAGAGAGAGAGAGAGAGAGGCATATAATAATGTGTTTGAAATGCCGAAAAACTGAACCCTTTTCTATCATGTTTCTCTGTCCTGATTTTTGGAATGGGAAAAATGTTGTCATCAGGGGAATAACTGAGAGACCTTGACAGAATGCAAAGGTTCAAAAGTTCAGAAAGAAAGAGAGAGAGTGAGATATAATTCAGAAAATAACAGCAAAGCAAAGACAGGACATTTTGTTCATAATTCTTTCCTGTTGATGATATAATGACAAAAAGAACCTTAACACAGAATTTTGCTTCTTTCTATCAGTAGAATATCTTCTCTTACAGGATAAACATAAATAGCCACGGGTAGCCAATACTGTGTATTTCCCATGCAGAGATAATCAGTTGTTATAGGTGAGTGCAAAGGATAAAGTGTTCTGGCATTCTGGCAGCTAGACAGCTGCATTGTCCACCATGCCAGCAGTCCACTCTTTCAGGCTTCCAGTGATTTACAGTTCTTGTTTTATTTACCTGTAGAAATGCCTATCATCTGTGCTGAGGCTGCTTGCACAAATAAGAAAACTAAACAGATTGGCTTTCCTGCATTAATGTACAAAGACAAATTAATGACAATCAAAGTAATATGTAGCAGGAACTTAGTGGAACTTGATTACATAAATGGATGAGGTACACTTAAACTAATTGTTGCAGGCTTTTCTTTGTCTTTTTTATTTTTTATTTTATTTTTTTTAAATAAACTGGCGTGCATATGTTTGTGTGGAAGGAGGGATGCAGAGGAGAAGGGGCTGGGAGGTGGGGACTTGGTAGTGGGGCATGCTTGTGTATGTGTGTGCATGAATGTGTATATGTAGGTTGATAGGGAAGTCTGTGTATGGTGTGTGTGTGTGTGTGTGTGTGTGTGTGTGGTGTGTGTGTGTGTGTGTAATTAGGGGTTAATCTATGAATTGTTTCAATCATTGTATGTATATATGTATCTGTGTGTCAGTCTGACAATAAATAGCTCCAGTGACCAGCCGCCGTGGCGAAGTGGTCAGCGTCGCGGACTCCCGGCTGGGAGGTCGTGGGTTCGAATCCCATCAGAAGTCATGTGGGTTTTTTCTGCCCGACCGGCTCCTACCCAGAGTTGAGTTGCTGCGGACTCAGTTGGGAAGACTGGGACCACACAGTCGAGTTTCATCCACTTAATGGATGCGTTTCTGAGAGTGTTGCTCAAATTTCCTGACCAACACTGCAGGTGCCTGTATCTCTCGGGCCTGGTTGACGCCAGGATATATTATGAAAGGAAGCGTAGAGTACAGCCCTGTCATGTAGTCTCAGACCGAAATGGAAATCCGCAGCATCATCTTAATCATCCTCATTCTCATCGATCAGCATTAAAAAAAAAAAAAAAAAAAATGTCTCAGGTTCTGTGGCCCTTCATGCCCTGCTCTCATGGTGACCTCAATTTCGATGTCCTCTCCACGTCTGTGGCCTTGGTTTGGTTCCGTCGGGGTCACCAGTATCGGCGAGTCCATGGGGGCTGTCGTTGGACGGACGTGGTGGCGCCCTCCGGAGGGAGAGCTCACTCACGCCGGCTCCGCAACTAAGCAATTATTGTCGTCAGTAGGGGGCTTAGTAGGTGGTGTCCTGCGTATGTTAGATCAGAACAGGCGCCACTGAACACCACCGAAGTGACTCGGCAGCAGTGCAGTGTCTCCTCCGGTGGGTCGCCTCTTGACGACTTGACATTGACTGCTCCCTGTGGATTGCCGGTGCCGGGGCTGCGGCGGGGCCGACCAGGCTGTGGCTGTGGACGGGGTGTCGGAATGAGCGGCGTGGGTGCACTGCCTCTGAGGTGGCGCAGAGGTTGGGACAGCAAAAAAAAATAAAATAAAAATAAAATAAATAGCTCCGTGTGTGTGTGTGTGTGTGTGTGTGTGTGTGTGTGTGTGTGTGTGTGTGTGTGTGTGAAGTCAAGTCAAGTCAAGTCAAAATTATCTTTATTGAGGGTTGAAGAATAAGCTGTCAAGCTTTTTTACATCCTGCCCTCACACTTGTGTGTGTGTGTGTGTGTGTGTGTGTGTGTGTGTGTGTGTGTGTGTGTGTGTGTGTATTCAATTATAAACAAAGCTTGCTCTTATGTCTTAGATTGAAGAAATAGGGGGAGATATATATATATATATATATATATATATATATATATATATATGTGTGTGTGTGTGTGTGTGTGTGTGTAGAATGTGCACTGACGTGTGCACGCATGCTTTTCTCAATACTTGCGTTTCCTTCCCATTTTGTTTCTGCAGTGGATCATTTGCTTGTTTCTTTCTAACCTTGTCCATTGTTTGACCACAGCGGTATGGCTGGCAAGGGCACACCGACACCCTCCTTCAGGAGAACATCAATGCAGCGCTGGGCAAGTATCCTTGGCTGGAGCAGTTTCGTGATCGCAGCGTCACAGAGCTGGAACTCCGCCATGGCTTCCTTAACAATCCTGGTGATATACCGACGGTCATTTGCTTCAGGGACAAAGTAAGTGGGTCTTTGTGTGCTTTCAATTCCTTGTGTATGTAAATTTGCTTTTTCCTGTTTTTCTTCGTCTCTCTTTCTCAGTCTCTGTGTCTCACACATGTATCAGCTCAGCTGATACATATATATATATATATATATATATATATATATATATATATATAATGGCTGCTGCATGACACATGTTGGAGTGGGCGGTGTGGGTCATGACCTTTAGCACTCAAAGTTCCTGTTGGGGTTTCTGTCTGGGTACGTGAGTGTTGGATGGTGATGGGGGAAGATGTAGATGGTGACATTCACGGTCCATACCCTCCCCTGGTATTGATATTGTGCTTTTGGGTGTGGAGACTTTTTAGGCGCTGCATATTCAGTTGTACTACATTTATGTTTTTTCTCAGTCTGTTTGTTTTTTTTTTCTCAGTCTGTATCTGTCTCTCTGTGTGTCTCTGTCTCTCTGTCACATTCCCTTTCCTTTGCTTTCTCTCTCACCCCATCTCTCTCTCTGTCTGTCTCAGTATCTCTGTCTTTGTCTTTCTCTGTCTCTCCCTCCCTTTCTCTCTCTTTCTCCTTCTCTTTCCTGCTCTCTTTGTGTCTCTGTCTACATGTCCGTCTCTTTTTTCCTTTCAGGAAAAGATGAACAAGAAAGCTAATGCGTTTGTATCTATATGGATGTGTATGTACAGGGTTACGTGTGTGTGTGTGTGTGTGTGTGTGTGTGTGTGTGTGCATGTGTATGTCTGTATGTATGCATGTGAGCATATGTACCTATGCCTATAAGGAAGGACTTTAAGAGAGAGTTTTGTTGCTGTTGTAAATTGCTCGAGTAAAGAGTGAGACAATGTATATGTGTATTTTTGTCAGTGTATGCGTGTGTGTGTATGGTGTATGAGTGTGTGTGTGTGTGTGTGCGCGCGCGCGCGTGTGTGTGTGTGTGTGTGTGTGTGTGTGTGTGTGTGTGTGTGTGTGTGTGTGTGTGTGTGTGTGTAGAGAGAGAGAGTCTTTATGTGTGTGTCTATTTTGCCTTTGTATGTGTGACTGATAACAATAGAAAGTGACAAATTTAATCAAAGCTTCTTTTTTTTTAATGGTGTTTGATTTTTTTTAAATTCCAAATAAAGCATGTGATTAATAAAATCATAGAAAAGCACAGTTAAACTGTGGATACGCCCTAAATGTCCTACAAAGTTGCAAAAGAAGGATAAATTCATCAGCTCCATAAATTTATTAATTCCCTTAAGTGTTTAACTTACTTTTTTTTTTTCAGCCAGACAGAGTGCGAAGCAGTGACAGAGAGGTATGAGATACTGACTTGGGTTTCAGAAATATGACGACATCATGAAGGACCTGGTGAAGGAGAAGGTGGCCAGTTTCAGCTCAGAGAGTGAGGACAGCGCTGAAAAACTGAATGCCCTGAAAAAGAGTGTACAGGAACTGCAATCAAAGGTTGTTTAGTCAGACTGGCTTAAAAAAAAAAAAAAATTTTTTAATGACATTCTGTTTATTGGTTGTAAGTATTTTGTTAATTTTTTTTTCTTTCCTTCTGATTTTTTTCCACATGTATATACAGCATATTGTGATCAGTACAGTGTCACTGTTTGTGTGATTCATTTGCCTTTTTTTTTTTTAAATGGATCTGCTACATGTTTTGGTCTCATTATAACTGCTGTATTATGATGATTTTACTTTTGCACACTGCATGGCATCTCCTGAAACAAGGAAATGAAGAGAAAGGTAGCGGTACTGATGGTGGGGCTTAGCTATCATAATGCAACCTGTACAATTCTTTAGGGGAGGGAGGGGGGAGGTGGAACTTTTACTAGAAGAAGTGAGAGGGGAAGGTAACTAGCGATCAGTCTTGCATCACAGATAAACGATAGTCCATTTAAACACAGTCTTTATAACATCATTTTTGTGCACAATTTATTTTGTTCTTGCTTGTTTATTGCCAGAATAGCAAGAGATTGGAATGGTGTGTGTGTGTGTGTGTGTGAGTGAGAGAGTGCGTGTGTGTGAGTGCATGTGTGTGTGTGTGTGTGTGCATGTGCGCATGCAAGGGCAACGTGGGGGTGAGTGGGGAAGGCACTAGAACTGCTGCAGCCTATCACTCTGTTTGAAAATGGGGATCCTCTTGTGTACAAGACCAGTCATTTTTTCTTCTTCTTGTTTCATAAGGATCAGTGAGGATTACAATGATGATGCTTTGCAGATTTTTGGTGTCTTGAAACATGCTTATAGATCTGTTCCCTACACTGTCTTATGTAGAGTTAGGTTGGAGAGGTCATGCGATATTGCAATATGTGAATGGTCACTGCAGACTGTGCTTTCAAACTATGACTCTTACAGACAAGTGATTCTCAATAAGATATTGTCATTCATCGATCTTCACAGGGGCAGTTAGACAAAGGAACTGGGAGAAATTGTTCCAGGCTGGGATTGAGTGATACCTATAGAAATGGTAATGAAATTAATGAACCGAGTAATCTTCTCCAAGATACCATCCCTGAAAGGGAGAAAACTAGGTTAGGGGATTTACATGGTTGGTTGTCTTTCCCTTCAGTACAGCAGCATAAGAAAACAAAAATGCAGGATGGGTCTCCTCTTCCTCCTCCTAAACAGGGAAAGTTTGCTGTCCTGGAATTTCAGGGATGTTGAAGCTTGTTACGGGGTAAGCTGCCAGTGCGGATTTGAACAGTGTGCTTAGATGAGCTAGGCCCATCCATGCGTGTCTGATGTCTAAATGAGTTGCACTAAGGGGTCGTCAATGTCTTGATAGTCTTTTGAAATGAGTTGGAGTGCCTTTAGAAACTGAGTTTAGAAAGATACCCCCCACCCCTTCTCCTCCCGCAAGAGAAGAAAGTTCTGTATTTGTGGTTGCAAGTACTCTCTCTGTGAAAGAATATGACATAAACAGATGTTGACTTTTTTTTTCTTTCGTTCTAATGGCAGTGGTGCTTGAGAAATATTATCCAGATCATCCAAATGTTGACAAGCCATACATTTAATTTTCTAATGTCTGAATACGTATCATTTTAAGCAATCCAATGTTGTGCAAATGCCCTGCTTATTTCTGTATGATACACCCTTGAATTCTCACAAAATAATCATGGAAGGGCCCTGAAATCTCCTTCAAATGTATGCCTGACAGTCTGTAGGAGCCTTACGGTTATATAATCATTATAGTACTGACTGAACCAGGGCGAATGTTCAAGTACTGCATCATGGGAGGTAGGTGAGTGACAGTGGGATGATTGTTGTTGTGTGTTGCAGGCTCTGGCCGTACACCAAGACTACCCCAACCCACATGAAGTAAGAGCAGTGATTTACCTTGATGATTGATGATGCCTTAACCCTTTGCCTTCCTTCACTTAATCATCATTTTCACAACCTTTCAGTATGACGAGCTGTCTCTCTATAGTCAGTTATGCTTGAAACTTTGATTTGAGTTTATTCAATACTCAATTTGATTCTGTTAAAAAAAAAATCGTTTACAAAAAAAAAACGTTCCAGACCTGTATATGTTCTTGATTTCCCATCTTTTCCCATGATACCTAAATCGTGGATATATCTGTAGTCGTGACTGAAAGGCTTCAATTGATATAGCACAATAGTTTAATGCAGATGCTTTGTAACTATGCAACAGAAAGTTAATTTATTAAGTATCTTTATCATTCGTTTCCTTCTTTCTTCATTCCTTTATTTTCTTTTTTTTCTTTATGAATTGTTATAATGCAGTCATTTAGAATTGAGAACCCACTTTTTGTCAGCATAGTTGTTTGTCCTTCCATCTTCTTGCATGTTTATTTCAAAGAAAATATCAGTTCGAGCACCCACGTGGTGTTCACGCTTGAATTCCAGAAACTCGCATTTTTGTTTACCATCAGTTTGGTATTGCCAGCCCATACTGAATAGTAAAGGGTTCAGAAAATATAAGTTGTGATCACAGGTATTTGGAGAAAAAGAAAAAGCTGAAAATCATTAGGTAATGTTGAGACTCATGCCAAACACACACACGCTGAATTAGATTATGTTAGTGTTTATGTTTGTGAGTGTGCTTCCATCCATGAATATGAGTTTATATGTGTGTGTATGCTTGTGTGTAGATTTGTTTGTTTGAGTCCTGTTTTGAATGTTGCAGGGTGCCAGACTTATATATGAGGCAGTCATGAAATACCTGAATGACAACGTGCTGAAGCAAAGTGGAGAGCTGTCCAGACGAGAGAAAGATTCAGCCCCTCACAAAGCCTTTGCTGCCGGTCGCACGTCCTTGTTTGTGGGGAACCAGGAACATTATGATATCCTCAACAATGCTTTGAAATCTGGTGAGTGTAGACTGATACACATTGCTCAGAAAATAACTGTGCAAAACATTTTTTTTTTTTTACAGGTTTGAGGTTTCTGTGTTCTTCTGTATAATCCCACATCCAAATACTGTAATGGTCATATTTTTTAATAACATCATTTCTGTAGTAACGATGGATATTGGAACCCACAGAGCTACCATCATCTGATTTAAGCCAACTAAGTCATTCAGATCCGACTCGAAGTGGGTATAAGGGAGTGAATTCCCATCGGTTCAACAGAATTCAGATTGACAGTCAGAGAGATGCCTCTTTGGCAGGTCACCATGAGGGAAGAAACCTTGCACTGTCATGGGTTGGACTTAGCCCTACCCTCAGAGAGGGGATGCACACACATGCTGGCTCCACAACTAAGCAATTACTGTCATCAGTCTGGGGGGCAGTAGGTGGTGTCCTCAACAGGTTGGATCAGAGCAGGCACCTCTGAGCACCATTGAAGTGACTTGGCAGCAGTGCAGTGTCTCCTCTGGTGGGTTGTCCTGTGACGACATGATGAAGATTGCTACCTGTGAACTGCCGGTGTTAAAGATGAGTCTGGCTGGGCATGTGTTAAGGAGGAGTCAGTCTGGCTGTGTGTGCGTTAAAGCTGAGTCTGGCTGTGTTTGTGTTAAGGATGAGTCAGTCTGGCTGTGTGTGTGTTAAGGAGTCTGGCTCTGTGTGTGTGTTAAGGATGAGTCTGGCTGTGTGTGTGTGTGTTAAGGATGAGTCTGGCTGTGTATGTTTTAAGGATGAGTCTGGCTGTGTGTGTGTTAAGGATGAGTCTGGCTGTGTGTGTGTTAAGGATGAGAGTTGCTGTAGTTGTGTGTGTGTTAAGGATGAGTCTGGCTTCTGTGTGTGACTGTGTGTGTTAAGGATGAGTCTGGCTGTGTGTGTGTTAAGGATAGTCTGGCTGTTGTAGGATGAGTCTAGCTTGTGTGTGTAAGGATGAGTCTGGCTGTGTGTGTGTTAAGGATGAGTCTGGCTGTGTGTGTGTTAAGGATGAGTCTCTGTGTGTGTTAAGGATGAGTCTAGCTGTGTTGTGTTAAGGATGAGTCTGGCTGTGTGTGTGTAAGGATGAGTCTGGCTTGTGTGTGTTAAGGATGATCTGGCTGTGTGTGTGTTAAGGATGAGTCTGGCTGTGGTGTGTTAAGGATGAGTCTAGCTGTGTGTGTGTGTTAAGGATGAGTCTGGCTGTGTATGTGTTAAGGATGAGTCTGGCTGTGTGTGTGTGTGGTTAAGGATGAGTCTGGTCTGTGTGTGTGTTAAGGATGAGTCTGGCTGTGTGTGTGTTAAGGATGAGTCTGGCTGTGTGTGTTAAGGATGAGTCTGGCTGTGTGTGTGTGTTAAGGATGAGTCTGGCTGATGTAGTGTGTTAAGGATGAGTCTGGCTGTGTGTGTGTTAAGGATGAGTCTGGCTCTGTGTGTGGTGTTAAGGATGAGTCTGCTTGTGTGTGTTGAGGATGTGTCTGGCTGTGTGTGTGTTAAAATGAGTTGGCTGTGTGTTTTAAGGATGAGTCTGGCTGTGTGTGTGTGTTAAGGATGAGTCTAGCTCTGGGTGTGGTGTGTTTAAGGATGAGTCTGGCTGTGTGTGTGTTAAGGAAGAGTCTGGCTGTGTATGTGTTAGGATGATGTCTGGTGTATGTGTTAAGGATGAGTTGGCTCTGGTGTGGTGTGTTGTGTTAAGGATGAGCGTGCTTATGTGTTAAGGGAAAGAGTCTGGCTGGTGTGTGTTAAGGAATGAGTCTGGCTGAGGTTATGGTTGTTAAGGAAAGAGTCTGGCTGTAGTGTGTGTTAAAGGATGAGTCTGGCTGTGGTGTGTTAAGGATGAGTCTGGCTGTGTGTGTGTTTAAGGAAGATCTGACTGTGTATGTGTTAAGGATGGTCTGGCTGTGTGTGTGTTAAAAATGAGTGGCTGTGTGTTAGATGAGTCTAAGTTAAGATGAGTCTGGCTGGTGTGTTTAAGATTTAAGGAAAATGAGTCTGGCTGGTGGTGTTAAAGATGAGTCTGGCTTGTGTTAGATGAGTCTGGTGGTGTGTGTTAAAATGAGTCTGGCTGTGTGTGTGTTAAAATGAGTCTGGCTGGTGTGTGTTAAAAGATCGCGGTGTGTGTAAAATGAGTCTGCTGAGTGTGTAAAAATGATCTATGCTGTGGTGTAAATGGTATGTGGAAACAAAAGACGGGAACTCAAAAACAATAAAAAAAAAAAAAAAAAATTCTGGCAGTAGTGACCACCATACAATCATCCACAACAGGCAGCATAGCCCGACCCTGCACCACTGAGGAACAGGCGTTTTGGAGACCTAGGGGCCTCTCAGTGGACTGTTGTCTATGGGAAGGTCATTTCATCACAGGTTTTACTATGGCTGACTGATGCACTAGCTGTGTGTGTGTGTGTGTGTGTGTGTGTGTGTGTGTGTGTGTGTGTGTGTGTGTGTGCGCGCGCGCGTGTGTGTGTGTGTGTATGTAGCCAGTTCAGAGAGTGAAGATGGAGGCGAAGGTTGTCCCCACGTGGTAGTGACGGGCCCTGCCGGCTGCGGCAAGTCTTCGCTGCTGTGCAACTGGCTTGAGCATCATGTCTCCCAGCTGCCCCAGGTCATCGCCATTCCTTACTACGTAGGCTGTGCTTCCAGCACCAGAGGTAACTCTTCCCATGTTGCTTTTTGCTTTCATTTGTTGACAAACTGATGTGTATCATAGCACAAAGTGATCGGTCAATCTGTCCTAAGTTTGTGTCATGTTTTCATCTTTCTCTTTAACCTTGTTTCAAGTTATGTTGCCTTTTTTCCTTTAATTTCTTAATTTGCTTACAACAGGTGATGAGGTGGACAAAGGATATGTGTCAAAATTTCTAGCAACAGTATTTTTCTGGGTTTTCAGAATATGGGAAAGTATGCATGTGCGTGTCAGTACATATGTTTTGTAATATTTCATATTTCAATTATTTTATCCCTCAATTATTTTATCCCTGAGGCATATGTAAAGGTTAATGTATATGAATAGATATTGCTGCAATATTGGTGGCTGGACTATAGATTTCTGACAGTGACTTTGTGATGCGTTTGGTGTATTTGCCAGGAGAGAGTTCTCATTCTAGATTTTGACATGGAAGTGATTTTTTATGTGTCATTCATATTGTTACAGTATTGTGTATATCATTGTGGTATTGCCATCGCTTAAAATTGAAATGAACAAATCCTGGAATCAGTTTGTGCAGCTCGTGCAGCAGTACATTTCAGTTGAAGTTGCTCTGTGATTTTTAGGGAGAACATTGATTGAATGTGGGTATTTGCTCCATTGGTAATTTGTGTGCCTTTTGAATGTTCATGCCCATATTCAAAGTGAAACTTCGAGTGCAGTTTTGTTCCAGATCCTGAAAATCTTCTTGATTTTGTTTATGGGGAGCTGGAATATTATTTGGGGGACGCCAGCAAGGGCAAGGATGGAGCAGAAAAGCATGCAGACAGTGGTAATGGCAGTGGTGATCATCAGCAGAAAGAAAGTGCAGGTAGCAGTGAAGGTGCTCAAACTGACAGTCAGCGCACTGATCAAAACCCTGACAACACGGCAAGCAGTTCACAACAGAATGATAAAGGTACAGATGCTTCAGCGACGAAGGGAGGCAACACAGATGAGAGTAAGACAGATGGTAACAAGACTGCTGTCTCCAGTGCTTCTGATGAAAGTGAGGACAAAGCTAAGGCTAAAGGGGAGAGTCGACCCAAGGGAAGAGAACTCCAGCATCAGGTGGTGACCAAACTGAAGAAACTGGTGAAGAGTGGACACTCGGTGGTGCTGGTCTTTGACGCTGTCAACCGATTGGTGCCTGCCAACAAAACCAGTAAGGTGAGCTGCAGACAGGGAATTGTGGGAGGGCTGGAGAATGGGAGAGAGAGAGGAGGGGGGGGGGGGAGGGGGGGGAGGGGGGGGGAGGGAGAGAAGATAGGAAGGGGAAGATGAGTGGAATAATGATTGGATGAGATATGAACCCTCCACTGATCAATAACCTGGAGGATGTGAACTGGAAGCACATTGCTGGCTGCTGGGTGAACATTTGTACACAGGAGTACAGCAGGTCTGTATTTTAACTGGCTAATGGGGGCAGCATGGTCAATCTGTTGTACTTAGCTATTGTGTTGTAACTGTTGAATGAAGGCAGTATGGTCAGTATTTTATACTCAGCTATTGTATGTAGCTGTTTAATAATGGCAGTACAGACAGTATTTTATACTTAGCTACTGGATTGTAACTGTTTAATGATGGCAGCATGGTCAGTATTTTATACTCAGCTATTGTATGTAGCTGTTTAATAATAGCAGTATGGCAGTA
>CM065717.1:45917918-45922918 GCA_033310375.1 Conus canariensis
TCTGGATAATTGTTTTTGAACATGTTGATGTGTAGTTGTAGTGACTTATTAAAAAAAAAAAGAAAGAAGTAAAAACATTTGTGTGATTTTTTTTTTTTGTGATTGCATAGTCCTTATGCTAACTATCAAGCTGTTTGTGTTCTTTATTATGTTACTATTAAAATAGAAGTTTATTTGTCTAATTCTTTCAGATTTGCCTTTGCTGAGATTCGAGAGGCAGTGAAGGAGAGGTATCTTCCGGATGACACTGCAGTGTGAGCACTATGATTTTCTGTTGCTTTTCTTTTGTGCAGTAGCTCTCTTGCCTGGTGAAAACATGAAAAGTAGGCATTACAATATGTGTAGCATGACATCCGAGCCTCATTATGTGTGAAATGGAGAGATCATAACATTTTCTGTCTGCTGAATTTGTTTTTCTCTCTGCTGGTCTGCCTTTCTGTATGTAAGCCATCCATCTACCCTTCTGCGTATCTCATCATATTTTTCTTTTTTGTTCTTTCTTTTCTATTTCACCTTTCTTTTTTTTTTTTAACCCTTCTTACATGGGGTTCTTGTCTTTTAACAGAAATCATTACAGTATGAAGCAGTAAAATGTTACCTTTCTTTCCATCTTTTCATAGGTGCTATTACACATTAACCCTTTTACATTTTACACTGCCACAGTCTGCTGACCGCTGCCCATCACTCATTCTTCTTGGTGACTTTCCACCACATACCAAGCTCAGGCTTTTTTTTTTTTTTGTGTACACACCCACCGTGAATGAAGTTTCCTCTTAAATGTCAAGGTTAAGCCAATGAAAGAATAGCATTGATGTTCACACTATACAGCTATGATGTTGCGTGTGCTTAAAGAGATTTTTTTTATTTTAGGAGGAGTTTCCCAGTGACATTTTTAGAAAGTTGGAGGGTTAAAAGATAACCAGGATGCTCATATGGTTTGCATGTGCTTCTGTTCTTGCAGTGAATGAAAAAAAAAGTTAGAAAAAACAAACATAGCTGTCAGCTATCTAGAATCCTGTTACAAACAAATTCTCCCGCATGCTTTTGGTATTTTAAATACGTGAGACAACGTCAGTTATTTCCTTAACAAATTCTTAGCAAGTTTTCAGTTTCAGTTTCAGTTTCATCAAGGAGGCGTCACTGCGTGTGGACTAGTCCATATACACTACACTATATCCGCTAAGTTTTGAGACTACACTACGCATGATTTAAAGCTGATAGAGAAATGAATGAACAACTAAGATGAGAGAATGGAAGAAGAGGGTATCGTGGCTATGACCTAGCTGATGTCTGACCTATACATTAGCCCAATGCACTGGTCAGACCTTGAGTGCCTGCCTAGCATTGGTTGCCTTTTTTTCTTTCTTTTTTTTAAAAACAATTCTTAGCAAAAACAGGACATGATGATTTGCTGACCATCCTCCAGTAAAAACAAGATGTGCCATCAAAAGCGCTGTTTGGAAGTTTTACAATCTGTGTTTTTGTCATTTCAAAAGGACCTGACTGATGATTAGTTCGTGACCATATTCAGCAGATTTGTGTCATAGCTTTGATTTTAGTGGTCAAAGTGCGCGCTCAAAATGCTGCAGTGATACAGAACATTTGTTAAATCAATCAGTGCTTACGTCAAGGGAAGAAACTCAGCCTGGAGGCTCAGGGAATTATGCACAAGGTGATGTCATTGAACGGAGACTGGCTTTAAACTGCTCCATGTTTTCCTAGCAGCCTTTTACATCACAATACAAGGTCGTAGGTCAGACCTGGGTATGAGCACCATCACCAGACTACCTGAAAGCAATGGGATTGAAATCGAATGAATAGCAACATTGATTTCTGCAGGTAAACATCTTTGCGTCAGTAGAACCATTATGAAATGGGAGGACATCCCAGTTGGTAGTTTCTGAATATTTTGTGGTTTGTTACAGGTTTGACGCAAGGAAAAGGCTGATCAGTTACTTTGATGGAATTCGACAGGTAAACTGTTTCAGTACATTTGTTTCTCTTCCTTTTTTAATATAGTTTTGTCTGCTTTTTCCTTTAAATGTTGAGTAGGGAGGATTTGTTTGCTCTTTTAAAGAATTGCATGTTCTATGTTCATTGATGTCTCTTTGAATGTAGATGTTACAAGAAGATATTTTCTGTTAATTTTGAATGTCTTTCTGTTTAAGTTAAAACGTAAATCTTCTTCTTCTCTTCTTTCTTTTAGCTCCACAATCATCATGTTGATTATTCTGACACTTTTGTGTGTATAACCATTTTTTTTTCCCCCATTAAGGCAGCCATACTCCAACTTCAGGGAAGGTGCATGCTATGTGTAATGTGTCATCCATACCAACGGCCAAACTGGCCTTCTCTTCCAAAAGTTGGTGATGGGATTTTACGTGTGTGCAAGATGTTGTGCATGCGTTAACACACTGAACCTCAGTTTTTAGTCTCATTCAAAGGACTGTATGGAGAATGGAGTCAGAACCAATGTTAACTCTGAGGGAAAAATCCCCCTGTACCGAAACGGCCTGGTGGAGATGCGAACCTGCAGCCCCAAGATTACGAGTCTGGCGCTCTACCAACTGAGCATGAATGAATTACTAAAGCATGAAAGAGAGTACTGTAGGTCTGATTAGACATGGACAGAAGACTCATCACATTGACCAGAAAAGAAAAAAAAAGGTTGATTTTTCTATTTCCTATCCAAATTAATGAATGTTTTCAGTCTGTTTTGTCTAGCACATTTTTATTTTGTTTGTGGTTAGACAAAACAAAGCAAAATCTTTAACTGATATCTAAAGTCACACATACATGTTCATGGTGTCCATGGCCATCTGGACGATTGTCTGATCCCTTCCTGTCAAGGCAATCAAGAGCCTGCAAGCGTGTGATTTGCACCAGAAGATCTGTCAGTGTGGTACAGTAATATGCTTTTACTTGTGGTTGGCTCAGCTGAGATGACGGGTGGGGCAGGGGAGTGTGTGAGGGGTGGGGGGGGGATGCTGGGGGGGGGGGGATAGAGGAGAAAGTCATGCATAAGAGCAGACGCTGCTACACTATTTATGTTGCAGACAATGGAGGCTGGATGACCAAGTTTGTTTCGCTCATCAGAACTGGCAATAATGCAACAATGGGAAACATTCTCAGAGAGACATAGAAACTCTCTCTCTCTCTCTCTCTCTCTCTCTCTCTCTCTCTCACACACACACACACACACACACACACACACACACACACACACACACACATCACATCACAACACACACACACACTAACAAAACAAAAACAATACAAGCATGCATGCAAAAACACACACACACACATACACACACACAAACACACACACTCCAGAAACACTCTTTCTTCTCACTCCCTCTGTCCACCCACACATACAAACAGCCACACTCACACACATCGAAAACCTTACCAGAAAACCTTACTCCAGAGACACACACACCACAGTCCTATAATTCCTGTGATCATGTGACCATGCAGCAACTGCGGCCCTGGATGAAAAGCAAGAAGCTGATGGAGAAACCCTTGGAGCATGCTGTGGTGGAGCTGGTGTGGTTGCAACGGAAGGAGGAGGACAAGGAGGCCGTAGCCAACACCCTCACCGACCTGGCCGTCTTCAGGATCATGAACGAGTAAAGCCATTCTTAACGTTCAGATCACAAACTTTGGTCTTGCTCGTGATCTTACAGATCCTTGCCTTTGTTCTGAACCGCCCCATCTTTAGGTTTGCCTTTCAAGATTGCATATTTTGCTTATCGGTGGTTTGCAGAGAGAAAAAAAAGCAATGCTGATCATGTTCAGGGAACAGTTTGGCCTAACGCAAAGGGAAGTGGCTTCACACAAAGGGAAGTAACTGTATGAAAGTGCACTTGTAATAGGTATCAAGTTGACTGGTTGACAAAGTCCCCTGTGCTGAAAATCTGTTGGTCATTGATCTGAATTTCTATTCTGGAATGATAAGTAAACATTTCATTCATAATGAACATCCATAATATTTAAATTCATAATGCACTGGGAGAAAATGAATTAACTTTTGGACTAAACTTGATTTAGCTGCCGCTTCAAAATGGTTTCAAGCTCAATAGACGAATAATGATACATCTCATCAGTCAAACACCAGCGAGCAGTATTTTGCAGATTGTATTCTCACCCTTGATGAAAAGTGATTGAAACTTTAATTGAGAGTCAATCTGTCACTTGTCATCGGCCATCTTAGTAAAAGAGATCATGGATCAGAGATCAGTTGAGAGAGAAACTATGGTTCCTCATAAGCCTATGACCTAGCTATGCGAACCAGTGGTTCATTCAATCAAGACCAGCCGCGAAAGGAAAAGGCAGAACTGATATCATGGTCAATGTATGAGCTGGTTGGCCTTGTGGCTAATGCATGGTTCTCCGGATCTGGATGTTCTGGGTTCAGTTCCATCAGACAGCCTGGTTTGAGGAGGTATTCCCTTTCAAGTCAGTGTCAGTGCAGACTTTGACCCTTCAGGTCCTTGAGATTAAATTTGACCTTTGTGGGAGTGCATGCATTAACAAACAAACAAACAAACAAAGAACCCTGAAAACCATGGATGTTCAATTCCATTCCAACCTTTATAGTAGAATAGGAGATTGTTTACCATGAGGCAGATGGCATCCCCCACCCTCCTACCCTCCCTCCACCCCTTCTTCTCCTTCTCTCTTCCAGCCTTTCCCATCTGTCCCCCCCCCCCCTTCCTTCATGACCCCCCCCCCTTCTCTACTCAACCACCCACCCACTTATGAGAAGAAGAAAACACAGGTATACTGTTAATCCAAAGACTGAAATGTGACTATGCTAATATTCAGTTTTAAAAATGGTCACTCATGCAAAAATCTCACCAAAGTGATCTCAGAATTTTAGCTGAGCATGGCCAAAGAAGGAAGAAGAATGTTACAATTGTAGGCGTGTTACTTTCATCTGCACCTCTTTCATGTATCTGCCAGCATCGGCAGAAAATCATGATATGCACATTAAA
>CM065717.1:45927918-45995418 GCA_033310375.1 Conus canariensis
TCATTCTCAATGAACAGCATTAAAAACAGTCTCAAATCAGTGGATCTTCATGCCATGTTCTTATGGTGAACTCAGTTTCAGTTTCCTCTCCATGTGTTTGCCCTTAGTGAGTTCCTGTCGAGGATGCCTGTAGCGGCGACTTCATGTGGACAATCATTGGAAGGACGTGGTAGCACTCACAGGAGAAGAGGCTCACTCTGGCTCTGTAACTAGACAATTATTGTCATCAGTAGGGGGCTTAGCAGGTGGTGTCCTGCGTATGTTGGGTCAGAATTGGCACCACTGAACACCACCAAAGTGACTCGGCTGCAGTGCAGTATCTCCTCTGGTGGGTTGCCTCACGATGACTTGACACTGACTGCTCCCTGTGGATGGCGGGTGCTGGGGCTGTGTCATGACAAGCCAGGATGTGGCTGTGGACTGGTAGCTGGAATGAGCGGTGCCAGGTGATGCCACTGAAGTGACTTGGAAGATGAGACAGCAAAAGAAAAAAGAAAAGAAAAAAAAGGGGGGGGGGGGGGGGGGGGGAACATCCAGGTTTGTATTCGTAGTCTTTGATTGACTGAATAGGGTCACTCCAAGTCATCTTCCAGTGTTCTCTCACTCCCACTCTGTCATGGACCCATGCTGAGGCTCTTCCTCATCTTCAAGTTCCCTTGAAGGTGGCATCTCACTTTACTGATGCCACTCTGCGGTTTTATGTTTGTGTCTGTCAGCAACACTCCGGTGGACTGTTCCTTGGGATGTTCAGCATTGAACACACTTACCCGCCCTTTGAATAGAATCTGTTGAGCTGCAGTGATTCTTCATGTGACATTTGGATGTCTTTAGCCCGCTAAAGGCGTGGTGCTCAGCTGATAACTGATCTGAATGAGGGGAATATGGCCATCAGTATCAGTCCCATAAAGATTTAATACTTGAGTTGAGTTATTGAATGAATTTTTTTTTCCTCATCATCGTGGTGCATGATTCCAGGAGTGGTAATTAGCTTTTTGCAACTAGCAACAGAATAGCTTTTACCTGTTGATCTAACATGTATCTGTTGCATTATCAGGTACGTATTTGGTCCACAGATGCTCTGAGCAATTTCTTCTTGGCTAAGTGATTAGCTGCCTCATCTGATAAGTGTGTGTGTGCGTGAGCATGATCATGGTGGGGGGTTGGGTTGTTCAGGAAAACGCAGAGGGCAAGATGAGAGAGGAGCTGAGGAAGGAGCTGCTGAGAGATGCCTACTACTACCTGGCCTGTACCTACGCCACCCAGGACAAGTACGAGCAGGCCAAGGCTTTGCACGAAACCAACATGGCAGAAATAGAAAGGTGCAAGCTTTTTTTTATTTATGGCAAGGATGTGAGTTGTGTGTGTGTGTGTGTGTGTGTGTGTGTGTGTGTGTGTGTGTGTGTGTGTGTGTGTGTGTCTACCTGGAGGATCCTGTGATCCAATGGTCAGAGAGTTTGTGTGCAAGGTGAGGGTCGGGTTGTAAGTCCAAACCATGTATGGGTTTGGATTTTGATGACTTCAAACCCCTTTTTTGGCCCCCCAGCAGTAAATGGGTGCTTGATTCCGGTCAGGGAAGGTTAAAGGCAGCTGAAGGAGGGGGAAGGGCTTTGCCTTCCATAATGCCATGCCCTTGGCACAATGAACTTTGATAATAACAGTTCATTGCCTCTGAAGCCATTAGGTTATGGGATTTTAAGGTTGAACATTTTTTATCCTGTCTGGATGGACTAGTGGGTGGGTGGTAACCTTGGCGCGCACGCACACACACACAACACACACACACACACACACACACACACACACACACACACAACACACACACACACACAACACACACACACACACCACACACACACACACAACACATGTGCACCAGAGGTACACTGTAAAGCTCACACAGTTTGCAAACTCCCAGACATGGTTTTGACAAGGTGTCATTCCCTTCCTGAAAATAAAAAAAAGAAGCATTCAGCTATCAAACACTCCAAATTCCAGGACTTAATGGTCCAACTTGTTCACAGTCTAGACATTCTCAAAGTCTCTGTCTCTGAGCCTTGATGTATCTCAGCAGTGGTGTCATGAGTTTGGACCACACGGTGGGTTGAAGAAAAGGAAGCACAGCCCAGGGAACTCCTCAGAGGGCTGGAGCTCGGAGAGGCATCTGGCCCAGATGGAACAAGCCCTGGGGTGCTGAAGGAGTGAGCGGCTGAATCTCCCTGCCCCTGACACTCCTCTGCCAGTCCTCACTGTCACCACAGACTGCTGGGCCTCTCTCTGGGCTGTGAAAACATGGCAAGCACAGCACAGAAACTCTCTTCACTCTCAACAGTTTTTGAGATTTTTGCATGACGGATGTTCCTTTTTTCGGAACATTATGCGCATTATTTCTAAAATAATAATATTTTTGTGATGGATGTGTCTATTTCGGGTTTTTTAGATGATAATATTATATTGCTTCAGATAACAAAAACGTTGTTTTAAATACCATAATTCCAGGAAGAAAACCGTCGATCACCGGTGATCGAAATTCAAGGGAAAGAACTGAAGCGAGTCAAGATGCCTGATGTTGCTCCTTTCAGATTCTTCCCTTTGGGACACTACAAAACACAATGGAAAAGTTTTTTTTACATTTTACATCAGGTAATTCATAAGATCCATTACCATCCAGCTCAAAATTTGGAAAGCAAGTCTAGATTGAGACATTTCCAGGCCACCTTGTCATCTGCTACGATAATGTTAGCAGGGTGTGGTGAGCCAGTGAGGTGGCCATTGTGAGCACAGTCATGATGTGTGTTGTATAAGTTAACACTGCTAATGTCCCACAGGATTGGACAACAGCCAACTGTTTCGCCAATCTACAAAAAAGGAGAATGCTACAGGCCTGAAAACTGTCGTCCTATCTCTTACAAGCATCCTATGCAAAATCATACAATATATCATTGTGAGTACGACAATGGTATTCACAGAAGACAGCAACATTCTTTGAGAAGAATGGTGCAGATTCAAGAAGGGATGGGAGAGCCGATTATCGTTTGATGAGCTGGTTAACATACAACTTGATGATGGACTGAACCCAAGTCTGACCAGCATGTTGGGCTTATGCATAGGTCAGACATCTGCTAAGTTGTAACCACAAGACCCTCTTCTTAAATTCCCTCATCTTCATCATGAATTAATTCATTCAACAGCTTTAAATCATGTGCGTTATGGTCTCAAAACTTAGCGGATGTGGTGTAGTGTATAGAGTCTAGTTCACACATAGTGACACCTCCTTGATGAAACTGAAACTGAAACAAGACATGTAACAAAGTTGGTCACTCATTTTTGGTATACAAGCTCCTCTGTGACAGTATTACCAGCCACATCAAAGCCTGGATCCGCAGCTTTCTGACAAACAGGAAACAGGCAGTGGCTGTGGATTATCTTACAGTGGAGACCGTGGCAATGAAGTTGGGATCCCACAGAGCTCAGCCCTGGGTCCTGCTTTGATCCTGCTTTGCATCAGCCATCTCCATGAACAGCTCTCCTTGGTCTCTTTGCTGAACTGCAGAACCAGCCAATCACAGAAGCATCACGAGGTGCTCCAGTGAGATCTCAACTGTATGGTAGTAGACTGGGAGTTGAGATGGAGATAGTCTTTCCATCCTGAAAAGAGCCAGACACTCCCTGTCACCGGACAGAAGGACAACGGCAGGATCTGTCCATCGTCATTGCCAACAATTGAAAGCTGCCAAAAAGAAAACCAATACTTGTCACCATCTCTCAAGAGCTTAGTTAAGACACTCACATTGCCTCGGGCCTGGTTGACGCCAGGATATATTATGAAAGGAAGCGTAGAGTACAGCCCTGTCATGTAGTCTCGGACCGAAATGGACATCCATGGCATCATCTTAATCATCCTCCTTCTCATTGATCAGCATTAAAAAAAATGTCTCAAAATTCTGTGGCCCTTCATGCCCTGCTCTCATGGTGACCTCAGTTTCAATGTCCTCTCCACGTCTGTGGCCTTGGTTTGGTTCCGTCGGGGTCACCGGTATCGGCGAGCCCATGGGGGCTGTCGTTGGACGGACGTGGTGGCGCCCTCCGGAGGGAGAGCTCACTCACGCCGGCTCCGCGACTAAGCAATTATTGTTGTCAGTAGGGGGCTTAGTAGGTGGTGTCCTGCGTATGTTAGATCAGAACAGGTGCCACTGAACACCACCGAAGTGACTCGGCGGCAGTGCAGTGTCTCCTCCGGTGGGTCGCCTCTTGACGACTTGACATTGACTGCTCCCTGTGGATTGCTGGTGCCGGTGCTGCGACAGGGCCGGCCGGGCTATGGCTGTGGACGGGGTGTCGGAATGAGCGGCGTGGGTGCACTGCCTCTGAGGTGGCACAGAGGTTGGGACAGCCAAAAAAAAAAAAAAAAAAAAAAAAAAGACACTCACATTGCCAACATCACCAACAAAACCAGTCAAACTTTGAAAGTGGGATCTATCGCCATCAAAGAAACCGTGTGTAAAATACTGGTATGCCTCACCTTGGACTATGCCTTGGGACCTTCATACCACCAAACACGTCTGAAATACTGGTATGCCTCACCTTGGACTATGCCTTGGGACCCTCATACCACCAAACACGTCTAAAATATTGGTATGCCTCACCTTGGACTATGCCTTGGGACCCTCATACCACCAAACACGTCTAAAATACTGGTATGCCTCACCCTGGACTATGCCTTGGGACCCTCATACCACTAAACACGTCTAAAATACTGGTATGCCTCACCCTGGACTATGCCTTGGGACCCTCATACCACCAAACACGTCTAAAATATTGGTATGCCTCACCTTGGACTATGCCTTGGGACCCTCATACCACCATACACGTCTAAAATACTGGTATGCCTCACCCTGGACTATGCCTTGGGACCCTCATACCACTAAACACGTCTAAAATACTGGTATGCCTCACCCTGGACTATGCCTTGGGACCCTCATACCACCAAACTTGTCTAAAATACTGGTATGCCTCACCCTGGACTATGCCTTGAGACCCCCATAGCACCAAACACATTGGCCAAATTGAAAAAGTGAAGAGCCATGCCGCCTGCTGAGTGGTACACTGCCCCATCAAACCTCCAGTGTGGAGGAAATGTACACCCAGCTCAACAGGTCCCCACTCAGGAAAGGAGATCTGCGAGGCTGGCAGCTTTCTTCCAACTCCACCATGGAGAGGTCGCGCATCAATAGACCACACAGACCAGTCCCAAACCCACCATCAAGACAAACGCGACAGTCACATCAGGCAACTTCTGTCCTGCTATCAAAACGAGTGACAGAAAGTTCTCCTTGTTGTCTGGGACAGCTGGTGAGGGGAACTGTCTTCCACCTGAAGCAACAACACCACCAGCCTGAAAGGAAGTCTCCAAAGCCTGGAGTTAATCTCCACCACCCTTCCCCCAGCTAAAGGAAGTCTTCAAAGCCTGGAGTTAATCCCCACCACCCTTCCTCCAGCTACCATCCCGTTTTCACCTCCCCTCCACCTCTACATCCCATTGCTCCTGCCATCCCCCTTTCCCCTCACCCCCACATTCCATGTCTTCTCCCCTCTCCCTGGGGCTGATCATCCCAGCAGCTGTTACTGACCTATTGTCAGAATTTGCAGCTGCCTTTTTTTTTCTCCTACCTTCTTGAAGGCGCTGAAGACAAACTTATGTCAAGCTTTGCAGAACTGACAGAGAATGACCAAAGCTGTACCAACAAGCAGACCTGGTTGTGGATGGACTGAGAAATGGACAGTACCCCTCTCAATGCTCAGGCATGAAGTGAACCAAATGCCACTGTGTGGTTCCAGTCTTCCTATTTGAACTCTAGCAAACTCAGCTCACAATAGGAGCTGGCTGGGGCCATGAAATCCCACAAATGAATGGCTAAGATGTGAATCAAACATAGTTCTATGGCAGCCAATGTAACAGCATGCATATTTCATCCTGTAATCGACTGTTTCACTGCAAATCCTCCATCCCATTACAAAGCGTGTGCCTCTCTTGTATTTTGCCTAAGATTAGTGCAAGATGAAGTTAACAGATTTTTTTTTTAAGTTTGGTAACTTTTCATCCTTGTCCTCTCTGTGGCTTTTCCTGGTATCACCTATTCCAGCTCTTTCACTGACAGCCACACCAGGAAGATGTTTGTTAAAGCATGCAGTCTGCAGCATTGAAGTTCGATAGGCTATAAAAGGTAGATGCAGCCATGTCTGATATACACAGCCAAACACATGCAGCTGTATATCCACTGGACCACTGCTGCTTTGATTGTGTAATACAGTGAAACAACATTTTTTGTTCTTTTCGTGCACTAACTGGTGGAAAAACTTTTTTTTTCCATTCATTTACAGAATTGATGGTGAATGGCAGACATGTGTTGGTAGTGAGGGTATTGTTGCTTGGTGACTATGGCATTGTTTGTTAAAGAGTTTACATTTGTCTGTCTTCTTTCCTTTTTCTTTATTTTTTAAATTTTTTGTTTGTTAGTGTTTTTAGTTGTTTTGGTTAATTGTTATTTAGGTGTATTTCAGGTAGTTGCAAGTGTTTACATACACTTGTTGTTTTTCAAGTGTCACATGCACTTGAACAAACAACAACAGTTAATGTGATGCAAAATAAAACATGATGTTTGTGTTTTGTTCTTATACATGAAGGGTATGTGAATGACTGAGAGAGAGAGAGAGGTCAAAAGAGACCATAGATATGTATTTAAGTGTACATGTGCACATTTGTTCGGATTTATGTTGGAGAGGGTTGATAGTAATTTTATAATGTTGTTGATGTTTTGCTTCACCAGGGCTTTGGAGGACAAAGAAGATGCAGAAGCAAGGAAACAGATCGCTTACACGCACAATGGACTGGGCATTTTGTGCATGCACGCTGGGCAGTATGAGAAAGTAAGTCAATGTCTTTGAAAGTCGGTCAGCATGGTTTACTTTTTTGTGCCTTTGCTTTCTTGTTTGTTTTTTAGAACGTCCCTTTTGCTGCATGAGAAAAGTTCTTTCACTGCTATTCCTTCATTCTTTCTTCTTTTTTTTTCCCCTCTTGCTTAGGTGAGTTTATCAAGTACTGTAACTCTACTTCAAGCTTGGTTGGCTAAGTAGGCAGACTAAAAAAAAATCAGTCAGAGTTATCTTTCTTCACATACAGAGCAGTGGTCACCACAGGTTGCCGAACACAACCTGAGCTGACCCCCCCCCCCCCCCCCCCCCCCCCCACCACCCCACTGTGTATCCATTCTTTTCTCTCAAGTTGATTTTCTAGCTTTGAGTTCCCAAGAGAAGATAATGCCTAAGTGCCATCTTTCATAGACTCCTAAGAGAGTTCAAAATGTCAGTCAGCCATGAGGCCTCCGTGGCTGGCCAGGCCATACACATCATGACATGACTGGACAGTGTTTACCTTCACCTCACAGAATGCTACCTGACTCACTTTTCCTTACAGCCAGGAGCCAACATTTCTCTTCATATTTGTTCTGATGGTGTTTTTCATTGCTTTTGTGTGTGTGTGTGTGTGTGTGTGTGTGTGTGTGTGGAGTGTGGTGTGTGTGTGTGTGTGTGTGTGTGTGTGTGTGTGTGTGTTTGGAGTGTGTGTGTGTGTGTGTGTGTGTGTGTGTGCTGTGTGTGTGGTGTGTGTGTGTGGTGTGTGTGTGTTGGTCCCTAGAGCATTGACCATCTCACCAAATCCACTGAATTTCACAACAAAAACAAAGACAGGAAAAACGAAGCTGCTGGCTACACCAACTTGGCACTGGTCCACATGTATCGTCAGGACTTCGAAAAGGCTTTGGAGTACAACCACAAAGCGTTAGAGGTAACCTGGGGTCTGGGAGGAGGGGTGAGAGGAGGCAAAAGCAGTGATAGAGTTGGAAAAGTTGTTGCTCAGTTGGCTGTAGGTTTTTTTTTAAACAGTCTTTTGCGGGTTTGTAAGAGATGTGGCCAAAGAGAGGGACCGTGCTCACAGGATCTGGGTTCATCGTGACATTAAAGGATTGTACAGACATAGGCCAGACTTGTGTTTAGACAGCGCTGTTGTGCATCTGCTCTCAGGAGTCAGAGAATGCCAGCAAAGCCAAAGACTCCCACACTCATACCTGGTCATTCCCATTTGGGAGAAAAGCATTGGAAATCAAACAAACAGTGAACGACTGATATGATGTGCACTGAATTCCTGTGCAGTTAGAACTAGAAAGAAAGGGTTTGTTTGATATAGGCTTTAATTCTGCTTTTCTTGTGGTGAATTCCTTTCTGTGGACTGAAATCAGGTTCTTATTTGAATTGAATGATATATTGCTTGAAGATGTTAGTTGTTTCATTCTTGATGCCCATGCTTGCTTGGCAAATCATGTACAAGGTGGAAATAAACGAAGAGAGACAAAAGTGGTGGGCATGAAAAGTAAATTCAGTATCTGTTTGGTTATAGAGGAAGAAGGCACAGTGCAATGGTAGGCATATAAAATGAAATGCCTTTTTGATTATGGTATGATTATGTGTGTGTATGTTGTGTGTGTGTGTGTGTGTGTGTGTGTGTGTGTGTGTGTGTGTGTGTGTGTGTGCGCGCGCGCCCGCGTGTATGTGCACACATTTACATGCATGCATGTTTTAATCTTATTTCAGACATACGAAGAAGGGCTGTTTGGACAGCTGAGTATGGATGTGGGCAATGTGTACACCAACCTCGGCCTCGTGCACAGGCGCATGAAAAACCTCAACAAGGCTGAGGAAGCTTATTTGAAGTGAGTCAGATAATGCAGACCAGGCAGTTCACATGATCAGCCGACTGCTTTTCAACATAGCTTTCCATGTTGTGCCTTTGTGCTCAACAGATTCAGTGAAATCAATAAAAACTCACAGAGGAAGTAAACCTATGCAATGTACCATCAGAGAGGAGGTGTGCCAACAAAATGAAATGTTTTGTATCGCAACATTCTGTGGTGTAGTAAAATCTCTGGCTCAGTGCAAACTTCAGTGCAGGTCACTTCAGAGTAAAATGTATGCATCACATCACTGACACAGACAGTGTTTTCTGCAACAGAAAAACAAATTGAGAGATGAAAATTAATGCTCATTGCTTTGCAGCTAGAACAAGGAATGTTCTAAATATCAGTTAGTGCATACCTCCATCCTATATCCCAACCCATCTAACAACTTTTGCCAAGACTGTTCAGTGGAAATCCACATATACACCTTCTCATCCTGCTCAATCATTTTGGTGATTTGGCACTCAAAGACCTGGGAAAGGAGGGGAAGGGTGGAAGGAAGGGGGGGGGGGGGGTTAACGTTACTCATAAAACTTAGGATGTGGAGACAGAGAGAGACTTTTAAAAATTCATAAGAGTCCTGAACAGTGAAAATTCTGTGTAATTTTGGTTCTTATTAGGAGACCAAGTGACATAACTTCATGTGAATACAGCTTTTGTTCTTGAACTCATTCTTTCCCCCACTTGGCCATTTTGTTTTTGCGCCAAGTAAATTTGCAGAAAACTAATATGCAGATTGACAGGTCATGTGGAACTCATTCATCACTATATCACTACACTCCAGTATTTTTCAGTGAAGTAGAATAATGTCAGAGACAGAATCAGAAAGCCAGGATTAATTCTTTGTCATGGCCGCAGCTGTCTTTGAAGAAAAGCAGCAAAAACAAAAGAAAAATTGTGGTGAGAGGAGATGGTGAGCTACAGGGCGTGACAACCTTCCCTTTGCTCTGAGTGGATGATCTGTGCAAGTTTCTTGCCTGAAAAGTTGAGGTTGCTCAACTCCCCACAACTGGGCTCAATTTTGTTCGCAATTACCAAGGTGTTCTCTCTTGTCGAGTGTCAAGAAATGAACACAAGAGACTGGTTTAGAGTGACATTCGCAAACAAAAGGTAAAAAAGACAGAAAAAAAAGAAAAAGGAAAAAAAAGACTGAAATAAGACTGGGAACGTCTCCTTAAAGGAAGACTTATACTTGTCAGCTAGCCGAGTGTTAGACTTCACATTGAAGGATGTGAGATCATTTCCGTTTAGATCAGCTTGATTTTTTTTTTTCCTTTTTTTTGTGAACTGTCTAAATGCTGTGTCATTCAGGTGATATTTTCCATGCTAGTTGCAATTTCTTTGAAAGTACTTTTTTGTTAGTGAGTTGTTAGAGATCTTTCTTTTCTATCTTCAGTGAAAAGAATTTCAGATTACATTTCTTGTGAAGCCTCACCTGAAGTAGGATAATGGCACACAGTACATTTGGGTAAGAATTGAAAGAACGCTCTTTTCTCACCTCCATTGCTACAGTCGTGCTAAATGTTCTGACATACATTTCCACAATTACCAAGTTCTAAGTTTTAGAGCATTCTCACCTCCATCGCTGCAGTTGTGCTAAATGTTCTGACATACATTTCTCACCTCCATAGCTACAGTTGTGCTAAATGTTTTTACATACATTTCTCACCTCCATGCTATAGTCGTGCTAAATGTTCTTACATATATTTCTCACCTCCATCGCCACAGTCGTGCTGAATGTTCTTACATACATTTCCACAATTACCAAATTAATTTTTAGAGCATTCTCATCTCCATCGCCACAGTCGTGCTGAGTGTTCTTACATACATTTCCACAATTACCAAATTAATTTTTAGAGTGTTCTCACCTCCATCATTACAGTCGTGCTAAATGTTCTGACATACATTTCCACAATTGCCAAGTTAATTTTTAGAGCATTGTCACCTCCATCGCCACAGTCATACTAAATGTTCTTACATACATTTCCACAATCACCATGTAAAATTTTAGAGCACCCAACAAACTTAAACGGAACATTTGAAACTCTGGTTTAAAAAATAAGAAATAACCGAACAAACAGTGTAAGTCTAGAGTGCACCAAAATTTATATAAAGTGTAGTGCGCTGTACATTCAAATTCACGTTGTAAGTATTTATTACTGGCTTTTCTGGTCTCTTGCCTTCATTTTCAAAATCCAGAATCCATTGGTAACTTCTGCCCATCTCCCAAGCACTTGGTGATCTCACTCTCTGCCACTGAGGTTTGAAGTGATTGAAGACACACCTGCACAGTTTACATGTCTTTCTGAGATGTTTTTAATGATTCAGTGGAGTTTGGGGGGCAGAATTTTTCACTGTTGTATTGACCAGATAGACAGTCATGTGTCTCTGTCCCCAAGAGTTACACTTGACACAAGCTGAATGGTATGTTTTGTGAATTTATAGAATGGAATCAGAGCACTTTACAACAGTCATTGTCCTCAAATGGAACATCTTAACACTCAAAGCTTCCTAAATACTCAATTTGAGAATGAATTGTAGGCTTTCACATGGCAAGTGGCATATAATAGTCTGTTGTGTTTCTCTGTGTTTCCCAACTGAACATCCATAGCTTGGCCTGTGTAAGAATGTTATACATCTTCACAAACCAGTCTCAGGAGAATGTGTGTATTACACAGGTGGAGAGGATTGTGCATTTGGCCGTTTCTTTTTAATCATCTTGCCACTCACACTTTAGAGAGTTTGACTCCCTTTTTTTCACTGGTGTCCATGTTTTTTATTTTCGCATAATCCATCCCATTGTGACACAGTGTTCTACTCTTTTCTGAAAATGGAAGGGGAGACAGCATGCATGCAGAAGAGACAAAGAAATGAGTGTGCAAACCAGTATAACAACAGTGGAAACCATTCAGAAAGTTTCCAAAGGAACTGGGCAAAACAGCCGAAGGGAGAAAGGTGCCTGTGTTGTCTGTGCAGGTCTCTGGAGATCAAAGCCAATGCTGTGGGTTGGGACCACCTCGTCATGGCCACGGCCTTCATGAACCTCGGCACCCTGGAGATGCACCGCAAGAACTATGCCAAAGCTGAGCAGTGGACTCGCAAAGCCATTGGGGTTTATCAGGTGGGCAGGTTTCCTGGGCCTCTGGAAGACCGATCTGAGAGTGAAGTATTGTGTTGATGTGTACTTTTTTTTTGTTTCATAACTCTGCTTGGCTACAGGTATGTCTTTTGCACTTGCTCTCCATCTCTCTCTCTCTCTCTGCCTCTCTCTCTCTCTCTGCCTCTCTCTTATTCCTGCACACAAACAAAACACATACTTGTACACACGTACATACACTTATCAAGCACATGCATGCACAAAAGCACACTCACATACACATGCATACATACACCCACAGGCAAATACATGTACTCACACACACACATGCATGCATGCACATATGGACATGTTCAAACACACATGGACACACACATTCATACACGGGCACACACACATTCTCAATTTCACAGACAATTGTTCCAAATTTCCTATGATTAACCCTTTTTTCCTCTTTTTTTTTGTTTTTGTTCCCAGTGAAGCATTACGCTGTTGATTTTCCCACTATCAGTTTTCTTGTGATCATTTTTGTAGATATTCATATCCGTCAAACCTGGCATCTGTCATTGTTTCAGGCTAATGAGTTAGCAGTGACTAAGAAGGAGTATCGACGGTGTCGGGAGAATTTGTTTGCCAACATACTGAAGCAAGACAAGTATGAGGAGGTGCTGCCATTGTACCTGGAAATCTGTGAGTATGCCCAGAGGCCTCTTTCATCACCTGCTGTGGTATGGGAATGCTGTCTCTTGGTTCCAGACTTGCAGGTGTACAGTTGTAGAATCTGAACTCTCAGTGAACCCAGTTCTCTGTGTGTGTGTGTGTGTGTGTGTGTGTGTGTGTGTGTGTGTGTGTGTGTGTGTGTGTGTGTAGAGAGAGAGAGAGAGAGAGAGAGAGAGAGAAACGAAGGAAGGAAGTGAGGTTAGGAACAAAATGTACATGCACATGCTTTTCTAGTCATGTGTATCTTTTGGAAAAATTTTTTTTTTAATGATGGCACCAACAATGTTCCTATAGCTGTTTTTAAAACTCCATTGTTAAGGGGTCTCAACATCATTTGTGTTCATTTTCATATTTTTACAATGAAGAAATAACAGAAACAATTTTGTCTGTAATACAATGAAGAGATAATGGAAATAATTTTTTCTATGATTTTTTTTTTAAAGATTAAGGCAAGCTGTAGGTTTAAAGACAGGAGTAGCTCAAAACTTACATAACAGTGCCAGTGCTGCTACCTCTTGGATTTCTGAAAATAGATCTGGAGAAACAGACACGCTGAAACAAATGTGTGGAAGAGGCTGATGCTGCTATTACCAGAATTATCCAAATAAAACAATGTTTGTTTTGTTTTCACGTGAATAAAATGATGTTGTTTGAATATTGCATGTCAGTGCTGATGCCTTAATTTTCAGACTACAATATGTTTTGGAATAAAAGAACACCCTTTGATTACTAAGAAAATTTTTTTTAACTATGAATAATATGCCTTAGAATGTAGGGCACAACCAGTTTTGATGGGCACGAAACAAAATCTGTACCTAAAACTCTGCATAAGACCTCACAGCTGAAATCGGGTGACAAGGTTAGAATTGATAAGGAATTGTGTCAAAAATATATCTCAAAAGTCATATTGTAAAGTTGTAAGTCAGAGACAAAGATATCAAATGTCTATCTGTTGATGATCAGGATTATAAGACCAGATTAAATTTGTGCATTCTGTGAAAGGGGTGGGCATAGGCAGAAATATTAGGTGTTTTGAAGCTGTCAGACACCAAGCCTCATTTTATATATTTGAGTCTAACCCACACATTAATGTAGTATCCTTTTAGCATTCCATTAAAGACCAAGGAACACAGTTCTGAATGAACAACATATGGCGCTTACGTGTAGACTTCGTTCAGAGCCAGGGTTGACGTCGATGTGTTCTGAGAGTGATCATTGGAGAGGCCAGGCTCAGCCAGTCCTCTTCAGCTCTCCCATTGGTTACTGGATACACAACTGTGTGGGTGTGCTTAGAAACTGGGAAACGATCGGAACAGAGTTTGACATGGCGTTTGTAGGAGCAATGTTCTGAGCCGTTTCTGGAGTTTCAAGGCTACTGAACAAACCGAAGTCTCCCTGTCACGACCTCCTGGAATCTAGTACTCATCTCAAGTCAGCTTGAGATCCATGACTGAGGCAGTGACTGGGCGTCCAGTTCACTACAGCGCCGTTACCCATGCTGGGACTTCACTACAGCCAGGAACGGCCAGGAGGATCCGTCCCTACTGGCAGAAAAGAAACACATCTCCGAAGAGAACCTCCAGAGAGCCAGTGACCATCCTTTCCAGGACCAGGCCAGACAGAGAGCGTCATGGTGTTTAACGCAAAATATGACGTCTTTCTCTGATCGCTGTCAAAACTATGAATAGGATCAAAACTTCAAGCCATCAAATCTTCAAGTGGTCAAGACTTCAAACCATCAAAGCTTCAATTGGTCAAAATTTCAAGCCGTCAAAGCTTCAGTCAGTCAAAACTTCAAGCTATCAAAGCTTCAAGCCGTCAAAGCTTCAAGCCGTCAAAGCTTCAAACTGTCAAAGCTTCAAGCCGTCAAAGCTTTGAACCATCACTGCACAAGTCTACAGGCAACACCCATACTCGATGTCAAGTCACGACATCAGCGATTGTCATAGGACGCTAGTGGTCAGCTTCGATGGAGAACAGGCCAGCATATTAGTATCTGTGAAAAGATATGAATACATGGACTTGAAGTGTCTTAAAATTTGTAAATGATGTGCAGTGTATAGTCTAAATTTAGGTTAGATTGTGTAAAATTTCACTTGTGAATGTAGGAAATTAAATGTTTTGAATTTTCATTGATCTCTTTATGTGACGGGATTGATTGAGAGAGTCACGGTGAAACCAATAATGAATTGTTAGGCACTCCCAAGACACTTTATAACAACAGCTGAAACTTAGTGCCTAACAGAAGCTGCAAACTCAAAAAATAAGATCTCCTCCACATAGAAAAACATCAGGGGTTTCAGCTGATACTGTGCCTCATAAAACCAGGGGGGCTTTCTTTGCATGGTGTCTCCCTCCACCCAACGTCATGGGACATGTACTGGTACAAAACACATCCAGTGAATGCGGCAAGTGCATGGAGTCTGATTTACGAGGCAAAGATGGTCTGATGGAGCTTAGTAGGATTTTGCTTCAGCTTTTGCTTAAGTAGTTTTGCTGGTGAATTTGTAGGCATGTACAGTGAATGATGGAGACCATTTTGAGGAGAGTGATTATGCCAACAGGTTGAGATGAGAGTGAGTTTAAGCCACTACAAATTGAAGTGAGCATGTTGGCAACTGTTTGAGGAAAGTCAGCATCAGTAGTGTGGCATGGTATGTACTTTGTATCTAAGTCATTTTTTACACAAGCTTGGGATGAGCAACACTTATTGATACCCAAAATCAAAGACATCTTTGTGAATATGTGTGTGTGTGTGTGTGTGTGTGTGTGTGTGTTGTGTCAGAAGCAAACAGAAGCAAAGTCAGCATTCTTCAGGACAAAGACTGGAACTGTCTGACACAGAAAAAAAGACACCATAAAGAAAAGCACTAAAATTGTTATCAACTCCACCACAGACAGGGCAATGGAGATCCAAGTGTGCTGAGACTACAGGATTCATCAAACAAAGACGACCTTCCAAAGCACCGTGAAGAAGTTGCCACAGCAGTGGCATCACCCTGATGTGGTTAGGTTGCAGGCATTGAGAACATCCCTGTGGGACTCTTGAAACAAGGCAGTAGCTCACATCCTAAATGTCATTAGGTTTTCTGGCAAGTAGCCCATGCCATGGACTCCAACACTAATTTTCATGCCTCCCAGGACAGGAAATGTCCAACAATTACATTCCTGGTGAATGTCTTTCTGTGGCCAAGGCCTGGGCTGCTCTTCTGGATGTCCATGTTGCTATATTTTGGTAGCAAATACATACTGGCTAAAAGTCTACAAACTGAAAGACATAAAATTTTTTGAATCGAATAGATCTTAATCATCCTTCAGATATTAATTAAATTTTAAAAGAAATTTAGATTGAAAGAAAGCAATAAGCTGTTTTCAAGAAAAAAGAAAAGGTAATTTAGCATTCTGCAACCACTTTTTTTTTCCTAGTGTGCCTGTAAACTCTTACAAGTGGACAGTATGGGTACTTCTGCATTTGGCCTTTGACGGGATAGTTTTATCCCTTATGTGTGTTTGATCTACATTGTAAAAACAGTTGATGTTAAGCAAATTTTATTCATTAATTGTTATATCATTATCATCATTTTCATTATCAGCATTGCTGTATAACTTTTGTGCTCAAATGAGTCTTATGAAGTTAAAGAAGAAGAGAGAAAGAGTTCTAGGTATATAGTTGTTTTTTTTTTATTCATGAGAATGATTAGAAAGGAAGAGGCAAAGAAGAACAGTTTGACCATGTCCTAGTAACAGCATCATTTAGCTGTCAGCATTTCTTTTTTGAAAAAGAAAAATAATAGTGTGAAAAAAAATATATGTTAACTGCAGTTGACATCCTGAATGAGAACGGGTGGATGGACGAGTGCCTGGGTGGGATGCATCGTAAAATGGTGGGATACATTGTGGAGAACAAACCGGACCTGTTGGACAAAGCTGAGGAGATCACCATCGCCTTGATTGACAGTTCCAAAGCCCACCCTCAGAACTACGGCCAGCTGCTGGCTATCGACCTTGAGCGGCCAGCTGACAAACGGCCAGACCGGCCCTACAAGTACACTCTGGACGCCTGTCTTGACAAGTAAGTGGCATCATCCTTTAGTTGTTGGATTCTTTTTTTTTCTTTTTTTTTCATCAGAGAGTCAGCATAAGTTGAATATGGCGTATCTCAGCCTTAGGGTCAAAAGACTCAAATCTAGCAGTTCCTGCTGAGTCAAAATGGGACTAGTTTTTTTTTTTCTTGCAATAAGAAAAGACAAAATAAGTTGAAAATTGAAAGCCCTGTTGACTGATGGCTCCAAGGGCAGGGAACGTTTAGAGGCTCACCGTGTGTGGGGCATGGTACTATAAAGGTCAGAGTCCATCATCTCCTTTCGGCCACCTTAATCTTCCCTGACTTGATTCAGGTTCCTATTTACAGCTAGGTAGACTGAGAGGATCTTGAAGCCATAAGAATCTGACCTCACTAGTGGCTCAAGCTCATGACAGTGGCGCTACAACCAAATGCTTAGACCGTTATTTTGTTGTTTTTTTTGTTGGTTTTGGGGGTACGCAGGCAGATACTCCTGCAGACACTCCCTGTACAGACAGGCAAGGATTAATCCCATCTACCCAACAAAGGGAGTGGAGTTTTGTGTGTTTGGCTGTTTTATTTATCCCACCATTAAGGCAACCATACTCCAGCTTCGGGGAAGGTGCATGCTATGTGTAACGTCTCATCTATACCAACGGCCAAACTGACCGTCTCTTCCGAAAGTTGATGAGATTTTACGTATGTGCAAGATGTTATGCATGCGTTCACACACAGAACCTTAGTTTATAGTCTCATTCGAAGGACTGTATGGGAAATGGAGTCGGAACCAATGTTAACTCCAAGGGAAAAATCCCCCTGTACCAAAACGGCCTGGCGGAGATTCGAACCCACAACCCCAGGATCACCAAGATTACGAGTCCGGCACTCTACCACTGAGCTATTCTGGCCCCTAACTTAGACCGTTTGACCATGGACCTCTCTGTATAGAGTCCTTTTTGTTCCCCTAATGGCTAGTGAAAAGTTTATCTGGATTTTTCCCACAATGGATAATTGTGGAGTGATTTTTTTTTTTTTCCAAAGGTGAAAGAGGTAAGGTCAGATTTTTCCGAAGGTGAATTAAGATAAGTCAGATTTTTCCAAAGGTGAATAAAGGTAAGGTCAGATTTTCCAAAGGTGAATAAAGATAAGGTCAGATTTTTCCAAAGATGAATAAAGGTAAGGTAGATTTTTCCAAAGGTGAATAAAGATAAGGTCAGATTTTTCCAAAGATGAATAAAGGTAAGGTAGATTTTTCCAAAGGTGAGCACAATTAGTGATGGGCAGTGTTCAAAGCCACAGTTTGCTTTGCTGTGGAATCTGTAGCTGAGAGATATTGTTTGGGGCCACATTGGGACAGTGGGTAAGATATCAGACTCTTGTTCCAATGTCAGGGTTCGATTTGCAATCAACGCGGCCAGATTGGAAGAGATTGTCTCTGTGGAGTTAGCATCTGCAGTCTCCACTCCTTTCCTAGTCGTTCTTCTTTGTACACTCAGACAGGAACCCCAGAGGCACTGACGAAGGCTGCGGTGCAATGAAGGCCCTCCTGAGATCCATGGAGCTTCTTCCTTGTTGATGTGTCAGCAGGCCAGATCTCTGCTCTTAGCCTTTTATTTGTGGGACACTCCTGTGGAAAGTGTTCCACTGTCACTGGAATTTTGTGAACATGTGGTATTTGAGTCTGGAGTGCCCTACCCTCAGTCTCACAATGTTAGTCCATCTGATGAGGCATTAAACCCAGGTCCCATGTGTGAACTCAGCATACAAAGTCCCAAGCGTATGTAAAATCCTATGTTACCTTTCTGAGAAGAGGAGGCCTTCATGTGCCGGTGGGATGGATGACAAAAACAAAACAAATGCACACTGTAGCCACGTTTAGACATCATCCTGTTGATGGGATGTAGCTGCCTGAACAGTCCAATTTGAAATAGTTGCTTACTCAAAAATTTCACCAATGGTTAATCTGGGAGTTCTTACCAAGAAGTGAACATAGTTTATTTATGTTGCTAACATTTGACAGTCACAGGGAAAAAAACAAAAAAATTTCTCTCGATTTTTGTCCCGAGTGTTACTGCTTGAAAACATAAAGGACAAATGTGAAAAACCGGAAACGATGGCACATCAGTTCAGGCTAGCATTGGCATTGTTGGCAGGTTCCCACACACTCCATGTACGACACCATCGTGGAGCTGAAGATGGAGGTGTTCCTGCTGCCCAAGGAGGACAGGGAAGGGGTGAGGGCTTTGCTACACCATGTGCTCACCCACTGCACCCACAGCAACTTTGAGAGCATCATCAGCAAGGTCACCACTGTGGCCCAGGAGCAGGCCAAGGAGGAGTTCTGGTTCCAGTGTCTGAAGGCCCTGGTTGAAGAGAAGCCCACGGACAAGGTGGGCATGGCCAGAGATGTATGCTGGGTGTGTGTGTATGTGTGTGTGTGTGACCTTCGCTGTATGTCTGGGTAGTAACAGACCAACAGTCATTATTTTCAGGTGATAACCGAGTCAGTTTTCAAGCTATCTCCCAAAACATTTATGACTTTGTCAATAATACATGGCTCCTAATCTGTGCCAAAAAAATTCTATGTTTTTGTCAACAAAGGAGAAAACGGAAAACAAAACAAAGCAAGGCTTTACACCTGCAGTAAAAGTGTGGTCCCTGGAGACCCAAAACGCATGGCAAGGCTTCAGTCCTTCAGAAAAGCATGGTTTCCTGGAAAACTGTGATGTAGGGCATGGATTTATTTCAGTACAAAAAGCATTGGCCCTGAGGTCCAGTGACTTAGGGTACACAAAATTTTAGGTGATGTTCATTAAAGGTTGAAACCAGGCACCGCCATGAAGATTTTGGCAGCCAAGTCTTGTATGAAGAAATGTCTGTGCCAGAAGCCATGAGACTACTGTTGATGTACAGTTACGTGTTTCATATTTGTTAGCAGGCTGCTACCTATGAATAACCTTCAAACAAAGGTGCGGATATCACAGTCCACCTCAGGAATACAGGTGGTGTGGTAGATGTTTGGACGGTTGGCTTCAAAGTGGACTGCAGGCAGAAATTGATGAAACATAAAAGCAGAGATGGAAGTACTGAGTCGCCCAATGAAGGATCAAACAAATTACAAAACAGGCACTGAATGTTTCGACCTGTGGGGTCTTGTTCAAGCGGGACAAACAACATTCAAAACAATGGAAAGAAAGGATGAATAAACAGTCAGTCATTTCTTGTTGCAAACTGTCTTTATGTTTGGACAGGCATTGTATTCATTTCTTCTGCTTTTTTTTTTGTTTTTTTGTTTGTCTCTTTTTGATGTTAGGTATGAAAACATCTTCCAGAATGTGAAACCAGTCAGGAAATGATACATCATGGTGTGCACAGGGGATGCTCTCAAACACTGACCCTGAGCAGTCACTGTCAGTGCACAGTGCATTCCCTTGGCATTTTGTTTTGTAAGCTTGATTTGGGCTGAACAGCTTAGACCGATAAGAGTTGTGCCATATTTCATTGTCTGTGAGGAAACACGAACCATCTCGAAGATTGTACAGGACACAAACAATGTTAAAATTAGAAATAAATGCAAGAATGTCAGTACAAGTTTGAGTCAGGTTAGGTGGATGATGTTTTTAGGAAAGGATCAGATGATCCATGTTGAATATTGAGCTTTCCTCCTCCCCTCCACCCCCCCCCCCCCCCAGCCCCTCTCACATCTCTGAGGTTGGCTGACTCTGAACAGCTCCAAAAGGATCTACACATGATGGTCCCGCTGTTCCTGCTCCTCACCTGTTCTGTTGTAATTTTGAATAATTACATTTTTTTTTTTTTTTTGCTTCCCTATTCTTAGTTCCCTCTCATGGCTTTACTCTTACACAGTCCGCCTTGGCTTAAGGCTGTGTCAGGCCAATTGACATAGGCTAGAACACCATCAAAGCTACATCAAAATGTTGTTATGCTCTGCATAGTTATGCGGAGATTGTCTTCAGTCGTGACAAGCTCCTAGCATAACATTATAAGTCTCCAAAATCCCCCGAAGTTGGAGTGTGGCTGCCCACGTGGCGGGGTAATCAAAAACGGTCACACATATAATGTTCTCATCCCAGCTAATGCATTTGTACCATAGTGTTCAAGTGCTTCAGCTGTCCGGATGATCCCTGGAGTCTTTTAGCCAGGGTACAACAACAACAACAACAACAACAACCAACAACAACAACTCTTGCACAGTTCATTCCTGCTTCTTGGCACACATCCACACCCATACTTATTCTATGGCTGACCCAGTACAAGCAGTCAGTAAGGAGGTATCACACTGTCAGATTGAGCTAAGACCATCTGCTACATCAGGCACTGCACAGCTACTGAGTCACTTTAGTGGTGCTTAGTGGGGCCTGCTCTGATCTTATCACAAAGAACACCACTTTCTATGGCCCCTTTTAAACCTTCCACTGAGAAAGAAAATGTTTCAGGCAAGCAAAACATGATGTTTATTTGTTTCTTCTGTCCATAATATTCACAGAAAGCCTTCCAGCTATTTATTCGCCTTTGCGTCAGCCTTGAACGTTTTGCTGAAGCGTTGCCCTTCCTCGACACATTTCTGGACCACTTCAAGGACAGTGGCGGAAAGTTTCAGGCCGACAGTGTTCGACCACCAAGGACTCGACTGGATGTGGCCAAGGTGCTGATCACCCAGGGTGATGTAGATCCTGCCCGGGAACTTCTCCTTCTTGTGACTGCAAAATCCCTGAACCAGAGTGAGAAAGAAGAGGTGAGGGGCACAGAGAGAGAGAAAGAGAGAGAGAGGGAGAGAGAGAGAGAGAGAGAGAGAAAGAGAGAGAGAGAGAGTTATGCTGTTATGTGGGTTGTAGTCCTTGTACATATTTCTCTGTTCTGTGTGTTTTTCTTTCGCTTGCTCGACTATACTGCTGTCACCCAGTTTGTGTATGGTTGGATTAAAAAGATAAAATTTTGACCAGCCAGAGTTATTCTCCCTGACTTCCCATGAGTAACCTCCCATATTTTGTGTGACAGTGAGAAGATCTTAAGTATACTGTAGTTCCTCAAGCTTTTCTCAGTACTGGTTGGACTCATTTGGGCTCTCAGCAAAATGTCAGCCCGCCAAACTGTCATCCCTTGTCTTCTGATCTTTTAGCAAAGAAAGAGAAGATGGAAAACAGGTTTGTTGTCTGTATCTTGGCAGGAGAGATTCAGGCTTGTATGTGTCTTGTCTTCTTCCGGGATGTTTGTGTGTTCTGTACTTCTTTTGGTTTGGTCTCTGTCCCTTTCTGTTCCTCTTTTAGTCACTTTTTTCACTCTGTGCAGGTGTGCACAGACACACACACACACACACACACACACACACACACACACACACACACACACACACACACACAGCGCGCACGCACGACACATGCACATACATACATTTATGCACACTCACTGATATCTTGATTAGTTGTTGTTTTTGCTCTTTGTTAAAACAACAGTTGATCATCTAATGGTTCTAAAGCGAATTTTGTTTAAATGATTAAGTCATTTTCATCTATTCATTTGATTATTTTCTTTCATTTGCATCTGTGTGTTTGGAGTTCCCGAATAAGATTTTTTAGTTCTGACTTCTCATTTTCACCCACCTTAAAAATCTTCTCTCCCCTCTCTCTCCCCACCCCCCACTTCTTTCTATGTCCTTTCCTCCTGCACCCTTTCTCACTTTCTTTTTGTCTGTGTGATGATCTATTTAGAAGGTATCACTGTCTGTAGATATATTGATCTTCATTTTTGCTTTGTTCATTTCTTGTCATGAGGTCTTGCCATAGGTTTCCTATGTCTATCGTAGGCCAGGCTTTGCCTTTACCTCATATTCCACACTGACACGTGCTGGTCCTACGTCAATACAAAAAGAACCAAACACCAAAAGTCTTGAGATATGCACCCACGTATGAAGCCGCTGACCAGTCTGTGCTCAGAAACAGCTGACCATTCTTCGGGTGATATGCCAGTCACCTTATTGTATTTGTTCATTTCATTCAGTGACATTTGCAGTATTGAAGCTGCTTGGTTTCTGTGATGAGGTGGACCAAGGCACGACATGGTAAACAAGACTTAAAAATCCTTGTCTTTTCAACAGCTTACTGAAGTAATTTACGTTTTCCAGCAACATACTCTTGTCACATACGAACACCTACCAAACTACCAGGAACTTGGGCACAGTACCTGGCAGTCTCATACCATGCTTCATAATGATCTGACATTGACTGCTCTCTGTTGAGTTCTGCTGCAACAGAAGGATCACAGATGTAGCTGTGTTCAGGCAGCCAGAATGAGCAGGAGTAACGCCACAGGAGGTGGAAGGGGAAGGGGGGAGGGGCATGTTAAAGAAGACATCAAAACAAAAGAAAAATCTGTGTTTATGAGGGATGGTATGCAAAATTTTGTATCGCCCTCTCCATGGAGGTTCCGTTCTCTGGCCTCTGTTGGTTTGCTGGTCCGTCAGCAATGACGATGTCAGGATGTGACCTGATTCCCTGAAACCTGGTGAGAAGATGGCTTAGGGCCCATGAACCAGTGGATGGAATATGGGTGCAGATCTTTTGATGAGGATCAGATCAACAGGAAGGTCCAGCAAGGTTACACAAAAACTACAGAACCGATTCTGATGAAATGTAGTGGAAAGATGTTGTGTGGCCTGAGGTCCAACTCATTCAAGGTGGACTGGATTCATGATGCAGACCCAAAGGGCACTTCCTCTGTGACCAACCCTCTCCCACATGCCCTTCTCATTGCAGAGTGACTTGACACTGACCTGCATGCCTGTATCTTTTGCAGGCAAAGGCAGGCTGGACTCTCTTCCTGACACCGAGGAGTTCAATACGGAAACACAAGTCACCAGTGCTGCATGAAACCTGCGTGACTGCTGGTTCCCGCTTTTCACAGACTTGGTTTTCTAGACGGTTTTTGTCATTTGTCATTACTCAGTTTACCTTCAACTGAAGATTTTCTTCCTGTGAAGACCGTTTTTGTCTTGTCATGTCTAAATTTACCTCTGAGTGAAGATTCTCTCTCTCTAATGACATTTTCTTCTTGACCCATTTTCATGGTTTCTCATTACTACGTTTACCTCCAAATAAAGGTTCCCTCTCTTTGATAAGGACCAGGTTTTTGCCGATTCCTAGAGATTATCAAGTGGTTCCACGTAAGAAACATGAACATGTTTTGAGTGCAGAATTACAGGAATGTCAGTCAATAAATTTTTTTGTTTTTAAACTCATGTAAAGGATCCCTCAAGTAAAAACAGACAATAGTAATGCTTTGTTTCATTGGCTACCGCTGCCTGAGCGGCTTATTTGTTTTCATTGAACGTTAATGTGACAGACACTTGGTGCTTTTTTTATTATGATAATCTCAGTTGTGCTTATGTGATTGACTCTTTATTTTCATTTATTTTTATCACTTTTTTTAATGCGTGTCTATACGAGATCACTGGAATATCAGTTGTACTGTTCAAGTAGTGTTCCCAGCTCAAATGTGTAAAGTGCCTAGTGTGGTGATGAAGCAGGCTGCTATTATGCAAAACTTATCGTGTTTATGGGGCATGGTTTCTCCTCACTGTATTTTCAAATGGATCGCTGACCCTCCCTAGTGTTTGTATGTAGATTTTCTGCTTTGATTTCTGAAACATTTGTCTTTAAACACGTCTCTCTCCCACTGACCCCTGATGTTCTGTGCTGTGTGGTGACACTTGGAGTGAAAAGACAAAAAGGTAGATCTGAGCTGTGGAGAGAAGAAGATGAGTGTTAGTGAAAGCTGCACAGTGTGCCCATTGGTTGCACCCACATGCTAGCTGCTGATGTATCGTTTCCATTTGGGGCTCCTAATTTTGGCCTTGGTCACCATATCTGTTTGCTCAGTGTAGCTCCATATCGGTGTGCGTGCGTGTGTGTGTGTGTGTGTGTGTGTGTGTGTGTGTGTGTGTGTGTGTGCGCGTGTGGTGTGTGTGCGTGTGTGTGTGTGTGCGTGCGTGTGTGTGTGTGTATGTGTGCATGCATGCGTGTGTGTGTGTGTGTGGAGAGAGATTGTGGCTTATAAAAACATTATTTTACAACTGTTGCATCAAAACAGGCAGAACAATGAATAGGGAAAAAGGAAGACCTGGCAGCATTTTGGGAAAGGGGCAGGGAGAGGGAGAACATAAGAAAGGGAGGCAGGAGGGGAAGGGGTGGAGATGGGGTGGAGGGGAGTGATCTCTATCGGGAGGCATCATCGCCGCTTCACATTATTTTTCAGGGCCACTGATTTTGAAATGAGGCAGAATGAACATAATGTCCTGTTTTATTCAAGAACCAAAAATGAAAATTGTAGAAACCAGCAATGATTTGGAAAAAAACAAGACAAAAAGAGCGCAAAAATTTACATCAAAAGCAAGCAGTGTTAATGCAGTCACAATATCAAATTGCTGCATGTAATGTGTCACTAATGTGTCTTTTGAATTTCAGAACAACAGTGGTTTTCTTGTGGAGTATAACAATGGCCTAGAAGTTTGACTTTCCTACAGTGTAATTCTTTCAATTGTTTTGGATTTGCATGTATAATTGTTGCATGCAATGTACAGTTGAGATGGATATTATGATTGCAATTGAACGCATCATATGAAATACACCCTTGGACTGAATTGCTTTGAGGTCAGCATTTCATGCCTCTGTGGTTTCCCTGCAAACAGCTGGCACCTGTTGAATGGGTCATTCTCTTTTTTTTTCTTTTTTTACTTTTCAGGATGGGAATGAGGGGGGGGGGGGGGGAGGTTAGCGTTCTTTTGAAGGTAACAAACCTTCCCACCTCACTCCATCAAGTATTTTCCATCAACTTTCAAAAGGATGGTAACATGCCTCATTGGTAAAGATATGGGTGCTTTTATTCCAAAACCAGGAGCGGCGTGTTAAGGAACACTGTAACATCCATATGCTCAGCTCATTAAACTGATCCTCAGGTGACGGGGGCGTAGCATCCTCTGGGATAAGCTGCTCAACAAAGGTGTTAAGCAGTTCAGCTCAATAGTTCAAATTGAAAATCACATCATGAATATCAATGAATACTCAGGTCTGTATCGTGAGCCAGTTAATCAAAACATGTACCTGTCTGCTGCATTGTTAGCTATAGAAAACATGCGGGTATAGATGACACCGCTGAAACGTTATATCTGTGGATTATTTGGAATTGTGAGGTATGAACATGATTTGAACATTAACAGTCTTGAGCATAGCTGCCAACCCTCCGGAATTTTAAGGAATTTCCCTAATATAGAAATTCTTTCTGAAATCCCAGATTTTTTTAGGAAAAGTTTGAAAATATGGGGCTTTGGGAGTTGTTTTTTTAACAGAATAAAACCCAAATGATGGTATGTGGGTGTTAGCAGTTATATGTGCAGAATATGCATTTTCTTTTTGAATCCCACTTTTGTCAGTTGAAACACTAGGGGGTTAGAAATACTTTCAGTCGAAAGCTGAATTGCCCTCTGTTCACTCTGCTTGCTCCCATCATTTCCTGGTCTTTGAATTGTGATTCCAGAAGGTTGATGGCTATGCTTGAACTTTGGGTGAAAAGAAGACCACTGGCCATTGATACGAATGCACAATGTCTGCATGAGGTCATGTTCAGGCCAGATGGTAAAGATCATGATCCTCCTAGGCCCAGATCATTCCAGTTCATTTGACTGACGTGTGATAATTGTTTGTGTTGGACACAAATGGAATTACAACTTATGATGCAAGATTTTTATAATGTTTTGTTGAGCATAATACTTTCTGAGATTTACCCAGACGGGAAATAATGAATATGCAATGAAATTTGTGTTAATGACTTGAAATTTTCTGTTGTTGTGATAAACTGATCTTGGGCGTATTTGATGGTGTTTTTTTTTTTTTTTAATGTAAAGCAATAATGGCCTTGTAAGGCTGTACAGATTTGACTTGATGTAATACATATGCAGTTGTAAAACTGTTTTAGAATGTTTTGAGATATTGCGTTTACTATGTATTATTCTTGTAAGTTGTTTATTTCTTGTGTTTTGAAATACTGTGATAATCACTCATCATATGCAAATGGGTTCATATCCAGTACTGTACTATTACTTTCATCATATTGAGATAGTTTGACAATGATCATGTTCCAAACAAAGTAGTTGGCAGCAGAAGCAAATTGGAACTTGATCCATTATGAATATCAACTGAGGCACAGCTTTCATTTTGGGGGCTGTGCTTTGATGAACATTGTGTTTTGATGAACATTGGTGTTTGATTGTACGTAGACAGCAAAAATTGTGCTTTGACAAACACAAGGGTTTATTTTTTGATAGAAGAGTTATTGCAGAGTTGTTTTTTTTTTATTTATTGGACATTTACATTGTATCATTCATTTTATTCAAACTCACCAGCTGTTGAAATTGGTTTGTGAAAATGGTCGTAATGTTCATTTTTGTACTCATATTTTCTAGTAAAAGGGTGAGGTTAGGGGAAGCTTCTGCATTATACTATTGATAGCCACAAGCAAATGAAGGAATACAAGCAAGCACACCACTACATTCTTCCTAACGCCTCATGCTGTTAGAAGTTATGGTCCTTTGCATGCTGAACCACCCATGTTTTGTAGCGCAAGCTTCATTTGTTTTTGAGAACGCTGGGATGGCAAACAACTTTTGGAGAAACTGAAACTGAAAGTAAGAAAAGGCTGATGACTTCTTACTGTTAGCATCAGTTTAAACAGTGATTTTTTGTACTCCCAGTTCTTATAGAGCAGGGAGTACTTTACAATGGGAATGAAGAAATGCTGTCTGTGTGTCTGTCCATGGTCAAAATGTGTTCCACTCGCTCCAGACAAAACTTCTGGGCTGATCTTTCTGAAAATTTGTAGGTATGTTCATTATGGGTCACGGATGATGCCCGATGTTTTATTTTACCAGAATAGCCGTTACTAATGGCTATAATGGCTCAATACGGATTTTCTTCTTTATGGCTCAGTGACAAAATACATTATGACGCATGTTTGATTGTGACATTTTTCAGCTCCCCCCTCCCCCCCCCCCCCCCCCCCCCCCCCCCCTTTGACATATTTGATGGATTTAAAAATAGCTTTAGATCTGATAACTGACTGGTAGATCATGGGTATTTTCATAGTAAACATGCTCTTGACATGTACATGTGTATTCAAGATAAACTGGGAGTACGTTTATATGCCTTGCATCTTGTTTTTTATTTCCCAGACTAGATTCTCTTTTGAAATAGCTCTGTCAGCTAGTTCTTTCCTGTTTTGCTTTGTTTTTTGCATTAAGTTCAGATGCCACTCTCATTTTGGACTTCATACTCAACTGCCATGGCTTTGATGTTATACGCCAGCATGGTGGGACTCGGTCTTCAAATAGACAGGGAGAAATATCTGCCTGGAGTTATCTGAAAATGAGACATTAGTCATCAATAGTTTATGCTCCTTTATCTGCTTTAGCTGGATTAGCTATATTCGTCACTGAAAAACATGAAAATAAAAGACTCTTCCAGACATTACAGCTGTGGATGGCCAATTACTGGAGGTGAAATAACAAACAAATAAACGAGTGCACCTTTTTTCACAGTTGGTCAAACCCGACAGAAGAAAGAAACTTGTGATTCAAGCAGTGTGTGCACGCACTTAAGTTCAAACAGGCTATGGAAAGAGACTGAACTGAGCTGAAGTTAAGAGAAAGCCCTGAAATATAGTAGTTTTAGCAAGCAAATCAGAATATGTGAGACTGATGAAGAAGATAGCACATCCAGCCATAAAAAAAAGAAACATGATTATTGTTGCCAGACCCTCAGAAAATAATATGATGAACGAGAACTATGTTTACAAGTTCTCAAGGATTCAACGCCCATCTTGTGCCAGATTTGATGATTAAGTGATTGCTCTTTCTTCATTTTTGTTGTCCTGAGTGTTGTTCATCTTGTCTGAAGAAGACCTAAGAGGTCAGAACATGTCATGCTTTGTCTTGTGATTTGTTTGTTTGTGTTTGGTGGATACTGTACTTTAAAAAAGACTTTTTAAGATATGTTTACAAGGACATGAAGGGGAAATTTTGGTTAAGGCCTGATACACAAGTACACATTTGCAATCAGTCATGGTGTCCATGATAATGTGAGTGTGTGAACATGCATACATGTACATCTGCATGGCACTATATTACTGACAATATAGTGTGTTCCTGAACATTCTTGAAATTTTTGCATCATCAGTTCCTGATGGAATGATTTTTAGGGTAGGCATGTCTCTGTGTGTGTGTCTGTCTGTCTGTCTCTCTGTTGGTCAATTTTTCTATATGTGTGATTTATATAGTGGACACATGTTTGTGCCTTTATTTTAATGGTGTGACTTGTGAGCTGCATAGAGGACTTATTATGACAGAGGACTTCTTAGTATCTTTATTGTTACGAAATGTGCCACACACTGATTCAGTGTAATCATTTGTGCTGTTCTGGTAACAGGGTTAACACCTACATTTTCCAGGCATTGTCTTCCAAGAAGTTGTGTTTATCATTTTGTAATGATAATAGATTATCAAGAGAAGCGATCACATATCATATTATTTTAGTAATACCTCTGTCCTGCGCTGTTATGAGGGGAAAGAAATTTTTACTTAGATTCCCCAGTAAATACAAAATATTGGCATCAGAAGTTTTGTGAAACATGTACATTGTATTCTCTCATCAGAAACATATCTTCTTGGTAGTGGAGAATATGTTGGCAAAAGCCACACTCATACATGGTTTCTGTGAGTATCATCTCATGGTGGAATGGTTTGAGTTATGTTGTAGATGTAATTGTGAACTGACTGGTGAAACTTGTTTTACATTTGTATTTTCACGATCATGACACTCTCACCTGCTGTGATGAAAAATTCACCACTTGGTTGTGATGAGACATGTGGGCATCGAACAGTTTTTGATTTTTTTCCTCTGGGTAACATTTTAAAACAATCTTATATCTCTTTTACTTTTTTAACATTTTTTCCTCCGGGTAATATTTTAAAATGATCTTATATCTTTTACTTTTACCTCAATTGTTTGCCTGCCTCTGTGTGTGTGTGTGTGTGTGTGTGTGTGTGTGTGTGTGGTGTGGTGCGTGCACGCATTGTACAAAGTCAGTGAGTAGATTTTTTCCACTTACTTAGAGAGAGGTGTGTGTTTATTTGTTAGTTAGTTGGTTAGTTTGTTTTTTATTTGTCACTTTAATATTGCTGCTGTTGTTAACAATATATACAGAGGCCAGTTTTTTTCAGTGACACTACCAAGAAGGCAGTACTAGTACTGCAGCTAATGCAATGTGGACAGCTAATTTATTGTTAAAAGATGAGGGAGGAAAAGACAGCATGTGTGGAAAGTAGGGGTAGCAGAGGGAGAGTTATCATTAATGTATGCCCCTTGTCTGTGCATTTATGCATGAATCATATTTGCTCATGTAACCTGTCAGAATTCACAGGTTACTAAGGTTTTAAGCAATTTTAGTATGTTTAAAAAAAAATAAATAAATAAAATAAAAACTTTCATTAGTGATTGTATTATTTTGAGGTGAAGACATCTACTGCTTTCCACTAGTATTGCTGTTCTATATGTCTTGTTATTTAGCCGATTTTAGTATTAAGACACTTTTTATTTTTAACCTGTTGGCCACTTCCTGTTGCCTGGTCTCTTCCTGTGAATGTGTTGAGCCAGACAGACAGGTTGTGGAGACGCAGGTTGTGGAGCTTGGGGGTGCTAATCCAGTGCCCCTTTTGAGTTTTCCACTCCTTTCTTCTTCTCTCTGTCACAACCCTACAAGTCTTTGTCATTAATCATCAGAAAATTGAATCAGCCCATGTTTTTAGTTTAATATTGTTGTTTGGGTTTTTGTCTATTTACAGAATTAATAAAAATTGGAAGAGTAATCGTACAGTCAGAGTTTTGGTTATTTGTGGTCTGGGTCTGTGCGTTTAGGAACCTGGGTTACATAAATTGGGGGCTCGTCCGGGATATTATTAGATATAGGCAAAATTTGTTAGGCAATATTATTAGATATAGGCAAAATTCGTGAGGCAAAATTTAAAGTTGTGAGACATGGCTGATCAACTGGAAGGTGATGTGACTAGGACTGAGGGGGGTGTTGAGGTAGAGGGGGAGAAGACAACGGCAGAGAGTATCCAGAGGTCAGGGGCTCTGAGTGGAGACCGGCTTGCTGCTCTACTGAGTAGACTGGAGCGACTGGAGGCATCATTGGAGGCGGAGAACAGGGAGCTCCGTGAAAAGCTTGCGACTCAGGGTCAACACCTTGAATCTGAACCTTCTCGCCCCCATGCTTTTGATGACCAAGAAAGTGGGGAGCAGGTGAGTGGAGACCAAGATGCTGCTCTAATGAGTAGACTGGAGCGACTGGAGGCATCACTGGAGGCGGAGAACAGGGAGCTCCGTGGGAAACTTGCGACTCAGGGCAAACCCTGGAAACTGAGGCCAAAGCCTCGGACCCTGAAGAAGATCACTTGCCCAGGGCAAGAATCAACAGAAGATAAGGATTCTCAGGTCGAATATGACTATCAGATTGAGATTACCCCATATGCGCTTCCAAAGAGTACTTTGAGCCCGGAAGCTGTAGAGTTCACCCCCAAAAGCCCTGTCCCTCCTTGCCTACCGTCAGTTGGACATGAAATAGGGGATCAGTTTGAGACTGATCAGAGACAGCAGGATGATTCAGAAGGGGAAAGGGAAGTTGAAGTAGAACACAACCACCCAGTTTCCTCACCAGGAATACCTAGGGATGACCAACCTGAAGGGACTATTGACTCCTCTGATTCAGAGGTTTCAGACAGTGATGACGACATGGTACCTGAAGTCGGTCCAAGGCGGTCCGGCAGAGTACGGCGGCCTGTTGATAGGCTAAATTTGACTCATCAAGTGTCTTATGGAACACACTTGCAGAAAAAATTAGTTGATGATGTGCAGGATTGGTTACACTCGGTGGTAGGCAATCCGCTGACCCCAGATCGTGTTAGTACTATTGAGCAGGTTCTGAATGTGCTCGTTACTCTGTAGCTTATGTCATCACTGGAACTTGTAGCCAATTCACTACAACGTTGATCTGAACATTTTGATTTATGTATGATTTTTGTGTATTGGAGTGACCAGTTTTTTCCTTTTCTCTTCCGATTGGGTATTTCCTGATCATTATGTTGTTTGCGCTGATTGTGACTTCCAGTTGTCACCTTCATGTTATCTTGTGTTGTATTGATATTTTGTTCTTTTAATTTAGTGTTGATTTGATAGTTTGGAGTGGTGGTTACATATTGAGCTATGCCGTAGTCGAAAATTTTCCCAGGAAGAATTTTGAGTAGAGGAATTCTCCCTAGGAGGGGTGAATGTAACCTGTCAGAATTCACAGGTTACTAAGGTTTTAAGCAATTTTAGTATGTTTAAAAAAAAATAAATAAATAAAATAAAAACTTTCATTAGTGATTGTATTATTTTGAGGTGAAGACATCTACTGCTTTCCACTAGTATTGCTGTTCTATATGTCTTGTTATTTAGCCGATTTTAGTATTAAGACACTTTTTATTTTTAACCTGTTGGCCACTTCCTGTTGCCTGGTCTCTTCCTGTGAATGTGTTGAGCCAGACAGACAGGTTGTGGAGACGCAGGTTGTGGAGCTTGGGGGTGCTAATCCAGTGCCCCTTTTGAGTTTTCCACTCCTTTCTTCTTCTCTCTGTCACAACCCTACAAGTCTTTGTCATTAATCATCAGAAAATTGAATCAGCCCATGTTTTTAGTTTAATATTGTTGTTTGGGTTTTTGTCTATTTACAGAATTAATAAAAATTGGAAGAGTAATCGTACAGTCAGAGTTTTGGTTATTTGTGGTCTGGGTCTGTGCGTTTAGGAACCTGGGTTACACTCATATTTGCCACATTGAAGCATTGTCCATCAGCTTTTTAACCATATAGGTATTTACTCGTATATCCAGTTATCCTTAGGAACTGCAGATAGCGTTGTACTTGCAGTTACACAACTGATTCTGTGCCCTGGTGATGTGGGAGTCTTTACATTTTAGAAGGTTTTTGTACAAAAGTGTAATGATTTTAAGGCAGACTGATGTGTCCAGTTTATGGTGTCTGTTTCTTATATGTATGCCACTGCATTGTAAAACAAGATGCATGTATGAAATTTCTATTGATTATGTTGGTGACAGAAAGAAAATGGTCTACTGGTTGTGATGCTTTCTTGTTTATGGCTTTCTCCATCCCTGCAAGTTGTCTTAAACCCCTTGCACCCTTGCAGATTGTTACAACTCGGTATAGTCCATGTTTAGACCATATCAGGTGAACCTTTGTATTGCAGTTTTTAGGTTCGGAATACATAGTGTCTGTGATGTTGATAGAGGAATCTCAGAAGAAGGGTAAGGTCAGCTTCAAGGTATTTAGGTACACCTGTGAATAAAAACATTGGAAACCTCATACAGATAATTCATTTAGTGTAGTTGAGTACAAGTAATATACAGGTATCATAAAAATAAAAATAATCAAAATAGCATGCAAACATCACTGAAATCAGATGACTTCAGATTCCGGTGATTTTTTTATGTATATTTTTTCATTGTTATTCACAACTGACTAAGAACACTGGTGATAATATCACTGTCTTTCACAAGAACACACATTTAGAAAATATTTACTTTTTCATCTCATCCGCTAATACTGCGGTTACATGGTTTCAAAGTTCACAATGTGACAATCACAGGTGTCTCCCAAATGTCATGAAACTGCACACATACACAGTTTATGCATATGCTGGTCGACGAGAACGTCTGGCAGTTGTCAGGTACCAAAAACCCGCCTCACACATGTGTGTATCTTTCTCCGATTCCATGTACAGAACCATTGTGCAGGTTGCTTTGGAGAGTGGATATGGCAGAGAGAGACAGACCTGTCATAGGTGGACAAAGTACAGGACTGGACTGGTGACCATGACCTCTGTGCACTTCTTGTGCATGGCTTAAACAGAGGATGGTAGAGATCCTTGACTGTCTTAGCTTACATCACAACACCCCTTCAGCCTACAGGCATATGACTGTGGTAATTAATTATTGGGTGCTTAAAAACTTAAATGTTACCATTCCCAGTTTGAGAAGATGAAGGTAAGTGACTGCTCATTCTTTGTGTCCATTGTCCTGAATGTTGTTGATCTTGCCTGAAGAAGACTGAAGAGGTCGAAACGCGTCGTGTTTTGTCTTGTAATTTGTTTGTCCCATTTGTCTGGCGGAATAGTAATATTTCTTCTAAGTTTGTTTTGATTTATGCCTGCAGTCACCTCACTTTGAAACTGACTATTGGGTACTTTGGGGGAAAAAAAGAAAAGAAAGAAAAGAAAAAGACCACGTATGGGAAGGAATATGGACTTGAGATAAAAGTTTGATTGGGCCTGACGGAATAGTCATATGTACCTTCATACATTGCTGAAAAAGTATTTGTTTATGTTGGTCATGTGCACAGCGTTAACATATGATTGCAGTTGTTTGTGTATTGCTGGCTGGCTTGTTTTCCACTGTAATTTTGCAGAATTTGTTTTCACCAGCTTCTGATAACCTTATTTAAAATCTGATGTTTTTTAGGGGAGCATGTACAGACTGACTCATGATTCTGCCTTGGCAGAGTCTGTTGAGATTTTACTGCTTTTTATAGTTTATCCTTCGCCTTGGCTTAAGGCTGTGTCAAGCCAATTGACATAGGCTAGAACACCAAGGCTACATCAAAATGTTGTTATGCTTTGCATAGTTATGCGGGGATTGTCTTCAGTTGTGACAAGCTCCTAGCATAACATTATCAGTCTCCAAAATCCCCCGAAGTCGGAGTGTGGCTGCCCATGTGGCGTGGTAATCAAAAACGGCCACACACGTAATGTTCTCTCATCCCCCAGCTGATGTATTTGTACCATAGTGTTCAAGTACTTCGGCTGTTTGGATGATCGCTGGAGTCTTTTAGCCAGGGTACGACAACAGCAACAACGACATAGTTTATCCTGATGTGTTTTACCACGTGGAAAACTCTGAACATTCCATCAGTGGAAGATCTCAAAATGAGAAGAGAAGGTAGCGAACAATAAATTATCTACAGGTTCTGTAAGATATAACTTTTTCATTTCAAATTGTAAACTGCAGTTAAAAGAAAAGAAGACATCAAAAAGAAGACATTACCATTGATTAGGACATTTATTCCATAAAAGACAGGATAACAAAGAATGAGCTTACTTCACATTGAGCAATATGTGATTCATGTTAATTATCTTGCCAGACATAAAGAAAGTATGATATGAACACTTCTACACTGCAGTTTAGTGTTTCAAAGATATGTGAACAGAGACATATGCTGATGAGTTAGATCGTGATGGTGCTTTGATATTATTCTTTCAGTTCTTTTTTTCTGATCAACATACTTTAATGATTATGTTATAAAGTAAATGATAGAGGGAATACACTGAATGAGCTTACATTACGGGCAGTTTGTTGCTGGATGGATTCTCACCTACAGAACTGTACATGGCTTCAATCTCTTCCCTGAGTGCACAAGCTTTCTGAATTTGAGAAGAAAAAAACTGTGTGTTTAATACAGAATGTGAAAATAAAAGTATACTGGTAGAACATGAATTTCAGATCTTTGCTTGATCAGATGGCTTTTTCGTTTCGTTTATGCAAGATATTTTCTGTGCCCTTGTACCCCAATTGCTCTTCCTGTCTGTCTTTCTGTATCTCTATCTTCCTCTGTTTGTCTGTCAGTGTCTGTGTCTGTCTAAGTCTGCCTGTGTGCCTCTGTGTGTGTGTGTGTGTGTGTGTGTGTGTGTGTGTGTGTGTGTGTGTGTGAGTGTGTCCATGTATGTGACACTATGTGCTCCTACAGAAGACCCCAGCACTGATAGACAAACACTGGAAAACATGTTGGAAAATATGCAAGTGTCAACAAACTTCTTTGTACGCATGCATGTACATCCAGAGCTTGCAAAATCAGGCCATTGTGCCATAACATCCCCGCACACAGATTTCCAATCAAGATGGATGATGGTGGAAAGATTTTATTTTTCAAGACTCGTTCATCTCCACCCCCATCTGTTGGAAGGTACACTCACTCAGCTTGACTCGGTGAATATGCAGTATTTTCAGTAGGGAGCTCAGAAGGTAATGACCTGTGTAAGCTGGATCAGACCAGCAGCACTTAGAACCACTGACTTGGTTATAGGGCAGTGTCTCTTCTGGTGGGGGGGCTCAAGATGACCTGATATTAATCGTTTCCTGTGAGTTACCAACACTGCTTCATTCTGCAGAAAGGTCCAGGGTGTGGGTGACTGAGTATGAGAGCAGTTGGAATGAGTAGAATGAAAGTAGTCTCAGTGAAAGAGCAAACCCCATCTGCTCATCTGCTGAGTCGCCCACCCACTGCATCATAGCTGGGTTTGTTCTGTCCTCACTGAGTAATCCTAGCCTTCATACCTACATTTGTTCTGCTTTTTTTTTTTACAGTATCCTCCATCTTATCTGGAAATTCATCCACATATATATTAAATTTAATCCTGTGTGCTGCACCCATCCATCAACACCACAACACTTCACAGATGCATGTTTGTCTGCTGATATCAGTCTACCTCCTACGTCTACTCACATCAAGAATGCCATCGCCAATACCAGTCCATGCACCGACTATATCAATGCTGCGACTTATACACTAGGCATGCACTCGCACCATTCCATGTAATAGATCATCTTGCACTTGTATCAATTGATGCACTTGTGCCGACGCATACTTCTCCTTTTCTGTCACTCTCGTCCGCTGTTTATTTTTTATGTTTGCCTTTCCTTCTTTATTGTCATCCACTGTTTTGCATGCGTCTGTGAGCTATTCTCAAGTCCATGTCCAGGAGACTCTTTTTTTCATTTTTGTCCGATCATAATTTGTGACATGCCAACATGTTTGCTGTAATTTGTGCGCACTGTCCTAGATGGATAGCTGTTGCCTATTTTGCAGTATCTTTTTGCAAAAAAAAAAAAAAGGCGGTTGTAAAATTTGATAGATCATTAAATAGATATTTGTGACTTTTAAATTTCTGTCATCAATTTTCTCCCTTTTTGTAAATCTTTTTCAGGGTATAATCTTTTTTTTTTTTTAAGGTTATGACCTTTTTCCAGGAAGTGACTATTTTTTTTTTTATCAAGACGTGATCTTTCTACCCTATGAGTTTTACAGCCCTGAAAGGGCTGCATGGTCAGATTACCTATGAGTTGTCAACATCCCATGCATCCAGCCCATACATAGGCTTCAGTTCTTAAACTTACGCGCACAGTTTCCCCGTTCAAATGCCCACATGTGCATGCATACCAATCTATGCATCTACCCAGCACTTGCATCAGTCTATGTCCCCACCAAAGTTAAAGATTGAAGTCCTTCGGCCTAATGAGCTTATAGAGCTCAGAAGAAGAAAGAAGAACAAGATACACCTGAAGGTGCGGAGGGGACCCAGAGAAATACTGTCTTCATTATTGAACAAACCAGCTGGGAGCAATCCTGCACCACCTTTGGAAGCCTGTTCAGATAGGGTTCAAGCATGCACAGGGTATTCTATTAAGACGTCAAGGGACATAACTGTTCCCTGGCAGATGCCAATGTATCATGGCCACTGGATATGACACGACAGGAGCTCCACAGGAGTGTTCCCATGGGTGTACCAAGCAATATGACTGCAGCACCCGCCAGCGAAAAACGCCAGGGCCTCACTCGTTGCTGTTCCGTTGTCTGGTGATGACAGTACAACTCCAGTTGCGGCCAAACTTTTGCTGTGAGTTGCCCTCTGAAGAGAATTCTGGGCCACAGTCTTTCCTGCTGTCAACAGGACTTTCCCTGCGGTCAACAGGTCTTTCCTCACCATCACTCCATACATCTATCAAGCACTGGCACCAGTCCATACACCCACTAAGGTTAAATGTTGAAGTCCTTCAGCTAAATGAACCTATAGAGCTCAGTATTATGGATGGTAGAACCTGAACCTTTCCTTCTGTATTTGGGCCCTGACCCTTACCCACCACATTTGCTCCCATCCATGCACCAACTCAAGCACTTGCGCTAATCCATGCCACCACCCATGCACTTGTACCAGTGCACGTACCAACCCATGTACTTGCACCCACCCATCATCAACTTGCACCCACCAGTTTTTACTATCCACTTGCACTAATCTGTGTACTCATCCATGCTCTTGCAGCCACCCGTGCACTTTCACCCATTAATGCTCTCACCCAAACACATGCACCAATCCATGAACACAAACACCCATGCACTTGCGCCAGTACATGCACCCACCTATGAATTTGCACCAATCCATGTGCCCACCCATGCAATTACATCCATCAATGCACAAGCACTTGCATCAATCTAAGCACCTACCCATGATCTTGCACTAGTCCATGCACCATGCACTTCTGTATTCACCCACCCATGCATTACACCAATCCATGTGTAAGCAGTCAAGGGCAGAGGGGGGAGAGTCATCCATCCATCACCCAAGACCGTGTTGATGTTTGACTTTTTTGTTTATTTCAGTTCCTCAGTCAATCAAAACCAAACCAACCAACCAACCAACCAACCAACCAACCAACCTCAGGACAGGGTGTTGAGACACACACCCATTCATCTGTCCCGGCCACCTCTCTGGTGTGGAACAGGCGTCCTCTCAAAAGATAATCACCTTTGCCTTGGTGCTGTGGCTAACCAGCATGAAACCGGTCTTCCTTTCCCAAACGAACAGGCAAAACCTCTTCCCCACTGCTTGTCACAGCTAGCAGAGGTTTTGCCTGTTCGTTTGGGAAAGGAAGACCGGTTTCATGCTGGTTAGCCACAGCACCAAGGCAAAGGTGATTATCTTTTGAGAGGACGCCTGTTCCACACCAGAGAGGTGGCCGGGACAGATGAATGGGTGTGTGTCTCAACACCCTGTCCTGAGGTTGGTTGGTTGGTTTGGTTTTGATTGACTGAGGAACTGAAATAAACAAAAAAGTCAAACATCAACACGGTCTTGGGTGATGGATGGATGACTCTCCCCCCTCTGCCCTTGACTGCTTACACATGTACCTACCCATGAACTTGCACCAATCCACGTGACCACGCATTCACTTAACCCATCCATGCATGTGGACTTGCACTAATCCATGACCCCACCCATGCACCGGCACCAATCCATGCACCTACCCATGAACTTGCACCAATTTGTACACCCGCCCATGCTCTTACAACCATCCGTGCACGGTGTACTTACATCAATCCATGCACCCACCCATGCTCTTGCACCAATCTGTACACCCACCTATGATCTTGCACCGACACATACACCTATCCATATACATTATACAAGTGCGTGCACCCACCCTTGTATTTGCACCAGTGCATGCACCCACCCATGCACATGCACCATCCATGCACATGCACTAATCCATGAACCATCCATGTACTTAATTCAATCCATGCACCCGCTAATGCACTTGCACCTATGCATGCATCCGCCAGTGCACTTAATCAACTCGTGTACCTGTTCATGCTGTCAATGTGACACTCCAAATGGTTCATGAAGAATAAATACTATGTCCCCCCCCCCCCCCCCCATTCCTTCTTTCTTTTCTTCTTGTTGTTCCTTGCTTCACATTAACAAGTCTTTGTATACAGAGAGAGAGAGAGAGAGAGAGAGAGAACTCAGAACTCAGAAGCAGTTTAATGTACTTCGGCCTTGGGCCACAATACAATGCAATCGGGAGGGAGGGGTAAGGGATGATAAATGGATTAAATGGAAGGGGAGGGGTGGGGGGCATCAAAGCAATGGTCATAATATTTTCATCTTGAAAGGAAAGCTTAGAATCCAAATACGAGCACGAACGCAAAGTCACATTTTACAGACTGCACGATTATCACACAGTTTAACTTGTTACACAACCAATGTCGTTAAGAGTAGTGGCCTCTGAGCAAATTAAACTACTGAATTGGAACGAGTGAAACAATACATAAAAAATAACTAAATGTAAATGTTCAACCTTGAGAAGCCATTTTCTTCCTGATATTATTAGCATGAAACACATACCTGGACAAATTATGCCTGTGGGTGGCATTATTTACTTTAAGCAAAATCAGGGAGTGGTAAAAATTTACAATCTCCCAAAAACTTTATTCTAAGGTCATCATACATGATGAGAGAGAGAGAGAGAGAGAGATGTGAAAATGACGTGTAATTCGATCAACTACTTCTGTTTACACTGGTCCGCTTATATCAATGATTCAATATATAGGCTTTATCAGCCTTTTGCCCTAGTATTTTGATATCAAATATTGATTTTTGGGGAAGGGGGATGTCATTGTATAAGAATGCACAATTGCTAATGCAACAGCTGGTTCCCAACAGAGAAATTCAGTTGTCTGAAAATTATAGTCCCTCCAGTGGCTATCCAATGAGAATTCAAAATAATTTAGTTTTTCTGCGGTGGCAGTATGATGAGGCAGATCGTTCCACATGTTTTTCACTGTAAGTAAAAAGAGCGGGAAAAAAAGGGATCCGATTTAGTGAATGTTTTTTGCCCATGTTAATGGGTTCCCTCAGTATGTGTACTGTCATTTAAGGTGAACAGATTTTGTGCATGGCTTTCATCACAATCTCCAAGCAAAATTTTGTAAGTCTCAATCATGTTATCTCACATAATCTCCGACACACAAGGTTTGGAAGTTGCGATTCCCAACATCTCCTTGTAAGTTATTTGTTCGTCCCTGTAATGTGCTTGGTGAATTTTCTCTGCACATTTTCTATTAACTTTACATGTGTTATAGGGCATACCATATTTCCATCTTCTAGGATTTGTCTTACTAATAATTATAATAATTAATTAATAATAATGGCATGACCATGCCAGATCTCCTCAAGACAGCCACCAACAGAAGAGCCTGGAGAGAAACGGCGGCTGCCTCATCACGTCCCCCCAACGACCCCAGCGGTCAGGGGAATGACTGACTGACTGAATTATATTTCTAAATTTGATACAATGAGAGGGGTATTCTATCTCCCTTTAAACAGCAGCATTAATATACCTATTCATGCTGAGAATGAGAAGATGGAATTTCAAGAGACAAATGAGGACTGCCTCGGAAGTTGAGAAAAAAAAAAAAGGATGAAGAAGCTCTGGGAAGATCTGAAAGCACAACACAGTGCCCTCAGCAAAGAGGAGAAGGAGCATAAAGGAGAAAACCTAAGATTGCTTCATAACTACTGTTTGAGCAGTCAAAATCAGTGACACTTAGGAGTGGACAAAGAAAGTCTTGGTCAGCATCTAAGAAAAACCTCTGAGCGACGAAGCACTACTTGAAATTCAGAGCTTGGTGCGGCCTGCCGTGCCAGAGAAAATCTTCATCTCTGGCCACTAGGCTGGCTTGTAACCTGACAGTAATGAGTACTTAACTTGGTCAGTCCAGAAAGGAGGCAAACCAAAAGTGTCTGGCTGGGTATGATATGTCTATATGATTGGGTAGCAATCCAAGAGCTAATGCAAAGAAATGGGACCTCGACGTGATGTGGCTCGATCTGGCAAATGCATTTGGATCAGTTCCACAGAGGATGATTAATCTGGCCCTCGAAGTCTATTATGTTGCAAAGAACATCTGAGAAATGCTGAAGAAGTGCTTTCATGGCTTCTCAATAAAGTTCTCTGTCAAGAAATACTCAATAGACATGGATCAATGTGGAAGCTGGCATAGCAATAGGCTGTGCATTTCCTCCAGTACTGTTTGTGTTAGCGATGGAGGTCATCTTGGAAGAAACATGAGCCAATGCAGGTTGAGCAGACGTTGGGAGTGGATAGCAAATGCCTCTGACTTATTCTACAGGTCTTGTCTGGAAGCATTATGAACTTGTCTGATGAAAGCCTGTGATAGGACCGTGTCTCTAGAGGCAGAAGTTTCAGCTGTTTCCTGGGGTCTTTCAAAGTCTCAATTTGTGGAGCACGTCGTTGATACAGCCCGCTTCTTGGATTTACAATTCCATTTAATGAAGCAAGCTGCTTGCCGCTGAATACGCTCCAACCAGTCTTCATTCTTCTTCAGGTAGGGGTTCCATACTGTAGACCAGTACTCCAGAGAAGATGGATCAGAGCTGGGTATGCCAGGCGACGACTCTCCTGGGTGTTGTTACAAAGGTCCCTCCACAGGGAACCAAGAGTAGCGCCAGCCCTCTTTCTTATATCGGAGCCATGTGCTGACCACTTCAGGTCGGATAACAGCATAATGCTTAGGTAGGGACTCTGGTTTACCTGCTCCAGCATTTCTCAACATAAACTGTAGGAGTAAGTGAACTTGCTGAAAGGCAAAAGGGGAAGCAAAGACAGACATGGTAATACAGGAACTGAGCAGAAAGAAGAATGGCCGGCCAACAGAGGCAGTGAAGTACGTGGAACAACGCACTCCAAAGAAGTCTCAGTAGGAATGAAGTGTGGCACCTGGCACCTTTCAGATCAGCCTCATCCTCAGATCTGCAATGGAACACCTGCGCTCAGATTCAGTGCAGTGGGTGAAATCAGTTCGCGTGACCCTATGTGTCCGCTCATTCAGAGCAAACAAACAGTGGAACATGTCCTGGGTTCATGTGTTATCCCGAACGTCCTCTAGACTGTTCCAGAGGTCTAGCCATGTGTCAGTAGAAAGAAACTTATGGGAGAGCTTGACAGCAGAAGCAATGCAGAGAAGAAATCCCTCAGGTAAGTGTTTTAGGCCAGATTTTACAACAATGAAAAATGAAACATAAAACAAATAAACAATGAAAAAAAACAACCAATCATTAAAAAACAAACAATCAGAGAAAAACTGACAAACAGGCAAATGGAATGACGATGACCCGATGAACAAAGTACGTTTACTAAACTAAGATCAAGCGCCTATGCTCTCAACTCTCGTGAATAGGAAAATAGTTTAGTAGGCCTATGCGCGCACAGTATTCTGGGAGTAGGCTATGTTGTTTGTTACGAAAGCACAAGAAACACCCATAAAGAGATATGGCAGAATTTCAGGATTTAGAACCTGAACTACAAGAACATTTAAATGATGACACATTGTCTTTCTCAAATGAAGTATCAGGTGGAATCGTAAACAGGGCAGCTCTTTTCTGCTCAAAGAGAGCAGACAAGAAGTACTTCGTCAAATATAATCCAGGGGAAATGGTAAGGGGGGCAAACAATCTAGGCCACGTCAGTATCTGAATCGTCAGAAAAAAAATTGATGATTCAAATACTGACGTAGGCCTAGATTTTAAATTTAAAAAGATTATCAGTAACTCCGCCAAGTAACAGAAACAAATTACAAGACAAAGCGCAACGCTTTTCGAACTGAACGAGCAATCACTTCTCAGATCCGGCGCAAAATGGGCGTTTACTTTAATCATGTATATGTAAAGACATGTACCACCAATGAACATTCTTTCAAACAAAATAATCCAATTCATTTTTTTTTTAAGCTCGACGAGGGTTAGAATACAGACACATTGTTTCTAGTGACTAGTGGTCAATACTGTTGGGTTTTTCTTTCTTTTTCTTTTTTTTTTTTTTTAAAGTTTGGCAAGGGAGGCCAGATGTTGGGGAAATACAAGCTTTCCCTTTTGGTTGAAGAACTGAGATTGCACTCTCTCTCTCTCTCTCTCTCTCTCTCTCTCTCTCTCTCCGCCTCCCTCCCTCTCCCCTCTCTATGTCTGTCTCTCTGTCAGAGACTGTACTACTTCTCCACTCCCCCACCCCCACCCTATATCTCTCTCGGTCAGTCACCATTGGTCATTTTTCATCCATTCCTCGCTCCCACCTTTCCACAATCTCTTCCACTTGATATATATATTGCATTCTTCATTCTAAATTGTTATGTATTCACTGTTGCATATGTGTTGATATGCAGTTCCTTGGAATGTTTTGTTTCATATATATTTAGATATCTTTCCTTAAACTGAGGGCTGGATGGAAAAAGCCAGTGACATTGTGCTTATTCCTTTCCCTCAATAAATGTTTCATTCGTTCATCCATTCTTCTCTCTCTCTCTCTGTCTCTCTCTCTCACACACACTCACACACACATGTGTGCGCACACACACGTACACACGCACACGCACGCACACCTGTGACCCTATGTAGGGTTTTGCAAATGAAAAAAAGTCATTGTCTGAAAGAACGCACAGTTTTGCTTTTTTTTTCTAGGATGCAGATGTCAAGTTTTCTTTTCCTGTATTCTTTATTCTTGAGTTCATGCACCAGCCATTTCTGATACAGCTGTACACATTTTAGGATCTCGGTATTGTAAGTGTGCAGGTGAAGACATTGGCTAACATACTGTGGACTTCATTTTGTATTGAATTTTTTCATTGTTTCTTTTTTCTTTTCTTTAAAAAAAAAAGGTATTGCAAATCTTTTGTATTTTCTGAATTTATAGAGAATTATATTGTGTTAATACTGATTTATGTATAATTCTTTTTTTTTTATTACTGCTGCATGGTGATATAAACAAAGTGGTAGTGCAAACCTGATTTGAAGCAAAAGCTTTTGATACTTCTTTGTGTGTATAAGTATACCCATCTAGTGCTTGTGTTTAATGTGGAGGTGAAAAACAAATGAATGAAATTAGGCAGAGTTGAACGAGACACTGTGTGAGATGAATAGAAAAATGCTGGTACATGAAATCTTGTGAAAGAAAGCTGCAATAATTAAATCTTTTTGTGTGTTTGTTTCAGAGCAAGCGTATGTTTGAAACAGAGGGTCTCAGTCTTCAGCTTTTGGATAATACTTCATGTGTTACAGTCCCCAAATCATTCAAGGTCAGGTGACTTCAGCTTCTTCAGAACCTCGCATGTGTAGTGAGTGAGTAGGGACAGATTTTAAAATCTTTGCGCAGAATGAGGAACTGTTTCACAGTGGCAAACCTATCTAGCTTTAGCCTGATTTTTTTTTTCAATGGTTGTTACCACTTCTGTCTTCCAAGGCATCTGTGGACACAAGCTGGGGCGAGACTAGCATGCCTAAATTGGAAAAGGGAAGCCTGAATGGTCCAAAATGTTTATTTTTCATTAAAATAATCTTCTCCTTTCTCCTGCTTTTGATGTTAATTTTTCATTCTCTCTTTCTCTCTGTCTGTCTGCCTGTCTGTCTCTCTTTCTCTCTCTCTCTCTCTCTCTCTCTTCTCTCTCTCTCTCACAAACAATTCATCGTTGAAAACTAGATTCAATATACAGAAGAGCTGCAAAGATAAGTCTGCCAGATTCTTCCTTATCAACCTCCGAAAAACAGGCTGAACTAAACATACTGCTGCTGCAAACACATCTAGATTTAAACAAAGCCGTACTTATGTATAAAGTACACAAGCATCTGGGCCCACAATACCTCAGAGATTTACTCACTAAGTCTGTGTGTCGATATGGGTCTAACAATTGGATTCTGCCACATACACAGATCAACATGTTCTAAACTAATTTTGCATTTACAGGTTCATCTGTTTGGAACTTTCTTCCCCCAAACCTAAGATTGTGCCGTTCACTGCATGCCTTTAAAAAAGACCTTCAGAAATATCTCACAGACTCTTTGACATAGATTACACTGTCTCATAGGAGTGTCTTACAGCAATTACTTAAATCAGCAGCAGTTACAGATGTATATGTTGTTACCCCACTAATCATGTTAACAAGCGATACCACAAACTACCCTTACTCAGAGAGGAAAATTGCTTCTCTTAGAATACTGGATTTTGTTTCAAGTCAATGCCATCACCATCATCATCCTCGTCTGGTTGCAAACTCCACCAACAATCACAAACACACAGCAAACATCGGCATATAGTCACTGTTTATCTCTCCACCTTTTTTCTTCCTCTTCCTTTCCCAACGCTGCCCCACACTACACCCCCCCAGCCTCTTCTGTCTCATGCCCCATCCCCCCCCCCCCCCATTTTGTTGTTGTTTTCTGCATCTTATGCATGCTTTTGTAAAGCCTTTCCATTACATATGCGCACATGTGTGTGAATCATGTACTTCATAATCCTGTGTGCCTACATCTTTTTTTTTTTTTTTCATTTACTTGTCTTTAAATCTCATTGCATACTTTAACTTAGCAAGGACAGGTTGGAAGACTAGGCTTTACCTAAAATCTCAGTCCTTGATAGAATAAAAGTTTTCTGAGTTCTCTCTCTGTCTCTCTCTGTGTGTCTCTGTCTGTCTCTCTGTCTCTCGCTCTGTCTCTCTCTCTCTCTCTGTACATATATATATATATATATATTTTTTTTTTTTCCATAAGAAATCTCAGAGTGATGAAGGAGACGATGGGGAGGTGAGGTTGGATTTTAGTCATAAAAAATGTATGTAGTATGTAAAACAGTGTGATGTGGGGATTGCCCCCAGCCAACACATTAAATTTTTCAATGACAAGCTATGGCATTATGTTGGATGAGGTCATCAAAAAATGGTAACACACACAATAGAATCATCCTTGAATTGCACCGGTTGACCTGGCATCAGAGCCCCACAGCCATACGCCCGCTGCTCTTGGGGGAGTACAACCAAACAACAAACCTTCAACAAGCATGAGGTTGTGCATGGAAAATCTCTTCATCTTCAGCCACAAGCGTCAAGCTGATTACTCTGCTGCTTTATCAGTCGTCAGATGCTGCGTAAAGATCAGAAAACAATACGTAAGGGTTACATGGGTCATGCAGTATTAACTGTAGGATTGTAACGTAGAGCTGACAATCATGAATGCAAACCACTCGTGAGGTCAGATTTGTTCGGACATGAAAACCCTGTGCGTCAACCCAGCATGGGTACCTGATTCAACTCAGGGAAGGTTAATGTTGTATAAGGAGAGGGATGGGCTTTGCTTTCCATTATGGTGTGCTCTAGACATGGTGAACATCTGATGGTTCTCTGCCCCTACAGCCTTTAGGCTTAGGGAATTTCAACCTTTTTTCATTTTTGATTGTTTTACTGATTGCTAATCACCTGTAGAATGGATACTGAATACAAGTCAAAATGTAAAATGCAAGTAAACGTTCAAAAACAAGATGTGATCTAATACTTATTTTAGACTCAGTTAGGAAACAGACAGGATGGTTAGGTATGATGGGGAGGAGGGGGGTGGGGGGCAAGAAGTGGACTGAACCTCTTCAACTATGAGTAGGGCACAGTTCAGTATATAGTCCAATTGGTTGTTTCTTACCTATCTTTTCCTATCACTCACCCCCACTTACTTTTCCCTATCCCACCCCATCCTACATCCCTGCTCCCTCCTCATACCCATTTCTATTTGTGTTGATCTGCTTTGGTTTTGGCTATGGTTTGTTCTACTGATCATCATGGATACACTCACTAAATACATTTAAAGTCTAAAACCATCAAGGGAGATAACAGGCTGAAAAGAGATGAACCAACCAACCAGTTATGCACAGCAAAGTGTTAGTGTGTGACAGCAGTGTGGATGAAATTAAAACATACACTAATGCAACTTAAGGAATGTGGAGACGATGGGGAAGAAAGAGTCAGTCACCTCTAATGGCCAAACAAGGTCTGATCTTAGGGTAGACTCCCTTACCCTAGCACTGAGGGGTGTGGGGAGAAACAACTCAGAGGGTTAAAAAAAAAAAAAAAAGGGCAGAAGCAGTTGACCTAGAAACAGTTGCAAAACTCTCCTTTATTGAAAGAAAAAAGAAATGGAAGGGGTTTGGGGAAGAGAGAGAGATAGCAACAGAGATATGAAAAAGGAGAGACCCAGAGACGGTCTTCCGTTTGGAAGATTGATCCATTCAAGCTCATTTTTTAGAGTGTGTGTTATGCTAGAATGGACTCAAACATATGCATAGCATTGATGTGAAAGGGAGGTGTTCACGCACGGCTGAGCTTCTTTTTTCTTTTCTTTTTTTCTTTCACGCACTAGTGAATGTATAATGGTGAACATGAGTCCTTCTCCTCTGAAGTGTTATCCAAATACACACATTAAGTGTTGTTTGTGTGCAAAGAGGGATGCGTCTGGCTGAGTATGTCACTTTTTAATTTTTATGATTCCTTTATAAAGGGGAGCTTGCAGCTGTTTTCAGATCAGCTTCTTCTGATTTCTTTTCGTTTGTTTTTATGTGACTTGTTTATCTTTATCCCTCGGTGTGACAGTGCAAGGGGGGGGGGGGGGGGGGGGGGGGGGGGGGCAGCCTGTCCTGAGGTCAAATCTTGGTGAGCGGCTCTAGTTGACTGACCTCTCCTGCTGCTTCCTTTCAGTGTTTATTTAGTTCATTCACTGTATTGTTTGTCTCATCCACTCTGCTGTCATTGTCATCCATCAGCACTTTGCCATGCATTGATTGCAGTTGAAGAAATTCAGCTTGCTTCTTGCTTGCCTTATTTTGTACCCCTCTCCCTCTCCTCCACCCTGCTCCTCCACCACTACCCCCATCCCTCCCCTGACTCCCTGTTCACCCCTCCTCTGGCTGTCCTCCAACCGCCTGTTCTTTTATCCATCGCTCCTGTTCTGTTTCTGAAGTGTCCTCACTTCTGATTTTCTACTTTGCCATTCTGCTGCTGACAGCCTTTGGGGGTGTTGTTGTTTTGTGCATTTTTATGTTAGTTATTTGTCATTGTCGGATGAAGGCTTTTGTCGAAAATTCACAAGTCTGTTTTGTATTAAATAACTTTAACTTTGCACCTTATATTGTATATCAGAAAGACTTTCAGAGTGTGTTTCACAACACACACACACACACACACACACACACACACACACACACACACACACACACACACACACACACACACACGTGTGCAGGTGTGGACACAAGCAGGCAGGCAGGCATACGCATGCATAAATATCCAGAGACACACGCATACACGCTCAGTAAACACACACACATGTTTACATGTATACACACACACACACATATTACTACAGCCACAACACCACACCAAGCACCACATCACTACCTAACATTTAGTGACCGAAGATATTTTACATTTTAAAAAATGTATGAGTTGTTCATGTTGTGATTGATTGTTGAACTTCACAGATTTTGTGACACTTCGTGCAGGTGTTTTCCTGCAAAAACATGCCAGGGGCTGTGCATGTGTTGGAGTACATGCCAGATTTGACACCGCTGAAAGATTACTGGGCAGAATTTGGGCAGCAGATAGGCAAGTCAGTTCCGACTGTACTTGGTCTCTATGTACTTTTCCTACAGGCAAGTCTTGGTACATTTGTAATGGTTTGCTTTTCTGGCAACGAAAAGAAAATGGTGTGCCAATCTCACACCAGCTATGCTTCCCTTTAACTCAGTACCTGCCAGCCAGCCTAAGTCCCTGCTAGTTGAGTGATGGTCTGCATGCCTGATGTACACTGTAATGCCAGGCTGCCTAGTTGTACTCAGCTGTGCTGTGAGTTATATCACTAAATCAGCTTCCTGACTAACTAGCACATCAGATAGAAGAAATTCATTTGTTTGAAGCACTGTTACCAAATTACATTCCTTGATCATAAGCTGGCTGTCTTCTCCATTGACCGGACTAACAAACTTGCTTGAGTAAAAGAGCACTGTGGAAAAAGAAATCACACAAAAAATAGTGCACTCACCCACAACCAGCATAGAACTACATAACAAAATACCAAGTTTCATTTGATCAAGTATTTTCTTCTTATATACAAAGTGCATTCTGTCTGTATTTCCGTGTCTCTGCTGTCTGTATCCCATCTATCTTTACAATCTATTGTCTTTGTTTTCGGTTAAGCAAATCCATAGTTTTCATTTGATCTACACCAAACGTGGCATGGTGACCTATTGGCATACTGGGCGATCAAGAATACAATCAGATTTGTGGTAGAAAGCTGTATTTTATTGCGACCATTTGTTGAAGCAAAGCGATGGCAGGATTCCAAGAGTGTCAAACATATCACTGTTGGAGTTTATATAGATTAAAAACACCATGCATTCTGTCAGCCAGAAGAGTCTGTTTGGACAGCATTAAAACGTAAAGGTCTCTGGCACAATAGCTGGTTCAGACACTTTAAAAAAAATCATTTCCATTTCTTTAAGGGATTCTTAGTAGGTCTGAGGCTAATGAGAGGTTAAGGGTGGGGGGGGGGGGGAGGAGGGGTGGGGGGGGGGAAGAACCAGGGGTAGGTGAAAGGGAGGAGGGGGAGAAGTGAGAGTGGGAGATGGGGGTGAGAGACATGGGAAAGGGAAGTGAGGAAGGAAAGGGGAGGTGGCGGCTAGTCTTGAATAAATGAGAGAACAGAGTGAGTGAAAATTATCAGCCCTTGTGGTTGACTGTCGTCTCTGCTAGTACCTGTTCATGTCAATAAATCATAGTCAGTTGCAGTTTGCTGCTCTGGCAACATTTGTCACGGGAGTGTCAACTCAGATAGGTCATGCCAAATGGGAATTTGTCACAGACAGTTTAAAGCATGTTGGTTGCATTTCTTCCCATAGAACTGATTTGTTACATTCTGTGCTGCTAGTCCAACAAACAGCAACCGCTCTCATTCCTGGGACTCCTTACACAGTTTTTTGTTGGTTCTTTCCTTTGACTGTTCTTAGCTTTGTTGTTGGTACATTTATTTCATTTGACCAACAAGGAGTTTCCGCAACTGTGTGTGTTTCACTCTGCAGCGTCCATTCGTGAATAATTGTCACTATTCTTGAGTGCAGCTTTTCATTATTTTATTGTATTTCTGTTAATTCATCACAACAGCACACCAGTGGTGACACTTGGTTGAGTGAGGCCCGTAGTCAAATGTTTAGAGCGTTTGCCTGCAGAGCTGATAGTCTTGAGTTCAAACCACTTGTTCAGTAAGATTTGTAGAGCATGAAACCCGTCTCCCCCTCTGCCAAGCATTCAATGGCTAGCTCTCAGATTCAGGTCACGGAAGGTGAAGGCAGCAGAAGGAGAGGGAAAAGCTCTCATCTTCATAATGCCATACCCTAGATACAGTGAAACTCTAAGCAGTTCACAAACTCTGTTGCCATTAGGCTGTGTGACCTTAACCTTTTGACCCTTAATGGTTATATGGTATTTAAGGTCTCTGAACAAAATTCTGTATTTGATCGATACCTATTTCAATGCTAGCGGCAACAACAGTCTGCAGAATTTTATAAGAACTCTTTGTTTGTTTGTGAATGGAGTTTGTGATCATGTGATTTTGGTGGGCAGCACTTCTGTTTTGACCTTGACCTGATTGGAAGGTTGCATAGAAAGTCGGTCGCAAATTTTCTGAAAGTCTCCCCTTCCCCCTCCCTCTCCCCCACCCCACTTTTTTCTCTTGATTATGGGGAAAAAATGTAAAAAAATAAAGAAAGTTTTGGATCATGTGTTATTTTGAATGGCACTGAATATGATACCATGATAAAAGAGTCTAAAACAGCACTCAACACAACATCAATTTTTATGTACACTTAATTTTAAAGCTTCGGACACCAGGATAGTCATATTGACAAAATCTGTGATTTGAAACTAGCGACTTTACAATGTGAAAAGAGAAAACCTAGCTAATTTGTTCAAACTTGAGTGATATTACTGTTCCTCCAAACAAAAGAGACACACAACATGACACATTTCAACCTCTTTGGTCTTCTTCAGGCAAGAGAAGCAACATTCAAGACAATGAAAACAAAGAACGAACAATCACTTGTCTCCTCAGTTTTGGTGCAAAATGGATGTGAAATGAAAACGAGGCTGCTGGGAAGGATACAGTGCGAGTGAAAATGTTATAATGATAATAATAATGATGATGATAATAATGTTAAGTACAAGAGCAATGATGATGATAGAAAAATAGGATTACTGCCACTTTTAGTATTAATATGATGATAATGGGTAAAGTATTAATAGTGGCTATACAGAAGAGGGGTGGGTAATGTGGGGAGATGGTGAGAATATGTCAGATTATATTGATTTGTATGTTACTCAAATTGTACTTTTGTGATGATTATATCTTTGCGTATGTTTGGTGTTTTTGTTGTGCTCATTTCAAATATGGTCAAGCTCTTGGAGCTTGCTGCAGCTTGTGTTTTAGTGCTATGTAAGATAAGATAAGATAATGTTGCTTATAGCCCAGCCGACCGCAAGGGGCCACATCAGGGCCGTCACCACGTTAAAATCAACTCACAAGTCATTCATTCACACAATTCTTTAAAATACATCGAAAAACCATCCGAAAGTTTGTTAAAAATCTTTCCACTGTAAAAACTCAGATCCGATGAAAAATGTTAATCTCTTTCAAGAACTCAAAGATGGCATCAGGTGGGACATCTCTGAACAAGGTTTTCATGGAATCTGCCGTAAAATGTTTGTGTCTCACATCGTGCAAGTCCCAACACTCTAAAAGAATATGTTTCATTGTGAGTGGCACATGACATGGAATGCACCACGGAGCTTCTTCACTCTTTAAAAGGTACGAATGGGTAAAATACGAATGGCCGGTGTGCAGCCGGCACAGAACTGTTTCTTCTTTACGACCACCAGACGCAGATGGGAGGAACTCCTTAAGGTTTGGACGGATCTGAAAAAGTTTGTTATCCGTCTGTGTATTCCAATCCTCCTGCCAGAGGTCTCTCACATAATCGTTAATTTTGGGTTTCAGATCTGAGCAGGGGATATATATGTTGGACAGTTTCTCTCTTGTGGCATTCTTGGCTAAACGATCAACCATTTCGTTCCCTCCAATGCCAACATGACCAGGAATCCAAGCCAAAATAATGTTGTAACCATCCGCTTTCAACTTGGTCAAAAGTTCAAAAAAGTGTAAAAGTTCTGGGTGCTGAAGGCTGCGACCAGCTATGGCCTCCAACGCTGACAGTGAATCTGACAGAACCAGAAAGTCCCTCTTCTTAGATTGTGAGATTATCTTCAATGCCAGAACCAGAGCAGTAAGTTCAGTGGAATAGACAGAAGCATCTGGAGGTATATGTTTTAACAGTATCTGAGAAGGAGCCCCAGGGCAGTAGGCTGCACAGGCCACTCCATCCTCAGACTTGGAACCGTCAGTGAAAATTTTCTGATAAGATGGAAATTTTGAACAGAGGTCAGAATACAATGCCTTGTATGCCAGAGATCTGGTAGACTCTTTACGAAAAGCTGCAAGATCAAAACAAATCTCTGGTGTGAAAAAGGTCCACGGAGGCTCATCTGGAAACTTGGAAAAATCGGACACAACTCCTAAGTCTAGACCTGCATTCCGCACGTGAGGCTGCATACGAAGACCAAACGGCAGAATACAGTTAGGGTTGTTTTCAAATTTACTTTGGAACGGAGGGTCAAAAACACAGTCATAGGCAGGGTTTTCTGGTTCCGAGAACAGTCTGATATAATAATTCAGAGACAGTTTCAGCCTGCGGTTGGACAGTGAGGGTTCACCTGCCTCTGCATACAGGCTGTACACAGGGGTGGTGTGGAATGCTCCAAGACAGAGACGAAGCCCTTGATGGTGGATAGGGTCCAAGAGTTTTAGGTAAGACGGTCTTGCAGAGCCGTACACAGCACAACCATAGTCCAGTTTGGAACGGACCAAGGCTCTGTAGAGGTGCAGCAAAGTTTTCTTATCAGCGCCCCAGTCAGTGTGTGCTACAACCCGCAGAATATTCAAAGCTTTCTGGCAAGAAGTTCTGAGGTTTTTAATGTGGCTGAGAAAGTTGAGTTTCTGGTCAAAAATAACTCCTAAAAATTTGGCCTCTTTGACAGCTGGAATGGGAGATTTCCCTATTTGAATTACAGGATCTAGAAAAAACTGACGGAAATTATGGAAGTGAATGCACTGTGTCTTTGTAGGAGAAAAAGCGAAGCCATTTTCATCCGCCCTCTGATTAATTTTATCTACACAAAGCTGGAGCCTGCGCTGGACACTCGGGTACAGGCTTCCAGTTGCGTAAACAGCAAAATCATCCACAAACAATGAGCAGTCTGAACCCTGTTGAACAGATTTAACAATGTTGTTGATCTTGATGCTAAAGAGGGCAGGAGACAGTATGCTTCCTTGCGGAACACCCAACTCCTGCTCATGAACATCAGAGAGAGTGGTGCCAACCCGGACCTGAAACTGTCGTTCTGCCAAAAAATTTTGAATGAAAAGTGGAAGATGACCCCGAAAACCAAGATCATGGAGATCATGAAGTATCCCAGATTTCCAGGTGGTATCGTAGGCCTTCTCCAAGTCAAAGAAAATAGCCACTGCGTGTTGTTTGTTCAGAAAGGCGTTCCGATCAAATGGTCAACTGTGGTTCGATGTTTGCGGAAACCACACTGTTCTTTCGCCAAAAGGCCATCGGTTTCGAGTTTCCACATGAGTCTAGCATTGACCATTTTCTCCATCAACTTGCAGACACAGCTGGTCAAAGCTATGGGACGGTAGTTTGATGGGTTAGAAAGATCTTTTCCAGGTTTGGGAATGGGAATGATGAGGGCTTTTCGCCAAGAAGGTGGAAAGAAACCAGTAGTCCATACATGGTTGTAGACATGTAGCAGGATGTGCAGACCTTTTTGCGGAAGATGTTTCAAAAGTTTGTAATGGATTTCATCTATACCCGGAGAGGAATCGCTGCAAGAAAGTAAGGCAGATTTCAATTCGTTTAAAGTGAAAGGAAGATTGTAGTCTTCCATGTTATCTGATGAAAAGTTGCAGGGTGATTTTTCTTTGAGGGCTTTGATTTTGACAAAACTGGCTGATTTGTTAGAAGAGGAGGAATTCTTTTCAATGGTTGAAGCAAGCAGATTAGCAACTGCTTTTTTCTCTGTTATTAAAGAGTCAGAAAACTTGAGATGGTTCACAGTGGGACAGGTGTTCTTCCCTTTGATTTTCTTGATGATTTTCCACACTTTTTTCTTCGATGTCTTGGATGTGAGACTTGAGCAGTAGCTGCTGTTAACAGGCTGTGTTTTGTGTTGCAGGTTACACAGTTACAACAGCGGACTGCTGCAAAAGGCAGCGGCCGCTGAGACTTCGGTGCATCAGAAAGGTGATATGAACCAGGGGGTGGACAAATTTGGTGGTGAACACGAATATTTCATCGGCACCTTCAGTCCTAAGCAAGGGTGGAGAAATTCTTGGCAGGTATCACTGTCCACCACCGCTTCTGTCTGTCCACTCTCCCTCTCACTAAATTTCTAAAGGTCTGGCGTAAATGTAATGATCAGATGTGTATAAAGTTTTTCGTGTTACTCCACCTCAAATGGTTCTCATAGAATGACTTCATTTCCTGACCCACTTATAGAATGGGGGGAGGGGGGGGGGGGGGTTACATGTTTAAAGATTGCTTTTTCATCATCATTTTGATGATATGAATTGCATTGACAGTGACAGCGACTGCAGAAGAGTGTAAGAGAGTAGCAGTACACAAGCAACGCATTTCTTTGGATGTTTTTTGACATTTCATTTTTGTTGGCCAGTGGACCAAGCAGGCTGAGCTATATTTTGTTGTCATGGGAAGAACATGCTTCATCTTGGCCCAGAAACACCAGCTGCAGTTGAAGTTTGTCAGGCATCGGTTGTCTTTCCTTTTTGGGTTATTTTAGAAAACTTCTCCCTTAAGGCTGTGACCCTTTTGGCCTGTGACAGGGTTCACTGGGACACACACCCCAATTGACAACTCTCAGCTCTGTGGCAGTTGTGTGTGTGCTGCATGAGGCCCATTTATTTTACCCTGCTGTGTGGCTGGACGTGCCAGACATGGCACTTGGTTCCTCTTCTGTACTGTGGGAGGACTTCCATTAACATCTTCCTCCCCCCCCCCCCCCCCAAACGCCCTACACTCAAGTTCCCTCTAAGTTTCAGCCAGCTGACTTGGAGCATCCAGTGCATGATTTACCTTCATGCTATGTTAGGTGTATGTGTGAACGGGAGAGAGTGCTGAGTGAACTGGGGGTGCAAATCAGACTTCAAACCTCAAGCTTGAAAAGGACCTGCAGCGTTTCCCCTAGGACTGTACCCGTGCTCCCCAACTGTCACCTCTTCCCAGTCAGGCCAAGCCCTGCTTCTTTACCCTGCCGTGTGGCTGGACCTTCCAGACATGGCACTTGGTTCCTCTTCTGTACAAGGGAGGACCTCCATTAACCCCGTCTCCCCAAGTTCTCTCAATGTTCCAGCCAGCTGACTTGGAGCGGCCAGTAGAGTGCATGATTTACCTTCACGCTATGTTAGGCGTATGTGTGAACGAGAGAGTGCTGAGTGAACTAGGGGAACGAATCAGGCTTGAAAGCTCAAGCTTGAAAGGGACCTGCAGTGTTTCCCTTAAGACTGTCAAGTGAAGAGTGTCTTCTTCTGTATGACTGAAAAATAGAACTTCTGTAACTGTATTCTTAGGCCAGGACGGTGGCCTCTTAGAGTTTGTGCTTCGAGTGTGAGGCTCTCCAATTTTTCTATTGTGAAGTTGACTTTGACAGACAGAGGCAGTTTGTGAATCCAAGAAGCTAATCTGTGAGTGTGAAAGAATCCTGCCGAAGATTTCAGCAGTTTTCCCCTATATTACCTGAACTGTTATGACTCTTCTTGAGAGGGCGAGTCTCAGGAATAATTGAGGAGCTTTGGGACAAAAACTGTTCACCTTTGCTTCGGTAATTTTGTTTTTTACCTTGGAAAGTCTTCTGATGAAAAATATTTGAGATCTTAATTTGAGGAGTGTAAATAAGAGCTTCTCTATGCATTGGGAACTTCTAGTAGTCATTGTGTAGCTTGTTATAAGTGTTTCCATTTGAATTCCCTTTGGACTTGAAGATATAATGCCTTTTGGGATATTTGCTCCCCTGAATGGCAACTCTTTTCAGACCATTCTTTGCTTATGTGTGTGTGAGAGGTTTGTCTAAAAGGGTTATTTATTTCACTTTTATGTGGACATTGTGCTGTTAAATTTTGCATCGCAACTTGTTGTTTTGGAGTGAGTGGTGCAGAGTGAGATTTCTCTCTGTATTCTCTCCCTTTGCTCACCAGTTTGCCTTATCCTCACACAGGCACTCATCCAGACATAGTCCATGACTCGGTGTGTGTGTGTGTGTGTGTGTGTGTGTGTGTGTGTGTGTGTGTGTGCGTGCGTGTGTATACCACATACATTCTATAGATCTCTATTTTTCTGAGAGCTTGTTGACGCTGAGAGATGTAGAGAGGTTCGAGTGCTGTTCTGTCTGTTATCTCAAACCAAAGACGGATTCCATCATCATCCTCACAGTCATTGATCATGATCAAATAAAGAAACCTGGACCCAGTCTGTGGCTCTTGTTCCACGGTCTTTGTTTTGATCACAGTTTCAGCTTCTCATGAACATATTCAATTGCAGCAAGTATGTTTTGCATGCTGGATGGTAACTCTCACTCTGTGTTCCAACTGCAAAACAGTGGTAGTTGTCATCAACAATGTCCTTACTGTGCATTGCAGTGTCCTGTATTTGGTAGAAGAGACTTTACTGAACACCACCATCATGACTCTGTGGCAATGGAGATCTCTTTAAATTGTGATGATCAGACGTTGATACTCCCATGTGATCTAACGGTGACTGTGCTAGGTGGAGGCTGGTTATGCCTTGAGAAATTGGACAACCTCCAAAAATGAGGTTTTAAAGAGTATCATGTTGTTATACTTCCTGTGAAAGAATTGTTTTCTCTCAGAGTTCAGTCTGTCTGTCTGTCTGTCTGTCTCTCTCTCTTTCTCCTTCATGCCCATGCATGCACACAGGTACATAAACTATGAATTGCAACGTGCATCATAGAATATATATTTTGCTTCAGGGGCCAGGTCAGTTTGGTTGTAGAGCACCGGACTCATAATCCAGGGCATCCTGGGATTGTGGGTTTGAATCTTTAAAGGCTGTTTCAGTACAGGGAAATTTGTTCTATCGGACTTAACACTCGCTCTGACTCGCATTAAAAAAAAAAAAAAACGTCCTTTGAATGAGACTATAAACTAAGGTTCCGTGTGTGCACGCATGCAGAGCATCTTGCACACACGTAAAATCCCATCACCAACTTGCAGAAGAGGAGGCCACTTTTGGCCATCAGTATGGATGACATGTATACACATTGCAGGTACTAAAAGAATAAAAGAATGAGCGAAAAACAGATTGACTGATATTTGACTGAGTGATATGGGAAACGAGAGATTATAGCGCCTGGCAGGCAGCTCTTCAGTTGGCTCTACCAGTGTAGGCAACCTGTCATGCAAACAAGAGTGTGGATTGTAAAGTGCTTAGAGCTTGGTCTCTAGCAGAAAGTAGGTGCTGTGTAAGTACTCTTAATTATAGTAATAATAGTAATAACAAAAAAGATAATAAAGTAGTAACAGCAAGTGTAAAAAAAATGGTTAACTCAGTCATTGCTTTTACTGTGTTAAACAAAGAATTTTGTTGTAACTAATATTCATTGTCTCTGAATTTGTGCCATATTTATCATCATTCACTCTGCCATTTCAGCTCCCTCACGCATCCATCCAGTCACCCACCCATCCCTCCACTACACATCCTATTCACCTGTTCTTCAAGACAGCAGTCTTTTTGATTCATGTATGTTTGCAATGTTTGTTTCAGTCTCTTTTTTTCTGTAACAGGAGCTGTTCATAGGTGACATTCTACAACCACTTGTTTCAGGGGTTGTGGAAAAAGTGAGTAGCTCACAATTTTTTGTGACACAATTGTTTATTTTTATTGAAATGTAGCGTTTATTTCTTAATGTGGCTTTGAAAAAAAATTTCGTTTTTCTTTTAAGATGTTTTGGGAACTGATAGACATGGACGTAATTATGCAATCAGGAAAATGTGATGCACATGATACACTTTACTTTTCTATATTCAAGCTGACATGTGGGCACACACTTACATATGTACATTCTCTCAGGCTTATCTGAACCCACTGTGAATAATTATTCAATTTTGGGACAGGGTTCACTAAAAAGACAAGAAATGAAATCCCCAGCCAGGGTAGCTACCCATCTTCCAGTGGCATGAACATTCTGGCAGGGATGTGTCCTGAACCCATCAAGAGTGAGCTTCAGAATTAAACGTCTGTCTTTGGGAGATGTGGTTCTGGGTATGTTTGGGTACATACAAGAAGAAATGGAATATACATGATTCATGTATCAACTCTGTCGTCATATGACTTACCCCTGTGCCCCAGTGGCATCTCATGGCTTTTCTCAAATGTATTGTTTTTTTTCTACCCATGGAATTTGAAATGTTAGTTCCTGTGCCACGATTTTTCTGCGTTGCTTTGGAATTCTATCTATTCATGATAATGTGGGTTTGTTTGTTTGTTTTTACGGATTCATCTGTGATGGATTCTCCTTGGAATTACTCACACATTGGTCGTTCTGATTCACTAATGTACAGCCACACAAAGGGTAGTTCTTTCGCAGACACAGTAGAACTGTCATCAGTGAGTTAATAATTAAATATCAAGTCATCATGAGGCCTCTTATCACGCTCCTTTTTTCATGCAATTTTAAAAACATTTTTATCCTTTTGTTGATCGTATCTGTTGATGAACGTGGATCTAATGATGATACAGTGAAGTTGAAATATTCTGAGAATCAAAAACCATTAGCCTAGATGAACAGGACCATAGATCAATGAGCCAGCCATTTCCCAGCCATGTTTTTTTTGTTCAGTACAGGGACACAACTCTGCAAGAAAAATGGGCCTGGCTGCAGCGCCCTCTGCACAAGGTGTTTGACAAGGTGCCCATCACTCCAGCCATCAACCATGGAGACCTTTGCCAGGCCAACTTTGGACAAATGCAAAATGGACCCGGTGAGTATGCAAGGAAGAAAGTTTTAGTATGCAAGGAAGAAAGTTTTAGTATGCAAGGAAGAAAGTTTTGTGCTAGCTCAGATTGTGTGTTTATTTTTTTAAAGTTTTGTGAAACAATTTAGGAAAGAAAGCTGGTCCTCTTACAATTATCTAGTTGTAGTGATATTTTGCCTGCTCGATACCTGCATTGTCATAGTCAGTTTTGTGTTTAAATGAAGGAGATAAACATACACTGTAGATGATAAACATTGAAGGTGACTTCTGCTTGCAAAGTAACACACAGGTACAGGCAAACATGTGTGTGCAATTTTTCTTATAAACAGAACTGTAAACTCTTCTTGCTTGATCTGTTATTCATATCAGAACAAAGTTAGCAGCTGAGAATAGAAATATAATAACAGTAACTTGAACATGAATATCATAATGTGGGAATGTAATGGCAAAAAATATTCAAGAGGTTTGTTACATTTCTTTATCTTTGGATCCAGTTGAAAATCACATTTCAAAGGATGTGTTTGATCTTAATTTTGGGGAAGATTATGATCAGTTCCCATGTGTGATGCTAGAGGTACTTCAGTTTAGAAACAAAAAGCAGGTTAGGAGACATGTGCTTCTGTTTTGTATGTTTGTAAGTCATAGAGAGATTAGTTAGTCATATGGTTGGATGGATGAATGGATGGATGAATGGATGGATGGACATACCTGGATGTGGACATGGATGGACAGACTTTTTAAAGAACACTTTGCATTTCAGTGAATGGATGGATGGATTTTTAAAAGAAATCTTTGCACTTCGATGGATGGATGGATTTTTTAAAGAACACTTGGCACTTGAATGGATGGATGGATGAATGGATTTTGTAAAGAACGCTTTGTGCTTCAATGAATGAATGGATGGATGGATTTTTTAAAGAAATCTTCACACTTCAATAGATGGATGGATGTTTTAAAGAACACTTTGCACTTCAATTGATGGATGTATGGATGGTTTTATGTAGAAGTCTTCACACTTCAATTGATGGATGGATTTTTTGAAAGAGCTCTTCGCGCTTCAGTGGATGGATGGATTTTTTAAAAGAGCTCTTCTCACTTCAGTGGATGGATGGATGTATGGATTTTTTAAAGAACACTTCGAGTTTAAGTTTTTCACTGCAACCCGTGCTGCTTGTCATGCTTCCTTGATTGGTTTCGATGATGTCACAGTTTGGGTGTGAAAGCTTAAGGTAAATTTTTTTCACAAAAAGATGAATGAATTTTAAACCATATGAGCTTTCCCCAAAAACTTTGTTGTTGTTGTTGTTGAAACCTAATGCAGCCTGAAATGAATTGTATTGGATTGTTGATTCAGAGAATCCTTATTTATCGTACAGAATTTACAATTTTCTCTTACAACGACATTTTTTGTTGTTGTTATGACTAGATGCTTTTTTTTTTTAATATGGAAGTGTGTTCAAAAGGGACAGGGATTAGAATGGTATGATTACATCTCTTTTATTTGAATAAAATTCAGGTGTTATTTCTGCTCCAGTTTGATAATTTTAGGCATGATTTAGGATCGTGTAAGAACAGAGTAAGGCCAGATCTGTTCATAGTTATGGGGTAGATATGGTGATGAAGATATTAATGCCTCTGTGTGTGTGTGTATGTGTGTGTGTGTGCGCGCGCGGTGTGTGTGTGTGTGTGTGTGTGTGTGTGTGTGTGTGTTTGTGTGTGTGTTTGTGGGAAAGAGTAATTCATTCAGTTATGGTAGTATTTTTTACAATAGAGGGAAAGATTAATTTATGCAATTATTGTAGTATTTTTTTCAATGCAGGGAAAGAGTCATTCATTCAGTTATGGTAGTATTTTTTCAATAGAGAGAAAGAGTCATTCATTCAGTTGTGGTAGTATTTTTCCAGTACAGGGATTCATTCATTCAGTTATAGCAGTTTTTTTTTTATACAGGGAAAGATTCATTCATTCAGCAGCAGGGACATTTCCTCTTGCTTGTTAGAAACAAAGTGGTGTGTTGTGATTCTTGACCCTCTATGTACCAACTGCCCTGAAGATGTCTGTTATGTGGACGACCACAATGTTGTTCTGTTGTTGTTGCAGTGTTGTTTGATCCCTCTGTGCTGTACGCTCACAGCCAGTTGGACCTGCTCCTGTCCCATGTCGAGGCAAAATTTGACGATCGATTCTTTGAGGAGTACCATCACATTGTTCCCAAAGGACCGTTCTGGGATGAATGCATGCTGGTGTACGAGTTCTTCTACTATGTGGTGATGCTCTATCATGAGCCTGATGAGAAACTAAAAACCTCCATGCACGCCACCTCTGACCTGGTGAAAGAAATGTTGAAGACCAAGTTTGGAGCCGAGTGATAGGGTAGGATTTGGTTGAAGACATTGTGGAATTCTGTTGTTTGTTTTTTTTTCCATAACTGGCATCACCTACTTGAAACCAGTTGTTGATTCTGTGCCAAAATCCTGATTTCAGGCATCTTTCAAAACATCTATGCAAAACACTTTTTGTTTTTTACACATGTTCCTACATCTCCATCATAGAACAGCTGGTACTTTTTTTTTTCTTCCATACTTGCTCACTCTCATTCTTTTTGTTCATAATGTATATGGATGCAGAAACTCATAAATGAACTTTAGCAATCAAAGAAAGAAAGAAACAAATTAAAAAAATGCATCTGCTTCGCATCAGCATTGACAGCCAGGTAAGAATGCAAAGGTAAATCAGAGCTGCCCATTATTAGGGCTTGTTTGTAATATCTCTACTGAATTTATATATTGAAACACATTGTAAAATTGTCGGCATTTCTGACCTTTCACCTTTCTTGGTGCATGGCAGTCTGTCCAGAGGGCACAAATGCCATAAAGTCCAGTGAAGACATTTCAGTGCCATAAAGTCCAGTGAAGACATTTCAGTCATGGCCAGGTTTCTTTTGAAGAAAAGTTTGCTGGTGGTCAGACAAAAGCACAAAGACAGTGTTGTTTTAATACTGATGTAGATACCTGTGCCTTTGATGTTCATAGTCAATCTGTCTAATATGCACTTGCCACTGTCAGTCATGGGGGTCGCTGGGTCAGTCCTCGTTGCCACATGTGCACACACTCAACAAAACCACTTTAACTACATTCTTCTTTCCAGTTGATTTTACGCAGTGCATGCGTTTCACATACCTGTTTACCTATACAATTTTGCCATATTTTGTATGCATGTTCGGTGAAAATACGATGAAAATATGATGAGAATGACGAACTGGGGGGAAAAAACCATGTCAGTAAAAAAATCTCGAGATGGGGTTCTTGAGCAGTAGCTGAACTTGCATTGTGTAACCATTGCATTCCTACGCTGTCACCAAAGAACGAAAACTCGCACTAATTCATGGGTGCGAACTTGTGTCTGCATGACCTAGGGACAACAGCAGGGACAACAGGTTCTGAAATATTACAAAAAAAAAACAAAAAAAAAACTGGTGAGAAAGCCAGAATTTGTGCCAAAGTATGCTGATGAATCAGTTTTGAAAGTAATTTGTATTGGAAGAAATCTATTTTATGGTAGATACTGGAAGATCAGGTATCTCTCTACTGTCTACCCTCTGCCATGTGATGCCCATAGATTAAAAAAAAAAAAAATCTTCCCACCACCCCACCCCTCCCCCCCCCCCCCACCCCTCCCCCCACCCCCCACCCCCCCACCCCTATTGCCCGCTTTGACCAAAATTTGGAGATTTGTACACATGTTTTATAGAAAATACCATTTTTGTTGAAAAGTACAGTTGCAGTTTTAGGATAAACAAGTCTGATTTCAATGTTGCTCATTCATGTATAATTCACTGTGTTCATTACTAGGTGTATTTTGAATTGGTAGATACTCTGGGTGATTGAATTTATCACTGAATCTGTCAGCAAAAGCGCTCACTGTTTCTGAAGGGAAGTAAGCCACAAACTGTAAGGGTTATCTGCTTTTGATCCTGCAAATTGATTCTGATTTGAAAGTTGCAGACAGTATAAACAGGGAAGATACTCCAGATGCATCACAGTTCTAATTTGTCAACACTGTGCTGTCATGTTGCTGACAGATTTGACCAATATTGAGCAATACAGGATCAGGACTTCACACCTCATAAGTTGCCATGTGTGCAGGCACTGTAAGAGCAAACCGTTCAGCTAGTTGAAGTTGTTGAACAAACAGCAATGTCATTAATGCAAAACATTAGGAAAAGCAAGTGCTTCTCAATCTCAATATTAGTATAGTTAGTGCTGATGTGATGCTGTTTGTATTACCTGTCAAACTATATTGTGTATAATATTCATTTCCTGCAGCTTGGAGTGACATCACAACCATACAGATTGAGGGCTCATTCAGTCATGGACATGTGCAGTTTCTCTGACTGTTATTTTAGAATTGCCTGTAGATGAAAAGACATACATGGGAATCTTATATTGTTTTCTTTTTAAATTGGCTTATGAAACTGCGAACTATTAATTGAAAAAGAAAAAAAAAAGGGATATCAGGTGGTTGCATTTTTTATCGTCTCAGCTCCTCAGATCTCTTATGCTTATGTGCCATATTATCCATGTTCCAACTGCGGCACATTTCTTACACTTAATTTGTTCAGCAGTAGTATTGATTAACTCATTGAATTGTGGTGGAAACAGTATTTGGACATGGGCACTTGTACTTGCTGCTGAAAATGTTGAAAGTATTCCTTCAACAAAAATACTTTTTCAAATCATATATTAAGAAAACTATCCACCCTACTGCTATTAGGTCAAATTAAATCTAGTCTTCGGTTTTTGTTCTGTTCGGTGATGTTTATTTTATATTTAATATATATTTGTAATTGTATGTATAAAATTGTTGATTTTTTTATGATTTATGATACACCGCAACTTGATTGTGTTAATAAAAGTACATTTCTGTTGTTCAGTGAAAATCATATTAAGCAGACTCCATTTTAGTTCAGTGTCACTGCTTCACTGCTAAGACGTAATGAATGTAGACTGGCATACATGGATTTGTGAATGTTAACTGTACTTAATGCTGCGATTAGAAAAATGTGTTTTGATTCACTTGAATAAACTGATGGTGTATCATGTGAAAGTGATGAAAAAAAGAAAGTGTTCTCTGATCTGTTCTGTCTGCTCCTCCCTGCCACAGGAATGTTGTCAGTATTGATGAGCACCTTCATCAGCAACCCTCTGGAAGTTAGAGGCATAATTCTCCTCAGTCCTGGCTGGGTGATTGTCTGTTTGTCTCTCTGTCTGTCTGTCTGTCTGTCTGTCTCTTTCCCTCTGTGTGCGTATATGTTCAGTGCTATTTAAACTTCTTTGCTGGGAATGAATCATTGATTTTCTAAAGGATCAAAACTGATTGTGAGATGCATAAGCAGCGTATGCAGTGGTGACTGATCGATATAAAATATACACAATCATATCTCACACATAGAGCAAAGAGAACACATTGAATACACCATAGGTAATCTGAATTTCAGTGTGATAGTTTTCCTTACCAGATATACCCCAGACACCCTTTCCCCACATAACTGTAAGGTCAGTTAATTATCGTTCTTAAGTCAAGGTGCATGTTCTTCTACGCCTGATGCTCACCCACAATGAAAATGACGGCAGAAGTTCTGAGTTCAGGCCAGCAGTTTTCTGACCTGAAACATCTGGCAAACACCGTTCACAGAACATGGGACTTTGGGGAGACGTGAACACATTACGAAAGGAAGTGTAAGTTACAGACTTGTCATGTACTCTCATACCTAAATGGTAGTCTTCAGCAACATCATCATCATCATCATTATCTTCATGTTTATGGATCATTCTTTGCAAAAAAAAAGTCACAGTTTCTGTGACGTTTATGCCCTGCTGTTGTGATGACCTCAGTTTGAGTTTCCTTTCCATGTCTACACCTGTTGCGACTTCATGTCCTAGATGCCAGTATTACTGTCATTGGACACATGTGGTAGCACCCTCTTCAGAGGGGAAATTCACTTACACTGGCGCTATGTCTGAGCAATTAGTGACATCAATATGGGGCATAGTAGGTTAAGTCCATCGGATGTTGACTGATAACAGATACCATCAAAACCATTGAAGTGACCTGGTGGCAGTGCACAGCTTCCTTTGGTTAATTACTTCCTGGCGGCATGATGTGGATTGCCTTCTGTTGACTGCCTGTATTGGAGTTGCGACAGGATGATGCTGAATGTGACTGTGTGTTGGGAAGTTGAAATGAGGTTTGTGGGAGTTATGCCACCAACAGGAAGAGGAGATTGCAAAATGCTAGATGATCAAACAAAGTAACCAAAGCAGTTGTTCACACACTGGAAGTCTGCAACAGCATCTTTCACACAAGTCAGGAGGTCACACTCATCTACACAGTGACAAATTGAACACAACACCTGTTTACAGCTTTCAGCTTCAGTTGAAGAGGTCTCTTTCTCCTTGTACATGTGTATGCTTAGCAACATTAGTTGCTAACATTGGTATACCTAGAATAAGAATAAATATGTGACTTCCCCATCTTTCACTTCAGCCCTTTAATACTTGGCTGCTGTAGTTGGTGACATGATTCATTAATTGTACAACTTTTTCACTTCAAAAGATGTAGCCATTCACATTTTCTCGTTTTCTGCCTTCTCTTTTTCAGTCTTTGCTGTTTTTGTTTGTTTAGCAATCAAAGCAGATTAGCTACAGAATTTGGCCAATACAACTCCCTCCTTGCAATGGATTCTTTTAGTTGCTCTGAATGCATGTTGCTTGCTGCATAACAGCTGATTGTCTCATCTCAAGCAATAGCACTTGAACCACCTATCATGCATGCTGTATTGTGGTCACTTCAGTTTTACTCATTTCTAAAGGAGGTTCCATTGTGCATAGCATGCAATGAATCACTCGGCATTATTGAGCATTTTGACTGAGTGTTGGGATGTACAACATCAAAAGCATTGACATTTTCCATGCTGTTCCATGAAAACTTTGTTCCAAGATGTTCTGCCTGGTGTGATTTGTAAAGTTTTTAAAGGAAATGAATATTTTTCACTTGATTTGACATAGACATGGTTGTGATAGAGTACTAAATCATTCTTTTTGGTTGATGACCTGACTGGCTTCTCAGCTTTAGCCTCAGCATTTTACTTGCTATATTAACCTTCTTGCTGCCCAGATGTGGTTTTCATAGTCAGCTTGGCTGTTAACAGTACGACAGGACTTGACCATAACATAAGATGTACTGGGAAGAGAAAGAAAAATGCTTATCATTATGTTTACAATTATGTAAGGTACAGAACTGTTGACAACCAGGGGAAAAACATTTCAGCTTCCTCCAGAAATCTTTAAAAAAAAAAACAACTAACATATAAATCAAGAAAGGGCAGTGTGTGTTTGACTCTCATGTGACAAATACCGCAGGTGAATGAAAGGCAAATGAAAAAAGAAAAAACAGCGGGATTCAGAATTGATTCCAGCTGATTTTTTTGTAGGATGATAAATTTGTTGATGCCATGTCATATTTCTGTGGTGATCCAAAAAATCAAAAAACACAAAAGAAAAAAAAAAAAGAAGAAGAAAAGTAGTAGGCATCCCACTATCATATTCATACTTTTGGTAAAGACCGGTCTTACATTGTAAAGGTTCCTCACACACACACACACACACACACACACACATACACACACACACACACACACACACATATGCACATGCACACACACACGCTTACACTCCATAGCACACAACTTGATATCACACGCACACACACACACACACACACACACACACGCGCGTGCGCGCACACGCGCCCACCAACCCACCCACACACAGTTTTAAAAAAAACTGGAGAGCCGCTTGACTGACAGCCACTTGATGCCACCAACCAGAAAAGTGATGGGCACATACAACCCTTCTGTCTCACTGCGCCTGGCGTGGGTAGAGTTTGCTTCAGCTGTTACCTGTAAGGGTGAAGAACATCAGCAGCGGTGGAGTGAACGTTTTCTTCTCTGTTTTCTCTGCTACAACTGCGCATCAAACACAGGCAG
>CM065717.1:45997918-46012918 GCA_033310375.1 Conus canariensis
GTTCAGTCGTCAACTTTTTTTTTTCCCCTTTGTTTGAGGACGCGGGCTCGTTTTGGTGTGTCTGTCACATGCATGGTGTTTCATAAATGAAATGTTGTTTACTGCATGTGTTACGTATACGAAGGTGGCTGTGAAAACTGGACACTGTCGAAGGTCACTGATTTTGATAAATAGATAAATAAATCCATAGATGAATAGATGAATAAGTAAGATATAGATAGATAGGTAGATAAATAATGACATAGGAAGCAGAGATGTAACGGTGACGTACAGAAGCGAACAACATTTTTCTAAACCTAAGATCAGTTGTTTCAGATTTGTTATTAAGAAAAAAAAACATATGTACTCTCTCTCTCTCTCTCTCTCTCTCTCTCTCTCTCTCTCTCTCTCTCTGTGTGTGTGTGTGTGTGTGTGTGTGTGTGTGTGTGTGTGTGAATGCCATGGAATGTGTCGACATAATCCTGAATACACTTAAATTCACACTGAGAGATACTGAACTTCATATTGTTGGTACACCTCAGGCAATGGTATACACGAAACTGAAACATGAGAAGAAAAGAGAAAGATACACCCGAAGGGGCGGGTAGGACCCAGAGAATTGTCCTGAACTGCCGAACAAACCAGCTGGGAGCAATCCTGCACCACCCTTGGAAGCCTGCGCTGTGTTCACATAGGGTGCAGACACGCACACGTGAAGGAACATAATTATGATTGCTCCCTGGCAGATGTCATACTGTAATGACCACTGGACGTGACACGGCAGAACCTCCACGGGAGTATTTCCATGGGTGTACCAGCCTGTATTTCATGACCGCAGAAACGCCACCGCCAAGCAACTGAAACAAATGAGAAATACACGCCACTGGAAAAAAAATGTCAAGGATTTAATTTGTGTCGGCGGTTGCACGGTGGTGAGTGGTGGGGGTGGTGGTGGTGAGACCGGAACAGAATGCAGCCGTGTAACTGAAAATAAGTCAAAATACAAAGGTTAGTTCAGGTTAAAGTCTCATAGCCTAAAGGGAGGTAAACTGCCGGATGTTCGCAGTGTTTTGGGGCACGGCGTGACAGAAGGCGGAGCAGTCCCTTTCCTTCCGCCGCCTTAAATCTTCCCTGAACTGAATCATGAACCCATTTACCGCTGGGTGGACACTGACACAGGGTTTTAAAACCGCAATTGACTTGGGGTGCCGGAATACCTCAGTTGGTATAGCGCTGGACCCGCGATCATGAGGTTGCGGGTTCGAATCTTCGCTGGGCCGTTCAGATGTATGGTTTGTCCCTCGGAGTTAACATTGGTTCTGACTCCATTTCCCCGAAAGTCCTTCGAATGAGACTACAAACCGTCGCTTTGTGTTGCGAATGCAAGCATTACATCTTGCACACATGTAAAATCTCATCACCAGCTTTCGGGCGAGAAAGGCCAGTTTGGTCGTGGGTATGGATGACACGTATAGCCTATACCTTGCATACACCGAAAAGAATGAAAGAATGAATGAAAAACTGAGTGACTGATAATCGACTGAATGACACGTAAAAACGACTGAATGTAGCGTCAGCAGGCAGCTCTTCAATCGGCTCTACCCAGGTAGATGGCCCATTATGTAGACTAGAGTGTGGACTGTAAAGGGCTTAGAGCTTGCTCTCTAACCTGGGATAGTCGCTACAGAAGTACTCTTAATCATAATAACAATAGTAATAATAATAAAGATAATAGCAGAAGTAATAATGATAGGCTAATGATAACGATAATGATAATAATTACAACAACAATAATACTAAACAATATTAATAATGATAATAATAGTAACAAGAATAACAATATTAATAACAATAATAATAATAATGATAATAATACGATAAGAAGAAGAAGAAGACGAAGAAGAAGAAGACGGGCTGATCTGGCAACCTAGCAAAAACAAATAACCGCACAAAACAAGGCATTGCCCTTACCATGGCTGTGTGGAGAGTATTCTCCTCTCTCTCTCTCTCTCTCTCTCTCTCTCTCTCTCTCTCTCTCTCTCTCTCTTTCTGTGCTGTATGTGTGTGTGTGTGTGTGTGTGTGTGTGTGTGTGTGTGTGTGTGTGTGTGTGTGTGTGTGTGTGTGTGCGTGACGTTTGACTAAGAAGACGTGTGTGTGTGTGTGTGTGTGTGTGTGTGTGTGTGTGTGTGTGTGTGTGTGTGTGTGTTGGGGTTAACGACTGTTTGCGTGACGTTTGACTAAGAAGACGGTTTTCCAAAAATTCACTCGTCTGATTCGTGATGGGCACTAAGTAAGTGTCATTCTGCAACCTGCTTTATGTGTTAACTTGTGTCTTGGTTAGCATGGGTAGGGTATTACCCCTAGGAAGTGAAAAGACGGTGGCAAAGAGGAGGGGTGGTGATGGTGGTGGTGGTGGTGGTGATGGTGCAGACTTGTCGCAGTCCATAGAATGTGGAGCGGCCATCAGTTTCGCAGGACGTCGAGAACTCATTAAGTGCAGAATGGTTCCCTTCCATTTGAAAGTTCTGTGCTTTTAGTCGCTTTTCAGATAGTGTCTTTGACTCTGCCTGTTGTTGACTGTAACCCGGGATTCTCTTCAGAGGGCACGTAAGACCTCATGGCAAAAGCTTGGCTGTGTCTGGAGTTGTACTGTCGTCACCTGTCAGCGGAACAGCAATGAGTGAGTCTGCAGAATGTACATGGCAGTAGCTTGATGGTGGCGTTTTTCGCTGGTGGGCTCCCAGCTGGTTAGTTCGGCAGTTGAGGACAGTACTTCTCTGAGTCCTCCTCTGCACCTTCGGGTGTGTGTTTTTCTTGGTGTGGTTATTAAATTTTTGTCTTCGGTTGTTTAGTGTTGTTTCATTTTTTCCCCAATCTTTGTTTACTTCTCTTCTGTGCTTGTTCTGGAAACTCTTTAACCGTCTTTCTGGTCACCCGTGTATTACCTGACATGTCAACTTTTTTTTCATTGTAATGTGGCGACCAGCTGAGTAACTTGTGGATAACCCTGGCTCTGGGCCCGGGCACCAGAAATGCTGAGTAACATTTGAAAGAACCTACTATTGTCTGGGGGCCGGAATAGCTCAGTTGGTAGAGCGCCGGACTCGTAATCCAAGGGTTGCGGGTTCGAATCTCCGCCGGGCCGTTTCGGTACAGGGGGGGGGGGGGGGGGGGGGGTTCCCTCGGGGTTAACATTAGTTCTGACTCCATTTCCCATACAGTCCTTCGAATGAGACTATAAACCAACGTTCCGTGTGTGAACGCAAGCATAACATCTTGCACACACGTAAAATCCCATCACCAACTTTCGGAAGAGAAGGCCAGTTTGGCCGTTGGTATGGATGACACGTTACACATAGCATGCACCTTCCCCGAAGATGGAGTATGGCTGCCTTAATGACGGCATGAAAAACGGTCATACACACAAAATTCCACTCCCTTTGTTGGGTAGATGGGATTAATACTTGTCTGTCCATATAGGGAGTGTCTGCAGGAGTATCAGCCTGCGTACGCAGAAGAAGAAGAAGAAGGATACATTGTCTAAAGTGTACACTAGTTGTCCATTCTGCATAAATTTGAATAAATGGCCTTCTGATATATATATATATATATATATATATATATATATATATATATATATATACACATACATACACACACACACACACACACACACACACACACACACACACACACACACACACACACAAGCGCTTACGCGCTTCGACCCCGTCTCGCCCCGGCGAATTTGTCTGTCGTGTAGTGTTCCGATGTCCAGTTTTGCGTCTGTGGACGCAAATTGCGTCACGACGCAATGCGTCAGGTGATCGCCGACCCAACGTTGCTGTTTGTAGGACACCAAGGATACTTGATACCAAATTTGGTGGCGATCGGCCTGAAACTGTGGCCGTGTATAAGCGAACAGACAGACAGACAAACTGAGCTTTATATAATAGATATAAGATATATATATATATATATAGTTGTTGTGTGTGTGTGTGTGTGTGTGTGTGTGTGTGTGTGTGTGTGGAGAGAGAGAGAGAGAGAGAGAGAGAGAGAGAGAGAGAGAGAGAGAGAGAGAGAGAGAAGATTTACATTTAAATGTTTTATATTTTCAGACGACTTTTTTTTTTTTTTTTTTTTTAATCCTGGGGCCGGGAAATCAAGCGAAATTGTTAACAGCCTCAACACGGCTGATTCACGCTTATCCGCCTTAAGGATATTGATAATCATTATAGCTATCACAACATTAACTGTTCGTGTTGCTTGTTCTTTCCGTCGGGAGATAAATGAAGTCGTTCCTCTCTCTCAACCTTCTCCTCTCTTCCGCTCCCCCTCCCCCGCGCGACTTTGAGAGCTGTGAAAAGAACCTAGTGTGGTAAGTTAGGCTATAATGATAAAAACAAACAAACAAACAAACACAAAACACAACAACAACAACAACAACAACCCCTGTCAACTCCACTACTCCCACGGGCACTCCGCTCTCACGTGAGACTCCACAGTGTTGTCGCGTGGCTGCGCAGCCTTTAGCACGCTGTCTGAACCAGGTGGGAATGGCCCACGGGTTTCAAAAGCCGGGTGAGTCAGCAGGGTTCACCTTTCATTCCCAATTCAGGAAGTCAAAGGTCACATTCGGTGGGCTGACTGGGCCGGGTGTATCAACGTGGAGTTAGATAGATAATGTGGCTTATAGCCCAGCCGACCGTAAAGGGCCATATCAGGGCTGTCACCGCGTTGAAGTCAACTCACAAGTCATTTGAAAAATAAAACTCATTCACACAACCCTTTAAGATACCCCTTCTAAAAACAGACCTGAACTTTCGTTAAAAAGCCTTCTTCCGTAAAATCTTAGATCAGATAAAAATGTTGATATCCTTCAGAAATTTAAAAAATCACATCGGGTGGGACATCTTTGAACAAGGTTTTCATAGAGTCTGCTGTAAAGTGTTTATGTCTCACATCATGCAAGTCACAACACTCTAAAAAAGAATACGTTTTCTGTGAGTGGTACATTACATGGAATGCACCCCGGAGCTTCTTCACTATTTAAAAGATAAGAATGGGTGTAATGTTAGGTGTGGCCTGTATGCAAACGGCACAATACTGTTTCTTCTTTATGGCCGCCCCTGGAACATTGTAAAAACTCTTTCAGGTTTGGACGGATTTGGAAGTTTATTATCTGTCTGCCAGTTCTGTTCCTCTTGCCAAAGGTTTTTGACATAAGCCTGGGCTTTGGAGTATCGATGTCGAGGTTCTGCAGGAAAGCGTTAAGAAGGGACTGAAGTAGTCATGGCCGTTAATTACATAAGCTAGCCAAGGAAGATTCTGGTTGTGACGATCCTCCCTGCCACTGAATTATACACACGTACCACTGAACTGTACACCCTCTGAAAGGGAGTGTTCGCCAGTAAAAAGCCTTCCTGTCATTCGATCCCTTTCCCACTCAGGTTTTTGTTTCCTGTTTTCTGTCACTGTGTGTGTGTGTGTGTGTGTGTGTGTGTGTGTGTGTGTGTGTGTGTGTGTGTACGCGCGCGCTTGTGTGTGTGTGTGTGTGTGTGTGTGTGTGTGTGTACGCGCGCGCTTGTGTGTGTGTGCGTGCGTGCGTGTGTGTGTGTGTGTGTGTGTGTGTGTGTGTGTGTGTGTGGTGTGTGCGCGCGCGCGCGCGCGCTTGTTGTGTGTGTGTGTGTGTGTGTGTGTGTGTGTGTGTGTGCCCGCGAGCGTGCGTGTGTGTGTGTGTGCGCGAGCTTTGTGTGTGTGTGTGTGTGTGTGTGTGTGTGTGTGTGTGTGTGTGTGTGTGTGATCACAAAGAACAAAACCAGTAGACTGTATCCCGGCCTTCTTCAAGAGAGTTTACGAGCTGACCATCAAACAATCCAGTCCCTACGATTCGAATTAAAACAGAAGTGAAAAACACTTTTAAATAATCCCCAGTGCGTAGTCACCCGTTCGTTTTTTTTTTTTTTTTTCAATTATGTGCGTCTCTCTCTCTCTCTCTCTCTCTCTCTGCAACCATGCAATATTTGCAGACTGACTGTGTGTAAAGTAGGCTATCATACACAGTCTGATGTAAATATTCTGACCGTGGAAGAGAATCGTGACTTTTGTAAACCACATTCATGCTTGTACAGGCATTCAACGACAAACAGGGCAACTCTTGCCTCCCATAATGAAATAGATACACGCCCATAACTCCAAACGAATGCTGCTTACGACACCGAATCGCCTGGCAGAAATGACAACACACAGCACCACACAGAACAAATAAAGGGATATCTCCGTGTTTGGAGACAGGGGCTGTCACCTTGTTTGTTCAGAGTTTTCGGTGCTGTCATTTCTGCTAGGCGATTCGGTGTCGTGAACAGCATTCGTTCCGAGTTATGGGCGTGTATTCTCGTATATTAATTATTTCATTAAGGGAGCAAGAGTTACTCTATCTGTTCTTTATTAACTGTTTCCTGCCTCGTTCAACCTTTCCATTCAGGCATTCAAAGAGTTGAAGCTGGGACTGGTGTCTGAACAGTTTCTCCGTTGACGAAAATTCTCCCTCCATTCAGGACAGTAGGTTGTGACGCCCTGTCAGGGTATCAGGGTATCCATACGAGAATACAATGGAGGTAAGGTCGAGTTAGGAAACACACACACACACACACACACACACACACACACACACACACACACACACACACACAACAACAACAACAACAACAACAACGATTGATCTGCCAGTCTCACGGAGAAATGGGGATAGTGTTGGTCTGCTTAGATCATGTGATGGTTGGTGTGTCTTCATATTAGGCTATTCATATTACAACTGTATAGACCTATCTTTCCCAATATTTCGGCCCTATAGCCTTCTCCAGGGGAATATATTCACTGAACGAGAAACGATCCAACATAAACAACACGAAATTTTTTTTTTTTTTTTGTAGAAAAGGTGAAAAATGCTTACATCTTACGTCAAATTTACAATAAAACTGACGCATGGTTTTTGCTGACGTTGGTTCAGTTATAAATTTGAGCAAACGGACCATACGTGAGTTTAAGACAAGCAGCAGAGCAACGAAGCTAATGATTTGCACAAAGGGCTTACATGTATGAGTCTTTTATTATAGGTCTGAGCTTACACACGGCTAATTGCCTTAAATTAGTGGTGTGGACGTATGTGGCAATGCAGTTTTCGTTGAACGTACGCATGGATGACCTTGACCTATTCACCCAGCAAGCGCACTAATGATAGCGTAACAGTTGTATCTGTGGGGTCGAATATCAACCGCCTAGGGGAAAAAAGGAGGGGAAAAAAAAGACAAGAAAAGAAAGAAAAAGCAAAAGAAAAAGAAAGAAAGGAAAAGAATAATAGAAGATCCAGTTCTGTTCTTACGGCTAACGCAAGAGCCAAAGTTCAAATAACTTTGCGATGACGACTTTTCTTATCATCGCTGGCTTTAGCGCCCCTGTGCAGTGAGCGCACGAGCTGAAAACGAGGTGAAAGACCAAAGGTAAAAACGACGAGCTGACAGTGGCATTGGTGTTGACACATTGGCGTGTGGACAATGGTATTCTCAATGTTGGTACAACGATGCTGAGTCGGCCTACGTCTGTGGATCACCTTAATCTTGTACAGAAGCCCAGAAAATCTGTTCAACAACGCTCCTCCTGTTTATTGCGACAGACACAACATAATACTTTTTGAAATTATCGTTCTGGGTGAGACTTTCCGATTCTAAAATACCTGCGACCAAATTGCGGATTGCCGGTGCCGAGGCTGCAGCGGGCCGGGTTAGGCTGTGGCTGTGGACGGGGGCTCGCAATAAGCGGCGTGGCTGCAGTGCCACTGAGGTGGCACAGAAGATGGGGCAGAAAAAAAAGGTACAAGAACGGATGCTTGTTTTCTGTGCACGAACCGAACCGCATGCACTGAGAACTTCGTGCTTCGTGACGTAAGTTGCTGACGTCTTATGTCGACCCTGTGTGACGCTGACTTCCTATCTGCAGTGACATTAACCCTTACTCCCACTTATCTGCAGCAGCTGAAGGGTCTTTGCAACAGCCGAGACGAGTTGCGTAGATGCGAGGACTCGCGAGGTTGCTTGCTAGCTTATCCTTGCGGCGAGGGATATGAGAGACGAGAGGACTGAAAACGAGCAACGGACAAACAAAATTTAAAAAAAAAAGAAAAAAAAAGAAAAAACAAAACACACACACAAAAAAAAAAAAAAAATCAAATAAACAATGTGACTTCTTCTTAAGCTGTCTTGCTGTTGAAGGGTCTGCGTTTTGATCGTTTTCATGAATCAGTCAGAGAATGTTACAGCGTTTTATGGTCCAATCACATGATGTTACAAATGTCAGCCATTTATCCTCGCATGCGAGAGAGCTCTCAGGCAGTCCAGCGAACTCTCGCTTTTCTGTCACCCCCGATCGCCACTAAAGTGTGTGATGAAACACTGACACTCGCAAGCAAGCAAGAATTCTCGCCACCTCGCCTCTCTGAAAGGCTCCTCTGTATGAGAGTGGCTCAATGGCCCAATTGCAAAGACACTTCCAACTCTGGACGAACCGCAGGCCCTGACATGATATTATCGTTAGAAAGTAAAAGAGACAGGGATCGACTGAAGACATGCATAGCTGCCAACCCTCCCGACTTTTTTCTTGAATTTCTTTAATTTGGACGTTATTCTCCGAATCCCGAAGTTTAATGGAAACGTTCCAGAATTTCAAAATTTTGTTTAAAAACGTCGGGTCAAGGGGGTCATTTTTTTTTAAATAGGGATCATAAAAAAAAATTGCAGAATAAATCCCAGATCACGTTATGTGGATGTTGGCTATCATAAGTATGAAAAAATGCATTTTCCTTTTTTAACCCCTTCTTTTCTCAGCTGAAAGATAATGGGGGTAGAAATGCTTCAGTCAAAAGCCACACTGCCCTGTCTTCAGCCCACCCTATCCACTTCATCCCCTGGTTCCAGAATTTGGGCTCCAGAGGGCTGGCAGCTAGGCATATGTCTTGCCTACATTGCCATGGGACACCTGTTGTAGAATGGGAAACTCAAGCCTTGTACAGTTCACTTTAGTTCCTCTCCGACCAGATCCAGCTGAAACTCTTTCCATCTGCCTCTATCATTGCCTCCAAGGTTCTGGTCCTCTTCTTACCAGAAATCCCGGGCTGTTTCGTGAAATCGCAGACTGATGAGCCTGCAACCTCCCTCGCTCCAACCTCAATAGCCATGACTTCTGGCTTGGAAGCCAGATACCCTCAAACCGTTGGCTAGTCTGGCATATTTCTCAGTCTTGTAGGAAGACGTGAGCTTGTTCCTTTCTGATTTTGTATGACACAGTGAGTTCCAGCAGAATCAGCTGATTTGATGAACCTGAGTGGAATACATTTCCCGGTGAAAATGGTGACAGTAAGTAAGAGTGAAAGAATGCTGGCGCGGATCCCGTGCGGCCAAGAATATGATCAGAGTCCAGTTAGTCAGCTGTTATTTTCATGCAATGAGGTGGATGATCAACTTTCCAAGAATGCCACAAAGAAAGAGTTGAGTAGATTATCTATACCTAACACAGCTCCGAAACCCAAAGCTCAGGTTCACGTCAAAGACCTCTGGAAAGTGAAATGGAACTTGCAGAACTGTTCCAAATCCGTCCAAACCTGAAAGGGGTTTTGCAATATTCCAGGGCCGGCTGTAAAGAAGAAACAGTCTTGTGCCGTTTTTATATCCATTCTTAAATTTTAAAAGACGAAGAAGCTCCGTTGTGCATTCCAAATCATGCACCACTCACAATGAAACGTGCTCTTTTAGAATGTAGGGACTTGCATGATGTCAGATAAACAGCTTCACGGCAGATTCCATGAAAACCTTGTTCAGAGATGTATCGCCTCGATGTGATTTTTAAAAATTTCTGTAAGAGATCAACATTTTTCATCTAATCTAAGATTTTACGGAAGAAGGATTATAACGAACATTTCCGGTGTGTTTTTAGGTGTGTTTTCAGTTAGTTGCGTGGATTTTTAAAAATATTGACTCGAGAGTCGACTTCAACGCGTTGACAGCCCTGGTATGCCCCTTGTGGTCGGCTGGGCCATAAGCAATATTCTCTCTCTCTCTCTCTCTCTCTCTCCTCTCTCTCTCGTTTCTGACATAATACAATAGAAGACGGAGACAGTCCCAGGGAAGATAAAAATAAAACATTGTAAGTCACATGGGAAGCTAAGTGGGAAAACAAAAGTAAATTTTCGGCATAGCAGATGACTGATATGTGAAATGAAAATATCGGCCGGGTTTTAAGTAATCAGCCGATATTACTGTCTCCATATAACTTTGTGTTGACTTTGTTCAAGTCAGGCACACAACAGTTTTATCTGAGGGCTCAAAGTTCAGACTTAAGAGCATCGATTGTTCAGTAATACTGTCGGCCTAACTGACAAGAATCCCACTGCTATGGTGGACCATGTTGCTTCCTTATCTGACCTACTAAACAGATACAACATGTTGTGATTGAGGCAGAGAGAGAGAGAGAGAGAGAGAGAGAGAGAGAGAGAGAGAGAGAGGATGTATGAGAGAGAGAGAGACTGTGAGAGAGAGAGAGGAGTGAGAGAGAGAGAGAGTGTGTGTGTGTATATATTATATTATATATATATATATATATATATATATATATATATGTATGTGTGTGTGTGTGTGAGAGAGGGAGAGAGAGAGGGGGGGAAGGGAGACTTTGTGAGAGAGAGAGGGGGAAAGGAGGATATGGAGAGAGAGAGAGAGACTGAGAGAGAGACTGTATGTGAGAGAGAGATAGACTGTATATGTATGAGAGAGAGAGAGACTGTGTGTGTGTGTGTGTGTGTGTGTGTGTGTGTGTGTGTGTGTGTGTGTGTGAGAGAGAGAGAGAGAGAGAGAGAGAGAAATGTTACCATACATATCCGAACCAACACCCTCAGCCCCGATTTCAGTTTGGGACAGGACACGATAAGAGCTCGTCGTTACGCAGCCTGCGGCTTGCATGACGGAGTTTTCTGACGTCATACCTGTCACCACCGAACTTTTCCTGTATCCTGTAAGGAGAGCCTTCTTCTCCTTTAACACCTGGAAGTCAATGGGCTATCACATTGAGGAAATGCACGTAACTGCCCCGGACGAAGGGATGGGGATGGGGGGGGGGGGGGGGGGGGTTCTCAGATCTTTCTTCTCCCCCATGCGTCCCCCCCCCCCCCGCCCCCCCGGCCCACCTCCACCGACTGGCATAAACAACACTGCGCAATTTGCCCTCACCCCCCCCCCCCCCTTCCCTCTTTTCCCTACTGAGGAAGGAATTCAACTATCCCGGCCTTTGGATCTCCCTATCTCTCCCCCCCCCCCTCTCTCTCTCTCCTTTCCCCCATCACCCGCCACCTTCTCTTGTGATTGACCTAGCCCTCTGTTGACCAGATTGTCCAGCTCTGTCACTCGTGTGCCGAAGCTTGGGTCTCTGCAAGTGGTTTCCCTGTTCATGTTGCTTTGTTGTGTCAGTCCATGCTTTTTTTTTTCTCTCTCTCTCTCTTTTGTTTATTTGTTTCTTCTGTCTTCCCTTCCTCTTTCCCCTCATCATCAGTTCCTTGGAGAACTGTTTTAGCAAGGCCACTAAATCTTCCTTGTGGCCATACCCTCCTTAAACACACACACACACACACACACACAGAAAAAAGGTGAAATCATCCTCATCAAGACAAGTGATAATTACTTAATTACTATTTTCTCAAGAAAACACTGATAAGGAGTAGCTTTTTTTTTTTTTTTACCCTTCAATAATATCTTTTTTTTTTTCCCGAAGAAAATCACGAGTACGTTGTTTTTGAGTCTGCAACGCTCTCGTAACTTTGTTCCGGTTTCGGGTCTGTCAAACTGACACGTAAACGCCGGAAACTTGCTTCGGAAGTGACGGAAATGACGCAGTTAGCCTGGTTTGTTGTGCTTACATGTCTAATTGACAGTGAAGAGATAGTGGTGGAGTTAGAAAATCTTTCGCTTCTATTTCTTGTCCCGTCTTTTTTTTTTTTTTTTTTTCACTCGGAGACTGTGAGAAAAACGTGAAAGAAGCTGTGTCTGATTTTGTTTCTTTCTGTGTTTTTCCTTTGTTTTCTTCTTCTTCTTTCTCTTCCTTTTTTCCCCCCTTTTTTTCTTTTTTTAAATTTTTTTTAATAAAGACATACCGACTATGTTCTTTTTGCTATTCCCTCAACAATGTAATAAACTGCACACACACACGCCAGCAATGGTAATAAACTGCACACACACGCCAGCAATGGAGTGCTCTCTCTCTCTCTCTCTCTCTCTAAGAGATAGAAAGGTTTAAAACTATTCACTAACTGAAAAAAAAAAAAAAAAACGTAGAGAACACGTCCGCACTCCCGATGTCTGAATTGGCGTTGTTGGTTAAATAACGCCGTAAAGAGCGAGTGTCATGAACAATTCCCCGCGCTGGCGTTTCGGTCGCCGCACAGATCGCGTCAGATGGAGTTACTTCATGACAAATCAAGGAAGTCAGAACTGCAACCAAACAACAGCCAGTATCCTGCTCAGTCACATGCAAGCGTCGTATAAGCTGGCTGACGTATGTAGCAAGACTTCCACTCAACAGGCTTGCCGACGATCTTCTTCAAGGGAATCCTCAGGGACAGAGAGGCTGAGGGGACGCTCCAAGATGATCAGGCGCCAGATGATGGGCAGGGGTCTTCAGAAGGGAACAGGCGGTGGAGAGACGCACTGATAGTGACTTCTGACCTGGCTTGCTGGAGCACTCTGACTGCCTCTTGCGTTGCACGATGTGGGAGAAGTTTTAAGTAAAAAAGAAAAGATCGTCATCTAGACGAAGAGCTGCACACACACGCATACACGCAGGCACACACACACACACACACACACACACACACACACACACACACACACACACACACACACACACAGGGAGAAAGGGAGAGAAACAAACAAACAAACAAAAGAAAGAAAGAAAGGAAAGAGGCTTGGCCTTTTCGTTGAGGCTTACTTCATCGGTGGGCAGTTACTACCTGAATACCTGACCATTGGCGGACCAAGGCGAAGAGAGCCAGGAGAGAGAGAGAGAGAGAGAGAGAGAGAGAGAGAGAGAGAGAGAGAGAAGAAGATATGTGGGAGGATAGCAGTCCTGTCGGTGAATCTGTCAGGAACCTCTCGCTCAGGTCTTTTGACGGAAGCATGGCGTTAGAGTGACGTCAAGGTTTGACACCCCTTCCGCTCCCTTCCTTCCTCTCCCCTCCCAAGCATCCGCACTTGGACGACTTACTCCATTTCATAAAACGGCCACAATCACTTTTCTTTTATCAGTCTGTGATCCATCATCCTATCGGTGGTTTTCTCGTTCTTTTATTTATTTATTTATTTTATCATATTTCTTTATTTGTTTTAGTTTATTTATTTGTTTATTCAAATGATTTTATTCATTTAGTTTCATTTATCTATTTACCTAATTTTTTTTTGTTGTTCTGTAGGGCTCCAGTCTACCTGACAGATTTTTTTCAAATGTTGTCCAAGTCACCTTTGCTAAAGTCATATCGAATGTTAAAGATGGCTTTAGCAGTCCTTAGAAATGAATCAAATACGATGACATCGTCATTTTTTTTTTTTTTTTTTTTTTTGTGGCTGTGATATTCTGTATCCGAAATTAAGCCTTCCGTGTGAACTCATCGTGTGTAGGTCTGTGCCCCTTTCGTCGCCTTTCGTGGGTTTCCCAGCACACAGAATGAGATGTGCGTCTCTGGCAGCCGCCACAAAGTTCACATCTTTTCTGTCGGAACTGCTGGATATAGCTGCCCAGTCTGTATAGATGAAACTGAAGTCACGCATGGTGTAAATATTGACAAACTTTTAAAGTCTACTAGATTATATTAATTCAATTGGGCTGTGATGGTTTTCATTGGTAGATCTCTTAACTTGACGCTGTCGGTCCAAGAAGGGTCTTCTTTCCTGAAATCATGCGATAGCTGGCACCAAACACTCCAGAAACAGTACATCATGTAATAAGTATTTAGGGCCATCACACTGAGCATTACACCTTTCGAATATAAGGGGCCATTCCACGCACTAGCTTTGCATTTAGAAAAATGATCAAAACCAGGCATGTTGCAGTCTGTCCTAAATTAAACTTGTTGCTTTAGTCAGTGCCACAATGGTTGCCTTCTCTTTGTCATTACGAGCTAACAGAACCGTCTTTTGTTGAGGAAACTATTCAGATTCGCATGGATAACAGTGCATTTATCTACTTTTGCGCTAGTAGCAGAACAGTGAAAATCTGTGACTTTAAAACTGCATTCTGATTCTGAGTGCTGCCGAGGCATTATGCAGACCCACCAACCAATGTGCTGCTTGTCCAGTCTTGGGTAAAGGGGCAGATCCATCCGTGTCACCAGCTGCCTTCACTTTTTTTCTTTCAACCATTTAATCAGTTCTGACAGTGAGGTCAGCTTCCTGTGATGACATGCAGTCTTTCTTCATGTGTCTCAGATCTTCGTGGTTTTGCCTCTGGAGAGGGGTATGGTTAAAGTACAGTCTGTCTTCATGACTAGTCTCGTCCTTGTTCAGTTTGTAGAAGTTTGTTAGAATTTTGGCTTTAGTCTCTTTATCTTTTCATCTGAATTTGATAAGTGAGTCTGTCTTTCCCGCGTTTCAGCTTTGTCATGTGGAGGGTTTTTGTTTTCGTCCGGGAAGGGACAGCGTTGTCCAGTACGCCCTTCAGTTTTGCAACATGCTCTTTGTACCTGTCTGTCTATGTTTCATTCTCACTTCCCGCCAGTCCTTCCAGAAGAAGTTAAACTTTCTTTTCTTTTTTATTTCTCCCCTTTCAATCGGGTCTCCAGCCAGTTTCCTATTCACCACCTTCTCGATCTGTTCATACAGACTGGGGCCGGTGTTGCCTGATTCCAGCTGGTCAATGTTCTCTGGCATTTTTGTCGATCACTCCGATCACGTGGTCAGTGCTGGCTTCACCCATGTCTGCTGGGCGTTTCC
>CM065717.1:46020418-46080418 GCA_033310375.1 Conus canariensis
GAGTATGTTTGCGTGTGCTTGTGTATGCGTGTGCGTGTCTGTATGTATGAGGAGCGCGCGCGCGCGCGCGCGCGCGCGCGCGCGCGACGAGAGAGAGAGAGAGAGAGAGAGAGAGAGAGAGAGAGAGCACGAAAGGTGAGTGAAATGTGTGTTCAGTTGTTGAACTTTCATACAACCCTGGGAGGAGACTGAGAGGGGACGTCGGAGAAGGGATGGGGGTGGGACAGCCCGTAACAGTAGTCCGGTGGGCCGCACATGATGGGGAGGGGGAGGGGTGAAGGTGGGGTGTGGTGGTGGTGGTGGTGGGCAGTTTGGATTGTGACACCCCGCCGTTGTTGACATGTTGGTTTGTAGCCCTTTCGTTGAATCAGTCACATTTTCATGTTGTTACTTGTTCGCAGGAATCTGAAATATCATAGAGGCAGAGAAGAATCAGAGAACCTACCTTGCAAAATTGAGAACATTTCTGTAACGGATCAGGTAGAAGACTTGTGCATGTGATATTTGTTATTACTTTGCAGCAATTGTAATATTACAAAGGCTTCCTTTTTTTGGTCGACAAAAGAACTAGGCTGGCAGTTGTGTAAACTAGGCATGCTTCATATGTCGAAAAAAAAAAAATCCAATGCAAATGTAATGCATCATTTTATCCTGTGACAAACAGGTCATGGAGTGCCACGATAAACATGAACGTTGTTCTGTCGTTTGACCGTCTGAGGCAGTAGTCTACCCTAAAAATATCGGTTCTGTCTGGGCCGATACTGTTTGTGAAGGACAAGCTATGTGCATGTTCGTCAGTGGACTTGAAGAAACAACTACACTGGGCAGGCAAGACTTGAGGGCACAGTGTTGCTTTGAACACCACATGACGGAGCGGGCATGGATCTTCGGCCTCGGCCTACCCAAAATAGCGAGTCAGCTGATTATGTCAGCTGGTTTGTCCGCCGTGAAAACTGTTGGAACAGTGACACAAGCCAAGCTTAGGTGGCTCCGCAATGAAAGGTCTCGCCACTCATGCTGGATGTGTGAAGCGAATGGTCCACGAAGCTCACGTGAGGAGGGTGGAAAACGAAAGTATCCTTTACCAATCCATATGAGTACAGTAGCACTCTCGCGTGGCATACAGTGACAGCTGCGTCACGAGAGGTGGTCTTTTTTTTTTTTCTTCTTCATTGCGCTCCCTTTGCAGATTAGGTGGCGCTGTTGTTAGGTCGGAAAGTTAGGCGTTGATTCGCCGACCGGCATTGACAAACCCAGAATTGAGAATGTCAGAACTGTGGCGACGAATTGTCGCGCTTAGCGCTCCAGAGTTGACAGCAGGATTTCAACATATTTGTGGCGTTAAAACATTGACAAACTGCAAACAGAACGGGACATTAAAATCTTCTGATCGAAGTCACTCCACCGAGGTAAGGAAACAAGAAGCCGAGGAATGTCGTCGGTCACGCGACCAGCATTCTGCAAGTGGTGCCCTCGATGATCAAGTACAAAATGGAAGCACACTGTACCAGAATGGCTCGGCCCTCGGTATCAAAGATACATCGGTGAAGGAATTCCACGGGCTAAAGAATGGGTTGAGCCACAGAGTTGTACAAAATGGCAGCGTGACAGTGGCCGACTTGCAGAACGGGAATGCCTGCCAGTGCCGGTACGATGACGATGAAGATCATGAACTCGCGCTCCGGAGCAGCAGCTTCGTTCGTAACGGTAGCACACCAAAAGCAGAGGATTCTGCCAGTCCAAAAACGTCGAAGCATACGAACTTACCGTATGTAATCAAAAGCCCATTGTTGTATTATATGTTCTGTTTCGGTGCTAGTCTTGGCAATGAAACATTTTACATTCTATTCTTCAGTTTTGGTCTCTGGACCTTTGACTGTTGCATTTCCAGGAGGATCTCTCTGATCTGGAATGTTATTATGTACATTGGCCAGGCATCCAAGGATCTTATATGCTGGCCCAGACCAACGTCACCTCCAGCTATACGCCTAGAAGGCCGATACGAACTGGAATATGGAATGCCTTCTACTCATGCCATGGTTGGAGTAGCAATCCCATTTGCAATGTTGTATTACACCTATGGAGTATACGAGGTGGGTGCTTTGACAGTATGGTATACAAGGAAGAAAAATGTGTAAGGAAGAAATTGATACAGTAATGTTCAGCATGATATTTAGTTTGACCTTAAGGCGCACCATGGATGAAAATAAAGTAATAATACAGAGGTATTCATAAAACTGCAGCCATTAACCATTTGACCTTTTACAAACGAGAAAATCTTTGACATACAAACCATTTGACCAACATAAAATTTTAATAACCTGTAGTGATAGAACTGGAATTAGCCAGCCAGAGAGAAAACTATGCAATACTTGTTTGTGTTAGCATTATTGTCTACAGGGTTTCACTTTCAGTGCTTGTTGACCAATGTATTTTGCCACAGATAAAGAACAGTGTTGTATCTATAGATGTCAGATTGGACTCTATTTGGAGGATTGTCCATTGAAATAGGAGTTAGTGGCAGAATCTCCATGTGGTCTTGCGGTTATTAATAAAAGGGCAAGTTTTGTTTTTTCCCTATTGCTGTGCCCAGTAAAGGTGGTTTGGAAAATACAGGCTTCAGGTGTTCAGCTGTGAATCGTCATCTTTTAGAGTACATAAATGTTTTATAATTTTGCTTAGAAATACAGTTCATTTGATCACTAAATTGAAATTCAGTGTGGATTACTACAGTACTATGGGCAACTTCACAGTAAGTATGTTGTTGTATCTAGGTGAAACGTTTGGAAAACATTGAAGAACACGTCAAAAAATCGAGAGCTTCTGCAGCCTGGGGGGGGGGGGGGGGGGGGGGGGGGGGGGGGGGGGAGGGGGGGGGGGCTTCACCTCACTGACAACCCCCACTTTCTTTTGTGTCCTCTTCCCTCCATCCAGCTGGGCAATGCTTGGCCAAGACCTGGGTGCCCCTGGCCTCTGTAAGACCTAAGGACTCTGGGTTACTTGTAGACATGTGTTTTTGACAGTTGATGGTATTGACCTGAGCTGCCTTCCCTTGTTGAATGATGCTGACCTGCTCATTGTGTCATATGATTAACAGAATTGAAAACAAAAGTTTTACAGTATCCAAATTTATTTTAAAGCAAAACACATAACACTGTGTGGAATAGGTATACTCTTTTCTGCAGACCTAATCCAACCAACCAACCAATAAATCATGAACATATGTTTATATTACAGATCTCTACCACATCAACAGTAACTAATATTGATTTCAGTGATAGGTTTCTGAGCAATAAATAGTTCATGTTGGTCGGGTTGTAATTTATGTACATGTGTGTGTAAAAAAGAAAAACTAGAGACATAGAACTTATGTGACGCAAATGAGTTGGGTTCATACATTGTTGTGTGGTGACACATGCAATGATGCATGAATAGGGAACAAACAGGGCATATTTGACATACATGTACTCACAGGCTCACATATATGTGTGTATGACATTGGTACAAGGTTTACATTTGTAGTGCGAGTTGAGAAGAAAAAGAACACAGACACACACACACACACACACACACACACACACACACACACACACACACACACACACACACACAATGATAAAATCTGAGAGAAAGGGCTATTACCCAAGGAGCTGTGTGAACAGTGTTTGTATTATTTGATGACTCTTGTTTGCACATGTTTATTCCTACTTAGATTTTAAATGTCTTTTCACTCAAATGTTTAGATTTTAAGTGTCTTTTCACTCAGATGTGTGAAGGGGGAGGATGGTCCCATATATTGGCCTGTATTCTGGGAAGATGGGCCCTTTGGATGTGTTAACATTTTTGTATCAGAGTGTGTAACGACTGACATGTCTGGGAGTGTTTATATACATTGAAGGTGTAAAATATACGTTATAAAGAAAAGTAATGATTTATCTGAGGGAATTTAACCAAAAGCTTGTATAACATGAGAAATGAAAACTCTTCCTTGAAAAATGAATGTGTTCTGTGTGAAGAGGTAATGATGGACAACATCTTTTCAGTGTTTCTGTCATCTGGAGACCTAATTACTTCCTAAGTTTCTTCATATTTCAACATCAGATCTGAAGACAACCTCTCCTCCCCTTTTCTGCTTTGTTCTGTTCATTTTTCTCTCCTTTTTCACTAAACTTTGGCAAGTGGGAAGTGTGTTAACATGACTGTACATAGCAGTAGTACTAGTAGCAAAAAGAGGAAGAAGGTGTAAGCTCTAGTGAAAAATACCTGTGGCATGTTTTGTGATTAGATGTTTCACACACACACACACACACACACACACACACACACACACACACACACACACACACTCCCTCCCTCCCTACCATGGCACCCTCTCCTCTCCCTCTCCTTTCCATTTCTTCAAAGGATGGGTCACAAATGCCTCTAGCAGAAGGAAGAAAAAGTCTGCCTGCTGCACCAAATGTAACACATGGAAACACAGTATACAGCCCCAACCCACCCCTCTGTCCCTCCATCCTTTCACCTCCATACCCCCTTCTCAAAAGAGTGATTATCGTAACCTTTTTTCCCTGTTGACCCTGAACTCTTTCCTCAGTTGAAACAACAATGACACACACACACACACGCACATGCACACACATACACAGCAATAACAACGAAAGTATAAAAAGAAAATGGTTTACCAGTGATCGTTCATATTGAGCCCTGGAAAGGGAGGTAATTTTCATCAGATCTCTGGTGGTTTCCTTGCATTTTTAAATGAACACATGTTTTGCTGTAATGCTGAACTGCTGTGTGCTCAGTTCATGGAAATACCTCCCACTGTAGGTCTGAACTGAAAAGTGGAATTTTCTCTGTAGACTTATTTGTATTAAGGAGGGTCTGCTATGGCAAATGTTGGCCATCATGAAAAGGTTATTTACAACGACAACAACAACAAAGAGAAAAAAAAAAAAAGATTCAAATGAAACTGCCACAACTATTATTCATTAGCAAATTGTGATCTTTCTGGCTTTTGAATGACTATCCATACCTGTGCCAGTAAGTAATATCTGATATCCTCAAAAGTAAATGCAGTCAGTTTGCTATAGTGATGTATTGCTTTTGCCACATGTTGAGTGGTGTGTGTGTATGCATGTGCGTGTGTGCGTGCGTTCAGATTACTCTTCAAACTATCTTTTTTTATGTTGCAGTATAACCTACCTGTTGCCTTGGTGTTTGCTGTGATCTGGTGTGTCATAGTCAGCTTCAGCCGTCTCTACCTTGGCATGCACAGTGTTTTGGTATGTGTTAATAAACAATTATTTCCAACTCCTTTGAGGTTGAAGAGATTTTGTCTCATCATGTTCACTTCTGAAATTGGAGTGAACTGAGACATGGGTTGGTCTTGTCTGTCATGCTCAAGACAAAGACTTAATGGTATTTTGTTACTGTAAAAGATCAGCCAGCCTAACACTCTGTGCATCTAGACTTTTAAGTTTTCGTATACTGTTCATAACTGCAGGTCTGGTAGGCACATAATTCAGAGTTTAAAGATGGGATTATGCCAGTGAAGATATATTTCAGATCTGTGTAAAGTTGGGTCCACATGATGTTGGGATTGACCAAATAGCAATTTATATTTTTTTCTTTAAAAGAAAAAAGGGAAAACCCACAGAAATGTATGTTCCTAAATAGATTCTGCTGATATGTTTTTTGAGAGTGTGGATTGATAAGCAATTAGTAAAACTAAAAGTAATTTCAGACTTGGAAGGAAATTCAGAATGCAGGCTGTGTTCATTACACAAGGCATTAATGATACAGTGCCCCTTTTAAAACTCTTAGAGGAACTGGAAAGCTGTAGAATCACAGGGCCACGCCATGACTGACTCACCGCCTTCCTCACCCAGCGACACATGAAGGTGGTGGTAAAAGGACAGTCCTCCAATGAAGTCATTATGAACTCGGTGATACCCCAAGACATGGTCTTAGGGCCTACCCAGTTCCTGTGCCACATTAACAACCTTCCATCCGCCTTTTAAAATCATAAAAGCCACCACCCACTATGGATCTAATAACCAACACAAGATCTGTGTGCAAGACAGCTGCCGTAGTGCGAAAGTTACAGGAAACTACAGCAGTTTTTTGCCATCTCGCCTTTTGAACCACTTCAGTGGCATTGCTTCCACACCATGCTTTCCTGTCATCCATCAGCAGCTACACCCTGGTTTGTCATGTCTTTGAATGTGAGTGTTTTTCTTCAACCTGCCTTCCGATGAAGATGCTTAAAAATGATGCTGTGGCATTCCATTCTGGTTAGAGACAGCATGAGAGGGTTGTCCTCTATTATCCTGTTGTCAACAAGGCCAAGACATACAGACTCCTATGGTGTTGGTCAGGAAATCTGAGTAACTCTCTTGGAGATGGCATCGATTAATGGGATGATTTGTTGGGAATTTGTACAATTTTGGGTGCCAGTCTTCCCATTTGAGCTTAAACTTCATTGGTTGGTGGAGGAACTGTTGTGGGCTAAAATTAAAATCCCACAGATAAATGTCTCTGATATGAATCAAATGCACAAACTCCCAACCTGAAATTTGCATTGCTAACCATTTCATCGTTGTGGCTGATGGAAACACATTTTTTAATGTTCAGGCAGGTTTTGTTTCTAGTCAAAACATTCAATTTACAGGATCCATACAGGCTGTGGAAATCATAGAAAGTCATGGAATTCATAAAAAGGGATAATTTTCCAGAACTGGAAAGTCATGGAATTATTGTCCAACTTTCCAAGTTTTGGAAAAGATGTGCTGATAAAAATGAAGTTGTACCAGCCGCCGTGGCGAAGTGGTTAGCATCGCGGACTCCAGGCTGGGAGGTCGTGGGTTCGAATCCCATCAGAGTCATGTGGGTTTTTCTGCCCCGACCGGCTCCTACCCAGAGTTGAGTTTGCTGTGGACTCAGTTGGGAAGACTGGGACCACACAGTTGAGTTTCATCCACTTAATGGATGCGTTTTTGAGTGTTGCTCAAATTTCTTGACCAACACTGCAGGTGCCGGTATCTCTCAGGCCTGGTTGACGCCAGGATATATAATGAAAGGAGGTGTAGAGTACAGCCCTGTCATGTAGTCTCAGACCGAAATGGAAATCCGTAGCATCATCTTAATCATCCTCATTCTCATTGATCAGCATTAAAAAAACGTATCAAATTCTGTGGCCCTTCATTCCCTGCTCTCATGGTGACCTCAGTTTCGATGTCCTCTCCACGTCTGTGGCCTTGGTTTGGTTCCTTCGGGGTCACCGGTATCGGCGAATCCATGGGGGCTGTCATTGGATGGACGTGGTGGCGCCCTCCGGAGGGAGAGCTCACTCACGCCGGCTCCGCGACTAAGCAGTTATTGTTGTCAGTAGGGGGCTTAGTAGGTGGTGTCCTGCGTATGTTAGATCAGAACAGGCGCCACTGAACACCACCGAAGTGACTCGGCAGCAGTGCAGTGTCTCCTCCGGTGGTTGCCTCTTGATGACTTGACATTGACTGCTCCCTGTGGATTGCCGGTGCCGGGGCTGCGGCGGGGCCAACCGGGCTGTGGCTGTGGACGGGGTGTCGGAATGAGCGGCGTGGGTGCACTGCCTCAGAGGTGGCGCAGAGGTTGGGACAGCACAAAAAACAAAAAAACAAAACAAAAAAACAAACAAAAAACAAAAAATGAAATTGTATAGACACAGTTCCTTGATGTTGACACATACATGTGTCGGCATGCAAAGCAAATTGAAAGTTCAAGTGAACTTTGGGCTTGATTACTGGTATCAAAGATAAAGCCATTCTGATAACAGCTGGAGTATATTTTGCAGTAATAGAAATTTCAGACCTGTTTACTCATACATTTTAGTGGTATTTTGTATACATTTTTGATGAAAATTCAATGAACATGATGGACTGGAGAAAGGAAGAAAAAAAAGCGGTCAAAACAAAAATCTGGAGGCAAAGTTCTTGAGTGGTCATTGCACTTGCAATGTTTAACCATTATGTTCTCTTGGTGTGCTTTGATCAAAGAGCAATAACACTTGCTAACTCTGACATGCTAAATTATGTCTGGCTGTGCCTGAATCTGCAACAGCATGCTGATATGTTGGAACAATAGTGGATACTATGGGCCCTGAAGTATCCAAAAATGAATAGAGAAAACAAACAAACAAAAAAATAAACACTGGGGAGAGAACATGAATTTGTGCCAAAGTATGCTGATGAATCAGGTTTGAAAATAATTTGTATTTGAAGAAACTGTTTCCACTGTTGATACTGGAAGATCAGCAGGTATCCTCCTGCCGTCTTCCGTGTGATCGTAGGTGGAAACGACCACTCCCTCCCTTCACCCCACCCTCACTTTTACTAAAATTTAGACAGACTCTCACACAAACACACACACACACACACACACACACACACACACACACACACACACACACACACACACACACACACAGGCACATACATGCACACACTTACATGTTATATGTACTCTGCTTTTTACAAAGATTAAGAAGATACACTTCGTAGAAAATGCACTCATTTTAGTTGAAAAGTTCACCAATAGCAGTTTCAGGGTAAACGGGTCTGATATTTATCAAAATAGGGGGAAAAAGATGTGGAATTTAGAACTTGTCAACGTGTATGGACCCTGTTTAACTTGAGCAGGCAAGTGTCTGTCTGTGTTCTTACTGTTGGGGGTCTACACACAAACAAGAAAGGATCCCAGAGATTGTGTTATGCTCAACAGTTATGAATGTGGCATGGTGAACACCACTTTTTTGTGGTCGGCATTTCCATGTTTGAAACTGTTTACAGGGTCAGAGTAATATACATCTCTCCTGCCTACCCTTGTGACATTGACTCTCCCAGGCCAAGGAATTTATCGGCATTAGATACTGCACCCTGTCAAACTCTTGCAAATTAGGACCAGCTTATGAGCTCTGATTGGGTAGATTTGGGTTATAGAGTTTTGTAGGATACCTGCTATACTTAATAATATTAGTTTTAGCAGACAGTGGAGAGCCCCTTGCACTTCCTTCAGTTGTATAGTCAGTCATGATACCCGCTATACTTAATAATATTAGTTTTAGCAGACAGTGGAGAGCCCCTTGCACTTCCTTCAGTTGTATAGTCAGTCATGATACCTGCTATACTTAATAATATTAGTTTTAGCAGACAGTGGAGAGCCCCTTGCACTTCCTTCAGTTGTATAGTCAGTCATGATACACGCTATACTTAAAATATTAGTTTTAGCAGACAGTGGAGAGCCCCTTGCACTTCCTTCAGTTGTATAGTCAGTCATATAGGGAGCATGTATAAAACGTTGTGTTGTGTATTTAGCTGTACAGGGAGTATTGACAGACTCCCATGTTGGACCCTTCAGTAGTGTATTTAACTATAGGAAGTTACAACAAATGTGAGTTGGACCCTTCTGCTGTGTATTTAGTCATACAGGCATGGGTGCTACTGTGCCAGTTCTGTGCTGGAATGCTGGATTTTAATAACGGCTGGTGCCAGAATGCCATTTAAAAAAAAAAATCTGAAGACTTAACAAATTTTTGAAGATTGGTTTAAATCAGGCAGCAGTTCCACTGTTCGTTTGAATTTAGATCCAAGTTTTTCAACGCGCTCTGTTCTCGCTCTTCAGTGTTGGAGGTACGAAGTGCTCCACTTACTTCAGGTCAGCTTGACACTACAGACATACTAGATTTGAAAGTGGATGTTGATACATTAGCATGACAGCAGAACAATTGTTACAATGTCATTTTTTGACGAAAGGCGATGTCTCAGGGCTAGAGGAGGTGGAGAAAGGCGTGAGTAATCGGTGGCAGTGGGAATGGCTGATGGAAAAGGATACAAACGGTGAAATATTTGGCCTGTGGCTACCGAAGATGGACAAGCCAGGGGTGGTTTTCTGTTCCGTTTGTTTGAAGAATCCAGACATCAGAAGATATCAGACAGTGACAGCAAATTTTACAGTGACTTGATTTCTTTTGTGTGGCGATTTCAAATTGAATGTAAAGGCTGCATCTGTAAAGTAGCTGTATTGTGGCTTCTTATATTAAGTATATGTGCAAATATTGTGGCTTCTTATATCAAGTATATGTGCAGCCATCTGCCAAAAATACATTCATGTAGTAGCTCAAGTTTTCAGTGATTTCAAAGTCAGGAGTATAACTTGTAGTGACTTCAGAAGACATTCTTGAGTCACTCTTCACTTCAGAATACACTTCAAAAGTCATAGGTATAACTCATAGTGACTTCAAAAGACAATCTTGAGTCCCTCTTCACTTCAGAATATGTATGGGAGTTTAACAGGCATAAAGCTACGTGCAGATTGAATGAAAAAAAAATGGAGAAAAAGTTATCTTTGATTTTCCTCTGGAAATTGCATTTAAGTTGTGTTTTAAATATTTATAAATTTTTGAAATTTTAGCTTTAATTTCAGGTCAGATTGCCCTCTTTACATTCAACGAGAGCCTTTCATTTGCCTTCTAAAGTGCATTTTTCTTTCAGCTTCAGGGGGGCAGGGCCCCCCTGACACCCCAACAAGGGCACTATCCCTGTACCCTGTCTGGGCCTGGACAGCCCCTGGACCCCCCTGCCTTTCAGGTTTTTACATATCTACTGGTAGCACCCATGTACAGGGAGTATTAACAAACTCCCATGTCACACTCTTCTGTTGCATATATTAGCTATACAGGGAGTACTAACAAACTCCCATGTTGGACTCTTCTGTTGCGTATAGAATTAGTCTGTCCCTATGTTAACAAACTCCCATGTTGGACTCCTGTTGTGTATGTAGTCATACAGGGAGTATTGACAAACTCCCATCTTTGACCATTCTGTTGCATATTTAGCTATATATATGGAGTATCTACCAACTGTCATGTTGTTGCTCAGTTGCATTGTTGATTTTTGTCTTTGAGTTTGAAACATAGCCTAAACAGATGGTGTTTTCTTTCAGGACATTCTGGCGGGGATAGTAGGAGCGATTGTCCTCCTCTTCTGCTGCATTCCAGTGGTGGACATGCTGGACTGCCTATTCTTAGCTCATCCCTGGTCGGTCCCTGGCCTCAACATTGTTGGTGTGGGCTTGTGCTTGGCATACCCCAAGCTCAAGGTTTGGTCCACTGCCCGTGGAGATACCACGCAGGTGATGGCGGTCTTCACAGGCATCTATCAGGGTCTGTGGTACATGAGTAGGATGATCACACCTGAAATGGCCTCAGCTTCCATTGCCACAGCTCCTACAGGCTGGGCTGCTGTCTTGGCTGCTGTTGGCCGCCAGTTTTTTGGGGTCTTGATTTTGATCATCGTCCTGGAGTCTTTGAAGAAAGGAGTCATCTATGTTTCAGCCACTTTGCAGGGAATGGACCCCAAAGACCCCACCTGCAAGCAACATCTGAGTGTTGAGCTGCCTTACAAGTACATAGGGTACTATGTTCCCTCCTTTTGTGCCTCCTTTGTCATGCCTGTCTGCTTTGAATATTTTGGCTGGCATCGAGGCAACTTCCTGACGGAAGTCCTCACTTATCATCATTACTTTGGTTTGTAGAGGTTTGGAGGTGATTGCAGCTGTGTGCTTGTACTTGTCAGTATATCACAGTGCAAATCTAGTTGGCTTTAGTACGCATGCCAACAACAACAATAACAAAAACACACAAACCAACCCAAAACCATTCTGTAATGTTTCTTGTGTGTGTGTGTTTGAAATGGTGGGAAAAAAATTGATTCATGGACGTATGGTTTTATGATTGATGCATATTGTATCGTTTATGTTTGCTCATATATCCCAGAAAAGGTAACTGCGTTAGACTTAACAAACCAATAGTAGGTCTGTTTAAAATGGTTACATGAGCAGCCTGATCATTGCCAGGCTATCTGGCTGTAGTATGCTTAACTACCTATGAATACCAGTTTAGAGATTGGTTTGTGCGTGGTGGCTGAGGGTAGATATTTTCGTGAATGTCCCTTTTCAGCATGTTTGCAGATCTGCTTAGTGTCAAGTTGCTGCAAGTACAAAATATATTCTATGCATTCGAATTAGAAGTTCTGTAATCCATATCGTCATTACTTGGGTTATGAAAATACAAACTTGCCAGACAGATCCATCCTCTAAAGTGGGGTATGTTTTACCCTTGATGTAAAGCTGTCTTGAATGAAGGTGAAGAAAAGGGTGGACTTAGGAACTGGCACAGCATGAATACTCAAAATGAAGACATGCCATAGTCTTAAATACCTGACACAGAATGCTGGAGTGTTCATGAAGCTTCAAACTTCACATAGTATAGGATTGCTTTGACCAACACTTGATCTCAAGAGTGAAAAGGCAAATATTAGATAGTCTTTACAGGCTCACACAACTGCATTTATTAGGTCAGTGTTTTTGTGTTGGTGCACTATTCTGAATAAGATGAAGAATGACGATGTAATTTCTTTTATGTAGATGGGCCTTCCTGTTGTGAAATTTGTAAAGTTCTTAATATCTCTATTACTTCTTTATACTTTGCAGTGAAATTCTAACAAAACCTGTATGATATAGCATATGCCTGACAATCATCTGACTGAAGGAGAGAAGAAGTGGAAGAATGTGTTCAAACATCCTGAATGATTGAATATTCATTATAGAATGAATCATGTAATGTTTGCTCTTTTTTTTTTTTAACAAATTGGGCTACAGATTTTTGTGTGTAATTTGAATCAGATTTGGAAAAAAAAGTTTGTTAGAATTAAAGGGATTAGGGAGGAACATGGTTGGAGGGTGGCAAACACTAATGGACACCTCATTCAGTAGTACTTCGAAGTTAGTGAAGTTAAGTTGTCAAAGAATGATCTGTGGTACACAGGATAATTTAGATGGCAAGTATCATGCCAAGTATGGTCAGGGAACAACTCTCCTTCCAGAGCTTCAGGTCTGATATTGGATAATAGAATATTGTCTCCTCATTCACCTTGGACTAGTTGGAGGGTGAGAGAGTTGATAATACTTCTAATGTTGCCATGGTTATAACCGATTAGTAGGTGCCCTTTGTCAGCAAGTGGCTTGTTTGTGCTCTGTGTTATATGTTTACTATTGAGGGAGGGAGGGATTAGAGTGGGTATGAGGGGTTGAAAGTTTCATTATTTCATTTCACCTTCTGGGGGCTCTTTCCTTGAATATCATTTTGTTGGTTGGAAGTAGGAGGGATGTTACGCTAACTAACATTGTGTGATTCCATCAAACTGTTGCTGCGTTGATATGGTGGGTTTTATGTCTTCGTTATTCAGGTGCTGTATTTCTTTGAACTCAGAATGGGTTTATGTCACTGATTTCTAGCGATTGATCTTGACATACTTCGCAGAATTTTTGGTCACGCAAATGTTAGTTGAAGAATGTCTTACACTGTTTTATCCTATGTTGAAAAAAGTTGGGGGAAAAAAGTAATTTACTGCGCACAAGGTGTTAGAGAAGATACACCAATGTGGACAAGCCTTCAGGCACTGGGAGCAGAGAAGATGCAGGTCTAAACATTGATCATACAGTAGATTGAATGGCCAAATCAAATATGACATCTGCAAAGTTGATGCTGACACTGTCATTCATTCATTTGGTTATGCAAGAGGAAAACTCATTGGCATGCAGCTATGGTTGAGCCGACTGAAGAGAAATGATCAGCTAATTCTGGAAAAAAAAGAAAAGGTGGCTAACTTGGCTGTCACCTTCTTTGGTAGAAAACCTTGAGTTGCCAGATTGGTCGGAGAGTGAGATACAGTTCAAGAATAGATTCACGGATGGCTGCATGGTCATATCAAGGCTTGGTTTCATCACCAGTTCTGTTGTCTGCTTCTGCTTTACTGTCATTAGTAGTGTCAAGAGGAAAGAACTTGCCGCTTCTTGAAGCCATTGCAAATGACTGTCTTTCACTTCATTTTAAGTTGTTGTATCCACTGACAGACTTCTTCTGAAGATGCCTACCGCATTTTACCAGTTCTGGTGGTGGAACGCTCTATTTCCACCCACCACTTTTTCCACAACTGTCCCAGAATATTTTTGAATACTTGTGTGGTTCACTGATGTGTCCAGAAATTGGACTAACTTGGACAGCTTTCACTGCCAGGATAGCCAGTCTCATGTCTTCAGTAATGTGGGCATATACTGAATTGAGTACAGAGAGCGTTTTTTTTTGTTTTTTTGTTTTTTTTAAGTATAAAACTAGAGAAGGCATCCGTTCATATACGCCGATGCATGCGTCTCCGATTTTTTAAGAAGTGGAAATTGCATCCAAAAACTTTGGTTCGGAAGTCTATGGGTGACACTAACATGTATTTTAGTTTGAAGATCTGACCAAGTCTGGTTGACCTGTTTTGGAATTTCATTTTAGTTTAATCCAAAAGTCCAGTTTCCTCTTCCAGCTTTTTTTTCCTTTACATAAAGTTGGGATCTAACAGTGCAGGGCAGTAACTTACCAGCTGAATTCGTCCATGCTTTTTGTCACATCATGTGCTGTGCGAGTCAAACTGTTCATTCTACATTTATTCAAGAAAATAGGGCAAGTGGGATCCTTTGAAATCTCATGAGGACTCTCCCTGGAATCCTGAAGTGAGGGGCTAGGAGACTTCATATATATAAACCAGCTACAGAAGACCCTGACAGGCTGTTCGGTTCAGGCTTTCGTCATGAAAGTGTCCACCCATCCCTCTTGTGTAAACCTGAACCTCTCATTCTTTCAGAAAGGATCTTTGAGCATTGTTTTTCATTAAAAAAAAAAAAAAAAAAGACCATCAGGGGCAGTGTATTCCCAAAAGCTGTACATGCTAGAACAGCAGTAACATCTGTCTGATCATGATGTGTAGATTTTCCATTCTTGTTGACGGTGCTAGTGAAAGGGAAGTTGAAGGACAGAGGCACTTCATCCGTATGGATGGTATAGTTTAAAACAACCAGAAACTTGTTCATTCACAAGCTGATGAAATGGCCTCTGAAAGTGGCAAAAACACGCCAGTCCTCTGACAAAATCAATAGTTTCCTTTGATATAGCAAGCTCAGTTGCCAGCAGGCAAGTTTGTGCATGTTGCAAGCCTCCAGACGTCTGATCAATGTGCCAGTATTCAGATGGACAGTTGTGAATTTGGCGTGCAAAGTTTCCCAGAGTAAAAATATCTTAAATCTCTGCTGCTGCTACAGGACATCCTTTCTCTTATCTGCTTGTGCCATTGTCTCACCATTGATACATTTATCCAGAGTTCCAGTGCAGTTTTCCAGTTTCCTTTGTCTTCTGCCCTTTCAGTAGAGCTCAGTTGGAACTTTGCATCGTACACCATTCACAGAAGAAAATGTCAATCAACAGTGAGTGGGGAAGTGAATTGCTGTGCAGTGAATTTTTCACCTTTGATAAATCCAGAGATTCCGAAAACTCTACTGGATAAAAGATAGCCTTTACAGCTTAAATCACCAAGACCAACTATTTTGATAGTGGATAATATTTTATACCCACAGAGAGGGAGGGAGTAAGGGGAGTAGCAGAGGGTCAGGTGCCAAGCACTGTGATGATGTGCCAAAGTCAGGAACTTGGAGTTGATGGCAGCAACATCTAGAAGGGCACCTGACAGCAAAGGAAATCATGATGGTGTAATTGGTGTAAAGAGGGCTCATGCTGCATTCCACTGAATGAACAAGATTCCTATGACATGTCATGAATAAGTCTGTAACTTTGTTGTGAAATGAAAGCACAAACACTTTGTGATACTTCCACTAAAATCATAGCAGCTATTTTGTGATCTCAAGGTTCTTCATTGTCACAGTTCTAGGTTAGCCTGTGTTTGTGTTGTTCATCGTCACTTGCTGCCCACTGGCAAGCACTGCAATGCTTGGTAGGGCCTATTTGTGCTCATACCACTATAAAACAAAACAAAACAGAAACTTTGGACCATGGACCAGTGATGGCAGAATATATGATGTGACCGAAAATTTTGAAGGCTGTCCATTTTATTGAGGGATAAAGCAAAAAAACTATAGGAACCTCAGCAATCACATGATTGTTCTTGCATTTGTTAAGCGAGTTAATAGTCTACGGAAGTTCACACTTTTTGCTTTTTCAAGAATCTAGCCCGGCCAGCTGGTTAACACTGCCTGGTGTCCTGACAGGGTTAAACAGTAAGACTCCTTTGATCTGTTGTCATATGATTCTGCAATTCATAGTCTTGTTTCGGCAACCTAAAAGCCATGTGAACACCAGATCAGTTATAAGAGATCATTGTAGGAGATTAAACGTATGCCTTGTAAGCAGAAAATTCTGGTATGTGTATATATATAATCTTGTGTACTCAGAAAATGAGGATATGTGTGTAATTTTATCAAGTGATTTACTTTTAACATTGCAGTGGTTATAACAAAGCACCCCATGTCAGTAGTTGGCCTTTATTTTGTGCTTACTGGTTGAGGGATGGGGGGGTGGGAGGGTGTGTTTGTTGTTTAATTGTGCTCTCTAGGTGTTCGTGTCCCAGAGTAGGTCTTTGTTGTTCATGGAGACCAAGGTATGCTGTTCTATTTAACTTAGCTAGACAGATTTTTAAACGTTAAAATCATTTTTGTGTACAGCAAAATGTCAACTGAAGACTGCCCCATTTTAAACCGTGGTGTGCAACGTCGGACAATTTTATGGAAAAGAACTGAATGTGTTGAGTTGTTGAAATACAGTTGAAAAAGATAACTCCCAGCATTATTTTCTCTCCAAAACAGACTAGCAAGGAAGTTAGCTTTTAATTTTAATGTACAGCTTCACTGGACGCTTGATGTTTTCTGTAGTTCTCATGGCACATACTGAAAGTAGGTAGATTTCAAGTGAGCTACCAGCCACCGTGGCGAAGTGGTCAGCGTCGCGGACTCCCGGCTGGGAGGTCGTGGGTTCGAATCCCATCAGAGTCATGTGGGTTTTTCTGCCCCGACTGGCTCCTACCCAGAGTTGAGTTTGCTGCGGACTCAGTTGGGAAGACTGGGACCACACAGTCGAGTTTCATCCACTTAATGGATGCGTTTCTGAGAGTGTTGCTCAAATTTCCTGACCAACACTGCAGGTGCCTGTATCTCTCGGGCCTGGTTGACGCCGGGATATATTATGAAAGGAAGCGTAGAGTACAGCCCTGTCATGTAGTCTCAGACCGAAATGGAAATCCGTAGCATCCTCTTAATCATCCTCATTCTCATCGATCAGCATTAAAAAAAAATGTCTCAAGTTCTGTGGCCCTTCATGCCCTGCTCTCATGGTGACCTCAATTTCGATGTCCTCTCCACGTCTGTGGCCTTGGTTTGGTTCCTTCGGGGTCACCGGTATCGGCGAATCCATGGGGGCTGTCGTTGGATGGACGTGGTGGCGCCCTCCGGAGGGAGAGCTCACTCACGCCGGCTCCGCGACTAAGCAATTATTGTTGTCAGTAGGGGGCTTAGTAGGTGGTGTCCTGCGTATGTTAGATCAGAACAGGCGCCACTGAATACCACCGAAGTGACTCGGCAGCAGTGCAGTGTCTCCTCCGGTGGTTGCCTCTTGATGACTTGACATTGACTGCTCCCTGTGGATTGCTGGTGCCGGGGCTGCGGCGGGGCCGACCGGGCTGTGGCTGTGGACGGGGTGTCGGAATGAGCGGCGTGGGTGCACTGCCTCTGAGGTGGCGCAGAGGTTGGGACAGCAAAAAAAAAAAAAAAAGATTTCAAGTGATCTTACCTGCCATAGCACTGAATTGTGGCGATAGTTTTTATGCACCAGTCACTTTTTCTTTGTTGACTTCAGTATGTGTGCAATGCTTGTACATAGCTCTGCTTCCTTTTCCGTGAAAAGTCTGTGACTATTGAGTTGTTGCCTCTGCACACCCCTCCCTTCCCCACCCCCCTTTTTTTTTGGCTTTCAGTGAAAAGTGTGTCACCATTGAGATAAGTGTTACACGCACACTTCTTCCATTTTCTTTCTGTGAAAGGTATGTCACTGTTGAGGTATTCCCTCCACACTTTCCTCTTGTGAAAAGTGTGTTTGCCTTTGAGGCATTCCCTGCATGTACCCAACAGCTCTCCCATTTCCTTTCAGTGAAAAGTGTGTCACCATAGAGGCATTTACAACACACACACCCGTCCTCCATTTCCTTGCAGTGAAAACTGTCACAGTTCAGATGTTCCTTCAACGTGCACCTTTCTTACATTTCCTGTCTGTGAAAAGTGTTTCACTCTTGAGGTGTTCTAAACTTGCCCCTCTTTCACTTGCTTTCAGTGAAAAGCGTGTACCGTTGAGGTATTCCAAAATCACCCCGCCTCCATTTTCTTTCGGTGAAAAGTGTGTCCCTGTGGAGGTGCTCCCTCACAATAGGCGCATATCCTCCATTTCTTTTCAGTTTAGAAGTGTGTCGTCTGTGAGGTACTTCCTCCACACGCATGCTTCCTCCGTTTTCTTTCAGTGGAAAGTTTCCCCATTCAGGTATTCCCTCGGGCATGCGATTTTTATGCCAAGTAGTAGATTTCTACTGTCAAATACGCAAATTTCATGCAAGCTGTGTTTTTCTGATGCCAGAGAAAGTGCTGTTGTGGAAGTGATCATTCTGTTGCAGAGGCTGGCAAAGTTGTTGCAAATGGCTTACCCAAACTGCTAGCCATTTGTTCCAAGGCTCTGGTTGCAAAATAGGTGACATTAGTTCTGTTCAAAGATAGAAGGGTGTGAAGACTCGAGTTGACATAAAAAAAAGTGTAGAAAAACGCCTGGAAGCAGACATGGCTTGATTAAGGTGTTTTCTTCCATGCATGACCCTCTTTGTTTCCCTTCCGTGAAAAATGTGTTTCACTTTTTGAGATATTCCTCCACATTCACCAAACTTCCAATGTCCTTTCAGTGAAGTGTGTCGCTGATGAGGTATTCCACACCCCCACCACTCCTCCATTTTCATTCATTTAAAAGGGTGTCACCATTCAGGTATTGCTGCACATTCTCCTTTGAGTGAAAATTGTGCTACTGTCGAGGTATTCCCCTATGCACTTCTCGTTCTTTTCATTTCAGTGAAAAGTGCCGCCATTGAGGTATTTCCTTCACACACACTTCTTCATTTCCTTCTCCTTCCATTTCCTTTGAGTGAAAAGTGTGTCGCTGTTGAGGTATTCCTTCCATACGCACACACACACACACACAGACATTCCTCCGTCCTTTCTCTTCCCTGATCACTGGCAACTTGGTCGTAGAGTGGAGCAAGCTCATCTCCTTGACCCCATCTTGTGAAGGCCAGTTTGATAGACTATGTGTATTTCGAGATTATTACTTTGTCATTTGTACTGAACTGCTTTTCCTTTCTTTCCGTTTTTAGTTTGGTTTTTTTTTGTAAAGAATATATTCACTTTGTGGAATGGAATTTTCATATGTTACTGGTTCACAGTGTTAAGAGTGTACTTGACATGACACTGCTTTTCTGTGGATTCTATGCACTGAACTTTGTGTACTCCACATTTGGGAGCTGCATTCTTCCTTCTGTGATGGACTGGTGTTCATGGCTTGAGAACGGTGGTGGTGGTGGTATTGGTTTGTGGTGTGTGCGCGCACGCGAGAAAACAAGAGGAAGGTCTGTAATTTGTCTGTTGTCTCTTCTTTCTTTTCTTCACCAGAATATGTGCATAGAATAAGAAAAAAATTAAAGAATAAAAAAAAAAAATTTTTTTTTGAAGAGGGAGTCATGTAATCAAAAGAGCAGTCAGTACTGGATTTTCTGTTGTTGGTTGTTTTTTTTTTAAAGAGGGCAGGGGTGTGTATTATTCAGTTTGGAAGAAATAAGATATTCCTGATATTGTGCAGTTGTATATATATATATATTTATGCAAATGTACATATTGAAGGAAGTTTTATATCTCTTTTATACAGTACTGTAGAATTTTTTTTGTTTGTTTTTAATAGAAAAGTCAGGTTTATTCGCACATGACCGTGCATGTTGTACATTAGCATGTGACTCCTGTTATAACAGTATTACCTTGTATCTTTATTTAGGTTGCATACACTTCAAGCATTATTTATGTGGTGAAAAGTTCTGCTCAGGTTTTCTTTAAATAATCAGGAAGTCTATATATCTGTCTCGGAAGTAAGTTAACCTTTTGTTTTTCCAGTCTTGGTGACGAGTGTATAATTTATGAAATAACATTGTGTTCTTGTTTCAGTTGATGAAAACTGTGCAACCACATGTTCATTTATACATGTTTATTTTGTTACTTATGTTCATTAAACTGTTAACGATGATGATTTCACCAAAGTCCGTTACAGTTTTGTGATGCATTGTGAGGTGTTTTTTTTTATTAATTGCTTGATGGTTTAGACTCTTGTAATGTTGTAGAAGGGAAACAAGAAAGAATGGGGAAAAAGACACCAGGTAACACTTAATTTTTCTTACTCCAAACAGTTCAGTCAGTTGTCTAAAATGCTGCCATTGACTTGAAAACCATTACTTTGGTTAAAGGGTAAACAAAAAGAAAAGAGACAGGCCAGATAAGGTCTTAAATTGATATTGCGTATTAACACCAACAGTGTAGGAGATGACAAATCTTCAGTACCTATCCACCTCCCAAACCAGCCAGGAACCCTTTATGACATAACCAACTCTTTTAATCAGGGACCTTCTGTGACCTCCACCCTCTACCCCCTCCCACACCAAAAGCCCTGTATCGGTCACCCACCTCCCTCACCAAAACCCTGCATCAGTTGCCCACCTCCCACACCATAAACCCTGCATCAGTTGCCCAGCTCCCTCACCAAAAACCCTGCATCAGTTGGTTACTTCCCTCACCAAAAACCCTGCATCAGTTGCCCACTTTGCTTGCCAAAAACCATGTATCAGTCACCCACCTCCCTTACCAAAAACCTGTAGTAGTTGCCCACCTCCCTCGCCCAAAACCCTGTATCAGTCACCCACCTCAGTAACCAAGAGCCCTGTATGAGTTGCTCACTTTTGTAACCAAGAGCCCTGGATGAGTTGTTCATCTCTGTAACCAAGAGCCCTGGATGAGTTGTTCATCTCTGTAACCAAGAGCCCTATATGAGTTGCTCACCTCCAGAACCTGGAGCCCTATATGAGCTGCTCATCCCCGGTACCTGGAGCTCTGTACAAATTCTGTCCTTTCTAATTGACGTACCAGCCACCCACCTCCTCACCTCCAGAACCTGGAGCCCTATATGAGCTGCTCATCCCCGGTACCTGGAGCTCTGTACGAATTCTGTCCTTTCTAATTGACGTACCAGCCACCCACCTCCCTAAACAAACGGGAACACCTTTTTCCCTGATAAATTTACATAGATCCTGTTCTCTCTGGTCACAGCTCTGCAGACATGTTCATTGTGATCTATACACATGAAATCACTACACATGAAATCACTAATGTGATGACATCTTTGAATACATAGAACCTGGTCACTATGATCACAACTATATGCACATGGAACTTAATTACTCATCAAAAACTTTACAGACAAAGAATTGGTCAATGCAGTTCTCACATTTTCATGTTTTGGAACCTGCTTATTCTGATCACAACTCCACACATGGATCTGTTCACTCTGATCAGAATTCCCTTAATTTTTCAGTCGCTGGCAAAAATCCATACTCTTAACATATTTCCAGCAATTTGCCAGCTGACTGGTACTTAAGCTTCTAGATATTAAAAAGCCTGATAGTTTCCATTAATTGTATGCTCATTGTGTAAGGGGAAAGGGGTGGTGGTAATCATTTTTCATGAACAGGGTTCCTGCTTATACACATATTTTGCAGACTTCAAAACGAAAACTGAAACTGGAAATCAGGGGAGGCTTTTTTTTTTTCCTGAGACAAGAAAAAAAAAATTGTTTTAAGGTGTTTGGTATCGTATCTCATGTTCTTCATTAGAGCCACCATTGGCATTTTGTCTTGCCAGTTTGAAGGTTTTGAAGGCAAGCTACTGTGGAGTTCTTACATTGTGTGTTAGCATGATGTGGCAAAACGGAAAGAGATTACCTAAAAGTGTAAAAACGAAGGAGATCCTGATTGTGATTGGACTGGAAAGTTAACAATACACCACTTCACATGCAGTTTTGCATCAGACGAGACCATTGTGAAAAGAAGTGTCAAGATGTGTTCTGGGAGAGGGAGAGCATGTCCACAGGAACCCCCTCAAACTTCCAGGGAATTTTGCTTTTCCTTGGTGGGAGCCCTGCAGTTAGCATCATCATCATGGTCAGTTGTCTCTTTTTTTTTTTTTCTTTCAGTTAATGGTCTGACAGTGAAAAGTAGGAGTAGGGTATGGTTTTGGAAAGGAAAGCAGCAAACAAGTTCTGCTATGTACATGGAAATGTTCACTTGGACGGTCTCTGGTCACAACTCTTCCTGAACCAACCAATAGACAGAAAGCAGCATGCGTTATTCCCTCTCCACACCCAGATTTTTTTTTTTTTTTTTTAAATGAAATGCAGAAAGTTAAACAAATTGTGGGCACATGCAAAACAAAATAGTCGGAACTTGATTTCATTTGCACCTCCGTCAGAATACTCAGGTACTTTATTTCCAGTCTGCAAAAATGGCAGAAGTAAGCATTAAAATGCTACGCAAGTTGAGATGACATTAGTTCCCGTTGTATGTGAAAAAAAAATCGCTTTCATGTTGGAAATGTATATGAAAACGTCACTCCTTGTCATGGCAAGTGATGGCATTTTTACAATTATTGTAGTGTATTAACTATTTCAGGAGAGCAGTTTTGTATACATGTCGCTGTTGTATTTGAAACTAAAAACACCAGACAGCAGTTCATGTGTACCTCCTGATTATGAGGTCGTCTTTCTTGATAGAGGGATAGGGATGTTGACACTTGGTTTTTTCCCCCTGTTGTAGAGCATAGCCATCTGTGTGGATCTTCTGTCTGTGTATGAATTATTATAACTGAAAGGGTGGGAGTCAAGTGTCATTGACAGCGTTGAGCTGTGGAAAGAGGAGACCTCTGGATCAATAGACAGGCTGAACAGATCTGTGATGATGGCATTCAGGAACAGTGACACCAGTGTCTCATGAACTGCAGAGAATACTCATTTTTTTTCTATTTAAAGACTGTATGGAGAATTATTATGTATAGTGGGTCATTTATTAGTAAACATGTTTTGTGACAAACATATTATCTGTCTCCTTTTTTTAAATTAAAGAGAAAAACAACCCCAACCTCGTGAAGTCTGTATGAAATTATGTATGCATCTGCTTGGGTCTGTGTATTTTTTTTAATTTATGGCGAAATATGTTTAACATAGTGTATATATTGGAGACATTCTTAAGGTACAAAATTGTATGATTCAAGTCTCTGTTCGCCCTAAGGGAGTACATTTGTTGATGTATATATTTGAATGGATATGTAAACAGATGTGTAGTGTAAACTGTCGGCGGAAGAGCAATAATTTCCTTTTCCTTAAAAACCTGTTGTTGTCTACTTACAATCATTTTTGTGTGATGTGTTGACTGCACAGATAATCGAACTCTGACCTTTGATAAACCAAGCTGCTGGAAGGTGGTTTAACTGAAAGATAACCAGTGCAGGCTCTTGTTGACCTTGATTGGGTTGTCAAGGGACCACAGTCCAATAGGAATATCTGATTTCAGCATGTTCTTTGGACTTTGATCACAAAGCAGTGAACTCGTACTGTGTTAAACAAGTAACGAGAGTGAGGTGTGAAGATTCATGCTGTTTTTAAGTAACAAGAGGGCAGAGGTTTGTGGAGTTAGAAATAATGTTGGAGTTTGATGTCGCTCATTCTCGCTGCTTTTCAGTCCCTTATGCTTCTATGTTGGTTTTACTTTTAGGTCATTTGTCCAGTAGAAACTTTACTATGTTAAATGTAGAGGCTGTTGTGTTGAATAGAAACTTTGAAATGTTAAAGAGAAACTTCAGTGAATTGTGTTCATTTTCTTGTTCGTCATTGTTTTAGTGTTTGTCAGTGTGAAACTTCTGGTAAATGTAATGTTACTGATGAATGAAGGTACCTTTGCATGAATTTTTGCCATCAGCAGAAAAGTGTGTGAATAAATAAATGTGTACATAAACTGCCAGTGGACCATAATTCCTGGATAACTGGTCAGTGTAATTTGAAATGGACAGCTAAATATTAATCTCTTGGTAACTTTTTTTTTGGGATGGAGAAGTGTGTATTTTTAACACTGTAGTGTGGATAGTGCCACAAGCTGTCTGGTGTGTTCTTGAGTGTGCATGTTAAAAAAGTTGTGACGTGTGCACACAGTAATGTGAGTGATTTCATATATGTGGGTTTGTATCATACATTACACAAGTTTTTTCTTTGTACTAGTTCAGCGTGGAAAAAAAATTCCAGTAAAGTACCTTGCTGTATTTTTGGGTTTTTGAACTGGACTCGGTCATGCTCCAAGGAGAGGCATTTAGTGCAACTATTTTCAAGTCTGTCTTGCTGTTTTGTGTGAAAATGCAGGCCAGCCAAAAAAAGGTTGAAACATAATGTGCCAGGCTTTTAATACTACACCGAGTATCCCTGTCTTCAGACTTCTGGAACTTTCTGCTAGTAATTTTCTGCCTTCTTTGGGATTACGTTTTAAAAATGTTTCAGTCATGTTCTTCGGCTGTTTGTGGCCTATTCTTGTCTGTTCCAGATGTCTTTTACATTTTTCCCCTGTGGTTACAATTCACAGCAAGCCAGTTTTGATCTAAGTAGTGAGACTGAACACACTGTCCAGACTGGACGCTTACTGTCTATTTGCAGTATGCCTTTGCCCCAAATAAAGTGAATGGGTTTTAAATTTTCAGTATTTTGGGGTAACCCTTCGGTATGCCTTGGTTGCTTTTCGTTTTTGATTAAAGAATTTTTTTTTCTTGTTGTAAAACTGAAACTGGGGACAACTGATCATGTGGAATAGTTGGTGCCGTCAGCATGGGCTAGTCTTTCCTCTTCCAAGATGTTACTCTTTAAGCTACCATGCCATTAGTGGATGTAAATATGTAGATACTGTCATTGTGGTTTGATTCTTTTTCAGGATGGCACCCTTTTCCTCAGTGTGGCGATAGCCAAGGGGGGGAGAGCGAGAAACTGTGTGGTCTGCTGGGCTTTAACAATGGAACTGCCCATATTTAATCATTGGAAGAGTTTTGTACACACACTTCCGAGTGGTTTGTCTCAGGTTTGCCTTGTAACTAGGTCATATGGAAGTGCATGTATATCAGAATCATGTTCATTATGAGTGCAAGTGTTGTTGACTCTTTTAGTTGTCCTTGTGGGGCATTGCTTTCAGAAGTTGGGGGCCCAGCAACCAAGGCCTCTACCCTGGGCTCATCCAAGTCTGCCGCATCTTGAGCATCTTTTTCCTTGACCTGTTTAGGTGGAGGAGTCGTGGCAGATGCATGGGCTCAAAGGCCTTTGACGCTGGTGTGGGGAGGACTGATGGCTGCTGTTGCAGCCGTGACTCAGGATAGCCTTGGGACTGACGGAGAGGGCAGGTTCTGTAGAGTGAAGGGGTGTTCTGTAGAGTGAAGGGGTTAGATGAAATGATGCCCAAGGTAGTGTGATCCTATCAGAGATGATCAAGAAGGCAGTGTGATCCTTCACAGTTAGGTGGTGGTGATGGACCAGAAGGTAGTGTGGTCCCACATAGGTTGGAGAGATGGTGCAGGAGGTAGTGCAATTCCTACATAGTTAGATCGGAAGGAGGGACCAGTAAGCTGTGTGATTTTGCATCGGTTGGAGAGATAGTCCACAAGGCCATTGGTGTTGATCATAGGTTGGATAGATGGGCCAGAAGGCAGAATGCTCTTACACAGCATGCTTGGACAGATGGTCCAGAAGGCACGGCTAGACTGGAGTGACCATTTGTGGACGACAGTGTAATCCAGCACAAGTAGGTTAGAGGCATGGAGAGAACTGTGAGCGGGGATGTGTTGTAATACAGCCTTGCTATGGATTCAGATGAATAGGCATAGATCGTCATATTTTTGATTGGCCTTGGAGGACAGGGCAAACTATCCATGCATGCCAGAATAGGATTCAGAATGGCCTTTTTGGAGTGGCCAGCAGGCTAGTTCCCATATGTACAGGTAGCCCAACTTGGTAATGTTATTAAGGATCCCTCAGATTGCTTGCATGTTGATGAATCTTTTTTGTGCCCCATTTTCCAGTGTTCTTCTGTGGTGGCTTTGCTCTCTCATGCTGCATATGCCAACTCTTGTATACACAGCCACACCGAGTCTTATGTGGCCACAGCCGAGCACTGCAGTCCACAATGAGCAGTTGGTACCAGGTTATCAGAAGGCAACTCACCCGAGGAGACAAAGCACTGTTGCAATTGCTTGTTAACAATTCAGTGTTACCTTTTTCTTACCTCATACCAAGCCCCATGCTGATAACAAGAATTACATCATTGTGGAGCTTTTGGAGGGGTCCATGACTTGACGGTTCCATCAACTTACGAAGTCTGATGATTTGGGCTATCTCGCCATGGGCATGGATGTGAAGATGAAATCAAAGCTGAGCTCAGGGCGTGACAGACCACAGAGGGCAAGACATTGTACAATAAACGGAGACTGTTATGATGCTATAGGGTTCCTCTCTGGGTTCAGACTTCATAATGACAATTGAGGCTGTTCTGTGTGCCGTTTGCTTCTGTATTTCCCAGCATGAACTGGGTCCAAGAGATGCCAACACTGGCAGGGTTGATCTGGAAATTTGAGGAAGTCTTTCTCCAACACATCTGTAAAGAAAATGAAACTCAACTGGTTCCAGTTTTCTAATTAGAGCCAGAGGTGGGAATAAGAAAAAGGAGGAAAATTAGGCGGGGGTCCGGGGGCCGCCGTAGGCCCCTGGTGGGGTCCAGGGGCAAAGCCCCTGTGGGGGTCAGGGGGCTTTGCCCCCTGAAGCTGAGCATTTTTCATATTTCAGTATCTAAAAATTGTGTCTAACGGTCTCTTTACCACGTGATAAAGTCACTGTTGTACGCACATCTTCCTCCAGCCACTTCCAGTTCCACTTGTTTTTCACAGAGGAATCGATCTCGGTGGCCAAAACTTTCTCATTCTCGATGATTTGTCGGAACATGTTGACGACTTCGGAACTTTGGACGTGCAACTTGTAAGACAGTATGGCGCCGGAATCCGCAAATGCCACTTTTCACAGCTAAGGGATTACTTCCCTTCTTTGTAGTTTCGGTAAGCCAAATTGCATTATTCACTGTAATCTGTCCTGGGTGCCCAAACGAGCCGGAAGTTTTCCATTTGAGAACAAACCGATCGAGAACAAAATCGCGACCCAAGCTTTTGCTTACGAAAAACAAACCTCACTATACATATATACCCCCCCCCCCCCCCCACCGTTTTCTCAACGGATTTACATCGATCTCAAAAACAGTCCCTGGAGCCTCCAAATCGGCGGAAATCTGCCTTTCGGCGGAAAATTCCCATACCTGAGAGCCCAGAGCATCTCGAGCTGTTTGAAGAAGCCAGCCTGGCAGAAAGATCCCACCAGTTCATGCCTGTGATGGGACTCAAACCAGAACCTCCTTGCCCAAGTTGGACACTAACCACAGCACAAATGTGGCTGGTGTGGGTCAGTCTTGTCCACAAGGGCCTGTCACAGGACCTCCATTGCAGTGGGTCATCACCTTCCTCGAGTATGTTCAAGGTCGTCCAGATGTGGCTGCCTTTGGAGCAGCAAGCTAGAATTCCACCTGCCAGGTCTGAATGGAACATCCTCTGAGTGTATTCATAGCTGCCAATCATCCTGAAGTTGTCCACAGTTTCCTTAATTTAACAACTATTCCCAATATAGGGAACAATTCCAGATTCTCAGATGTGGGGTTATGTGTCATTTTTGAGTTGGGATGAAGCCGAGATGATCTGTGGATTTTGGCAACAGTATGTGTGGAAAATGCATTTTCTGTTTAAACCCTTCATTTGTCAGCTGAAACATTGGGGGTTAGAAATGCTTCAGTCGAAAGCTGAACTGTCCCCTCTTCAGCCTACCCCACTCGCTTCATCTCCTGGTATCCGAACTTTGACCTCAGAAGGTTGGCAGCTATGCATATTAAGAAATACTCTGTGGTAGAAAGAAGTCCTTACCATTGAACTGTTTGGGAATAGATATTTACAGCCTCAGGTGGTCCTGACCAGTGTTTGGTTGAACCTGATTCAGCCCTGACATGGTCACTGTTCCCATTGGCAACCACATTCCTCAAGATGGACTTGCATCCACTCGCGGTGCATGGCCATATCAGCGTGGAGGGGAATCTTTGTAGAGTGAGCATGACCTGTTTTGAGTCCCAAGGGCATACAGTGATGGCCTGAATAGTCGATGAGACCAAGGTTCTCTGTATGAAGTTACCTACCCATGTTCCAATTTATTTGAATTGGGATGTTTATCAGCTAGACCTGCAAAATTGGGTCAACAAAAAAATATGTATTTACCAGAAAGTGTATCTACAATGAAGTTGTTTGGGTATTTCTGGGCAATGGAAAAAGCCCATTGTAGCAGCACGCGGTTTGTTAGTTTACGTTCGGTAGATTTTAGTGAAGCAAGTTGGGCTTTCCGAGTATGGTTGTAAAAGCTTGATGTTTTTGTATTCTGTGTGCCTTTCATATGGCATCTGTAACAGTTTCTTTTAAAAAGTTGCTTCACATATTTTATGAAAAAATTTTCATTTAGTGCTGTAGACTTTTCATAACCAGATAATGATCTATACCAAATGTTTTTGTAACCGGTGGCATAACACTAACTTACAGGTGGTCTGGTATGGGGCTACCTTTATGGGTCACAATACTGTGCTAGTTTTTGGTAGAAATATGGTCAGACCAACGCCAAATCTGATGATCTGAGAGTAGAAGACTGACTTGAGGGTTAATGGATAGGAGGAAACGCACACAAAAACAAAACCAAGCCCAGATCCAGTTCAGTGGACATCTGGACGAGTTTTAGACGACAGCAGTTGTGCTAAAATGTGTGTTCAAACCTCAGTTGCCATGCTGTTTGTTCACTCAAGTGCAATCTAACGTGTCCTGGAATTGATATTGTGGAGACTAGGGCTGTCGCTTGGGAACCTGGGCAGTCCTCCCTCAAGGGTTTTGTGTTGTCAGTGTGAACAGCTTGGTTCAGTGTACAGCTTTTTATGTGTCGTCTTTACCATGCACTGCTGATGAAAGGACGACGTGGAATTATATACCCACAGTATTTGTTTGAATGCTTGCCCACAAGAACACCATGTGTAGATATCTGTGTATGATGACCTTGAAGCAGTGGGTTATAATTGCAGCCAAACGATCAAGATTACATGTAGGCTTAGGTGGTCTCACCGGATGGGCCTTTGCCAAATTTGGCCATCATGCAAGTTCGCTTGAGCTCCTCGCTGTGAATGATGGGAACCATTTGCCAGCCATTATGAATGCAAGGGTACATTTTCTGTTGGTCTTTTGGTGTGTTCATCTGTATTTATGCATCTGTGATCCTTTTTATACTCTTTCAGTTTGGATATTTTGTTGTCATGTTTCCATTGTGTGTGTGCATTGAAGAAAAAAAAAATCTTTTCCAAGCTTAATACAGATTTTTGTTAATAAACAACATTGCTCATTCACAAATGGTTGTGTTTTGCGAGAGTGGAAGGAAACTTCATGAATGCAGAAACTGTACCTTAATCCAGATCGATATAGAGGGACAGGCACATGGCAAAATGTATGGGTTACATAAGCAGAGAGAGATGTTCCACTCTCAAGGGGGGGGAGGGGGGGGGGGTGACGGGGTGACATCTGATAAAAAGATGTAAGTGGACAATGTCAAATACAGTGGACAAGAGACGTATCACACATGGATGGGAAGAGGGGCATATGATACGCAGGGGTTAAATACAGCCAGTGCAAACGTGTCGTATTCACATGACTTCATATGCCAACTGAGATCATACATATTGAAAGGACCCTAACTTGAAGCATGTCAGTCTTTGTTTGGGGAGAGAGTGGGAACAGCAATTATTTTGTGCACAATCTACATGTGTGCACGTTTGTGTGTAATGGGAAGAGGAAAGGGTGCGTGTTAGTAATGGTGGGTGTGTCATTTTAGTGGAAGGGATGAATGGAACAGAGGGTGGGGTGTGCCAGTTAAGTTTTGTTTTTTGCCCGTGTTTGTTCTCGTGTGCTTGCTGCGATCATGCCGACCAACACAAGGACTTTCTGAGGGATGGGCTACAACATTTGTGGGACTATACCTATTTTCCTGTGCTTGTGCAAAACAATTTTATTGCTACTTATCTTGTGCTTATATGGGACAGTGTGTGTGCGTTGCTTCTTATTTGTTTCTTTCTTTGTTTTGGGGAATGAGTAGCACTTTTGTTTGTAATATTTAAGATTTTTCTAATCAAGTACTGATTTTAAAATGAAGTCTGAAACTGATGCTCGCTCATGTTCATCTACTGCCCTGGAACTGTTCAAGTGCATGCATACTGACAAATGTTCACTTATGTACATACACTCGCAAACACAAACACATGACCATGTTCAAGGCCTGACCAGAGCATTGGGTTAGGCGTCTGCTCAGTCCGGTCCATGACCGCTTCACAAATCTTTGTTCATCTACTCACATATTTCTTAGACTGTAACCCAGTGTGTTGCAGTCCCTTAGCTTAACCTTTTCCCGACGCGCCGTTCGATAGTGACGGCAACTCTGTCGACCCGTTCACGACGAGCCGTGCCCTGGTGACGGCAGCACTGCTGTACTGCTCGGACGTGCCGTGCCTCCGTGACGGCACAACTATAAAAAATTCCCATGTTCTCTCGTCTACTGTCTAGGGGATGCAGCTGCCATAAATATTTAGAACAGGGTTCTAGCCACTGGAAGGGTAAGTACATGCACTAGCAATGACCTTTGTGACCCCAGAGTAGTCCGAACAAAGAGACCCGTCTGGCACTGGAAGGCACGTGTGGAATTTCCTGCTTCACCAATATATTGGGCAGAAGGAGAATGACATGTGGTTTTAGAACTGGTTCAGCAAAGTAGCTCGGAAAATGAGGGGGGTAAAGGTGTGCAAGTTTATCGAAAAGAATCTGAGCTTGATTTTATTTGCTCTGTGCCTTAAATAGTTTTACCATCTGAAGCCAAAACAGTGAAGTGTACTGTGCGCAATGATTTAACTGCTTAAAAAAAAAGAAGAATTCACTTGGATTACACATATTGAATACCTCAGGCTTTCTCTGCATCTGTTCAAAGTAAGAGTAAAATTTTATGCCCCTTTTCTTACTCATTTGCTGTTGTCATACTAATCAAACAAATGTAAACAAGATTGTGTTCTCCTACATTTTGCTTATGTTGTTTCTGTAACAGTAGCGTTGCTATTTTACCAAAAATGTATTTAATTCTATGCTCATTACAAAGTTTGCGCTTTACCCTTTCCGTTGATATATAACAATTGCTTGTTAGGTTTATATTAGGAGACGTAAAATAAAATTAAAAAGTGCGAAAATCGCGCGTCTGCAACGGTTGTAGGCACGTGCGGTGCACACGCATGCAGGGAAGTGACGCTGCTCTGCCGCGCTCGTCTGGAAAGTATTAATAGCAGATATGGTATAGCGTCTATAGACCAAGTCTTTGTGAAACTGAAGCTAACCAGGCCAATAATATTGAATATTAATTCTGACAAGTGCACATTCTATGGTCATGGCACTCCACAAACTGCACTATGACATAACTCTTATTCAATCATTCACACAATGGTTCCAGATGTAATTCCCCTTTCTGTAGGGAGAAGGGGACAGGGAAAGGTGAGCATCTTTCAGGATAAACTATTCCCACTATTCTGAAATGTTGTGCAATTTCCCCCTCTTCTGCCATTTGACCTCGTCAAATTTCCTGCTTCCCCTTTTCTGCCCCTCTCTGACCTTTTCAAGTTCTGCACGCTTAGCTCTGGACTTGATAGAAGAATACTCTGAATGGATAAATTTCCTCCAGAATATCTATGTATGTTTCATATGTAATAAACTTGTATAACTATTTCCCCCAATGACTTCAAATACTCTTTGTCTTAATGTAGCAATCAAGGGCCGTGTGTGTGTGATGGGCTGGCAGTTATGTACTTTTGTTTTTTCAGTTTTGTAGCCCAGCCAACTAATGAGGCCTTTTCAGGCTGTCACTGCTCCGGGAAAATCTTGCATAAGCATCTTTAAGGGTGATAATTCTAAGCGGTACAGAAGGAACCAGGCATGTTGAATACCACCTAAATGTTTAAAAAAGAAAAAAACAAAACAAATGAACAATCACTAAACCGAAACGTGCCGCATAAATAGAGTTACATGGACTCTTAAGAACACTGCATTTGCACGACCACCATGTCACATGACTACTGCAACAAATTTAGCATGTTAGGAATTCTACTAAAGAAAACTAAGAAAGAAGATAACAGTGAAGTTCCCACCCCAACCCAACCTCCCTCTCCATCTTAAAGAGGCAGAGTCAAGGAGAGTAACAACTATTGAGATTCCTTACACATAATTTCGAGACGGGAGGGATACAACTTAACCGGTATGAAAAGGGAGAAAGAACAAAAATAAACAACAACAACAAAAAAGAACTAAATAGGCTGAAAAACTTAAGTGCTGAGATTTTACAGGTCTGACATAAACCGAAAGAGTCCCTGACTTCCCCATGAGAATGGACAATGAAACTACAATGGAATGGATTGAGTTCAGCATGGGTAGACCAGGCTGACTGTCCGAACAATGGTTAGTGGAGAGATTCAAAGAACTGTGCTCATATGCTCATCAGAAGTGTTACTTCACTCATAATGAGGTACACACATATTATTCGCTTTCTCTCTTTTTTTTCAACACTTATTCTCTTTTTTTTTTTCCTTTTTAACTAAAGAACAAAAATATCTTGCTGAGTTTAATGGCAGCTGTGAAAGATTCTAAATGTTCAGAATGGAGGCAGCTTAATTTTAGAGAAAGGTATAGGAGTTGAGACAGTTGTATTTTAGACAAAGGCCTCAGTCTCAAGGCAGCTCAAAATTTTTGATTTGACTGGTGATGGAGTTGAGATGTGTAATGTCAGACAAGGATAATTGAGGCTGCATTATTGTCAGACAAGGATGACTGAAGCTGCTTAATAATGAGACTAAACTTCAGATAAATATTAGATTGAATATTAAACAAGGATGATTGAGACAGCTTAATATTACACTAAGTGTCAAATAAATGTCAGATTAAACATTGGAGATTGTTAATTTTAGACAAAGATGATTGAGACTGTTCAATAATGAGACTAAGTATCAGATAAATATTAGACAAGGATGACTGAGACAGTTTAATATTAAACTAAGTATCAGATAATGTTAGATTAAGTATTACAGATAGTTAATTTCAGACCAGGATGATTGAGACAGCTTTATATTAGACCAAGTATCAGATAAACATTAGATTGAATATTAGAGATGGTTAATTTTAGACAAGGCTGATTAAGACACTTTAATATTAGACAGAGCATCAGATAAATATTACATTAAGTATTAGAGATTGTTAATTTTAGACAAGGATGATTAAGACAGCTTAATATTAGACTTACGACAAACATTAGATTAAGTACCAGACAAGCATTTACAAATAAGCCGCAAGGGAAAACAAGTGTAGGCAAACAATTCCTTCACTGTTTTGTCAATTACACTCCAGAGATGGAAAAAAAAAGGTGAGTGAGGTGGGTGAGCTTTAATTAACTACCAAGAAAAGCAATGAGGATCTTGGTGACACTGACACTTCTTACCTGCCTGATGATACCAAACAAGATAGATAAGATAATGTTGCTTATAGCCCAGCCGACCACAAGGGGCCACATCAGGGCTGTACCAAACAAGAGCCATGACATCTTTCCAATACTGGAGATGCTGACTTTAACATTCAGTGCATCACATACATCAGACATTTTTCCAATACTGGAGATGCTGACTTTAACATTCAGTGCATCACATACATCAGAGATAAGATGATCAGACAAAACATCAGGTATGGCAAATGTCAATGAAACCAAAGCAATGGCAATATTGTGCAGCTACTGTGTGCCCTGGCTCTTGCTTCACAGGCACGCAATATGTACACTGAAGTTTACAGTGCCTGGGTGAAGGATTTATGATCCTACCAAAGGGATTAAGCCACACATTAAAGATTAGTCATATTAACGTTGGTTCCACAAAATCCGCTTATAATGGAGCACAAGTTTAGACTGATTGATCTGCCAGTTACAGAATCTGAGCCTAAGTCTTTCTTGTCCATGTATCATGAACTCAAAAGAAGATTTACTGTTCTGCCGAACAAAAGAGACAAACAATTACAAGTCAAAACACAACACATTTTGATCTCTCTGGCGCTGTCCTGGCAAGACCAACAACACTCAAACAATGGAAACGAAGAACACATCCCCTCAAATTGGGTGCAAAACTCATGTATCATGAGTTCAGAAGTTCAGCTTGTTTTTGCCCCTGTGGTATACAGGTATGCAGGTATCAAATCTTTTGCTTGCAGAAAAGTGTTTGTTGCAGAGCAGGACATACAATGTTTTCAAGCCATAACATGAAAAATCACAAGGAGCAAAAAGTAACACATATTTTACACACTATGCAAATCACACCGGTGAATATCATAAGAAAAAAAGTGGGTTTCAAAAAGGAGTGACTGAGGGCGGAAAACGAAGCAAAACTTAGAAAGTGAGAGGGTTAGTTACAGCCAAGGACACAAAGTATACAAAAAAAAAGATTGTCTTCAGATGTCAAAAAAAAAACCCAAACAAACAAACAAAACACATGAACAGAACAATCCTACGCAGATGGATGGTTGTGGGAGAATGGCAATGTAAAAATTTAAAAACAAAAGAGTGAGGACAATTTTGAGAAGAGAACAGGTGCAGGGAGAACAAAGAGAACTGCCTGTAGCAACCAAGCAAGGTCAGACCTTAGCGTAGGTTGTCACAGCCTTGTATTGAATAAGATAAGATAAGATAATGTTGCTTATAGCCCAGCCGACCGCAAGGGGCCACATCAGGGCTGTCACCACGTTAAAATCAACTCAAGTCATAAAAAAAAAAAAAAAAAAAAAAAAAAAAAAATTTTCATCCGTAAAATCTTAAATCAGATGAAAAACATTAATCTCTCTCAAAAACTCAAAGATCACGTCAGGCGGGACATCCCTGAACACGATTTTCATGGACTCAGCTGTAAAATGTTTGTGTCTCACATCGTGCAAGTCCCAACACTCTAAAAGAATATGTTTCATTGTGAGTGGCACATGACATGGAATGCACCACGGTGCTTCTTCACTCTTTAAAAGGTACGAATGGGTAAAATACGAATGGCCGGTGTGCAGCCGGCACAGAACTGTTTCTTCTTTACGACCACCTGACGTAGATGGGAGGAACTCTGTAAGGTTTGGACGGATCTGAAAGAGTTGTTATCCGTCTGTGTATTCCAATCCTCCTGCCTTGTATTGAATGGCAAAGGGGGAAAATGGAACAGCTCTAGAGAACCGAATATTTACTTTATCATAGCTCAGCAGACTGAACACTTTTGTCCAGCAGAAAAATGCAACTAGTTACAGATCATATTAAAAAAAAAGTATGATTACTTACAAATTATAAACATTGAAATGGAATATGATCACTTACAAATTATAAACATTGAAATGGAATATGATCACTTACAAATTATAAACATTGAAATGGAATATGATCACTCACAAATTATAAACATTGAATTCATTAATTTGTTTTATCATTACTATAGCCCAACTGACCACAAAGGGTCTTTTCAGAGCTCTTGCTGATCAGGGATCTTCTTCTTCTTCCTCGTTCGCCATCCCGTTAGATGAGCAGCCCGGTGTCCTCGATGAAGGCTGATCAGGGATAAGAAGTTGAGCAAAAAAACGGAAACGACTTTACACAGTATACACGTCATCATAACCCTTCCACCACTGGAGCAGCCCACTGGCTACTGCAATCAGAACACCACAGTCGCTGCTTTGTACCACAAACATACTGTGATTCAGATTCTGTTAGTGTGTGCACTTTCTTTTTAGGTTTCCTCTCATATTCCAACAGTACATGGAATAAAATTGTTCAGTGTCATCTGTAAGATGGTGTGTTGTGTCCTACGCTCACAACTGGACTTAAGCTAACAGCAATGCACACTAGCTGGCAGGTGTAGCCTACCTCTCTCCCACCACCGTGTGCATGGCACGTTAGTTCACCACAGGGCCAGTTCCAGCTAGCGCTCGCTTTCAGCAAATTCCCACACATGGAAAGATGCTGTTTACCATAAAGGTAAGGTGCATTACTGTGTTTAATTACAAAAATCTTATTTTCTTTTTAAGTATCCTTTCTTTGTGGTGGATTTTGCACTCAGTTCATTAATTTTAATACACATGTTTGTGATTAATCGACAAAAGTGCCAAATCTAAATGCAAAGTGCTCTGTTTAGGACTTCTGTGAGGATAAGTCTCTGCTGTGAACGTAGGACCACCACAATGGTGTATGAATAACAGCTGCAGGTGGTTCAAAAGTTGCTGCCCTCAAAATCTTATACCCTATGCTAGCTCTGCTGCACAGCTGTTTGTGCTTCGGGGACAGGTGGTGATTAAATGGACAATAGGATGACTAATCTGCTGATATAAAACTAGGCTGTGCTGATGGCACCACCCAACCTATCAAAGCACTGGGTGCACTTTAATGAACTAGGCCATACTGAAGGCGCCAGGCATTGCCCTTAACTTACATCGCCCCCGTTTCTTATCTACTGAAATCCTTCACACATGTATATTAGGCCGTGCTGTGGGTGTCTGACTTTTCATATAATTTTGTATTTTTGATATTTTTTCTTATACACCAGGGATTGTTTTTCCAACACCCCAGCATTCTTCCATAGTGGGTGCCTAGAATTTCCAGTTCCAGGCATATGCCCATCTTGCTGTTCTTTCCCATGAATTTCATTTCATGGAAAGTATCTTACGAATGAAGCGGGGGAAAAAAGCAAACACACAGATCCATACACACACCACACCACACCTCGCTCATTTATTGAGGTATGACAACACAAAACCACCCATGCAGAGCTGGTGACTTTTGCCATAGTTGGCTGTCTGAAACCACTGGCAAGTAATTTTCACTATTACAGCTGTTACGCCCGAACAAATGTCTGCAGCTGTGTGTGGCAAACTCTCATTTCACCATGTTATTGATTAATCTCACCCCTCCTCCACCTTGTTGAGTGGGCGGAGGAGACAGGGGCAAGAACTGTCTTGGGAAGGTGTACATTCAATAATGAAATGAAATGGGTTTAGTGTTTCCAGTCAACTAGTTTCAGCTGACACCCTGCTATCAGTTGTCCTTTCAAAGGCCACAGTATTCCAAGTGTTCCACATCGATAAAGTTTGGAGTAACTTTTGACATTTCACCTAACATGCATGTCTTACTTGATCTATCTCTATTGGGTCTTCCTATGATAAACGCCCATTTTCTATTTTCAGAAGCAATGCAAAATTAATCATGTATCGAGACTGTGTAACTCTTTATCATTGTTGAAACAATTCTTATGCAAAGATAGCAGAACTTTACGATGCTTAATGTCCCTGTTGAATAAATTGGTCCTGATAATTAATTTGATTTGCAAACTAATCAAACCAAGAGCATAAAGCATTAAGAACAAAATTGATTGATACAGTGGTCCTGCTGATACATTTGACTGACGAACTGACTAAATCAAAAGAATGCAGCGTAAGTATAAAATCAATGGATAGATCATCTACAGAAACTGATTTTCCTAATGACTGAAATGTCTGCAGAGAATTCAGCTGTGCCAAGGACCAAACATCTTGAACCAGTGCATGAAAGTTCAACAGAGATGTGAACATCAAACAGGCAGGATCACTGAAGTGCACCGCTGACATTCTTTTTGACTGAATCTTCTCTTTTAAAAAGAAAATCTTTGAGCTGAAGAATTAATATGGGAGAAACACCATGCAAGTGAGAATACAGATGTAAAGAGCTGAGACACAGTATCATCATCATCAAGATTCCCCACAATGCAAAGCCTCATATGCAAGACATTACAAGAACACCACCAGACCAGCAATGACCTTTTAATACACCAACGAAGTCAAAATGGCCACCACCCCAATCTAAAACCATCAAAAAGAGATGCAACAAAACATAAGAAACTGGCACAGAAAACATAACTTGGATAATGATTTCAAATCAACTTCTGAAGCTTTCCGATCGTGGCGTGACGTCAAAACCTCTTCCAAAACACCACCTGCATGCCCTTCTCTCAAAGATTCCACCATGTCAATGATCGACAGAAGACTGGTAAGTGCTTCCTGTTGCCACTGGATTGTATCAAAGAACGCATTCAAGGCAGCAGAATGCAAGGAGCAAACTGACAAACTTGGTGCTGATGATTATTTTGACAGTGTTATTCTACACTCTAAAATTAACCACATTGAGGGAACTGATCTTAATGCTGTTTCAAAAGAAATGCTAGTGTGGTCAAGTTAAGAACGCCAGAAATATTGTGGATTGCCAGTGCTGGGGCTGTGGCAGGTCGCGTCGGGTCATGGCTGAGGATGAGAAGAGTTGGAATAAGCATCATGGGTGCAATGCCACTAAGCAATCAAGGACCAGGTCCTCCAAGATAGAAGAGGATCGAACATTGCACCGATATTTTCCTCCCTACCTGGAAACCAAGAATCAATTCTTTCCCATGAATCACTCCTACCTGGAAACCAAGAATCAATTCTTTCCCCATGAATCCCTCCTACCTGGAAACCAAGAATCAATTCTTTCCCATGAATCCCTCCTACCTGGAAACCAAGAATCAATTCTTTCCCCATGAATCCCTCCTACCTGGAAACCAAGAATCAATTCTTTCCCCGTGAATCCTTACTACCTAGAAACCAAGAATCAATTCTTTCCCCATGAATCACTCCTACATGGAAACCAAGAATCAATTCTTTCCCTGATTTCCCGAAGATGGTGTATGGCTGCCTTAATGGCGGGATAAAAAAAAACGGTCATACACACAAAACTCCACTGCCTGTCTATACAGGCAGTGTCCGCAGGAGTATCAGCCTGCGTACGCAGAAAGAAAGAAAGTTCTTTCCCCATGAAGCCCTCCCACCTAGAAACCAAGAATCAATTCTTTCCCCATGAATCCCTACCTGGAAACCAAGAATCAATTCTTTCCCCATGAATCCCTACCTGGAAACCAAGAATCAATTCTTTCCCCATGAATCCCTCCTACCTTGAAACCAAGAATCAATTCTTTCCCTGATTCCCCAAAGATGGTGTATGGCTGCCTTAATGGCAGGATAAAAAAAAATGGTCATACACACAAAACTCCATTGCCTGTCTATACAGGCAGTGTCCGCAGGAGTATTAGCCTGCATACGCAGAAAGAAAGTTCTTTTCCCTGGAAACCAAGAATCAATTCTTTCCCCATGAATGCCTACCTGGAAACCAAGAATCAATTCTTTCCCCATGAAATTCTTTATGCTCAGAACAACAGATCCATAAGGAATGCAATTTGTCCCTCCAAATGAGGTACCAGCATTCTAGCAAAAAACTTTGGTCGGCATGTTCATCTGTTTTAGGAGTGAGCAAGCATGGGGTTTGTTCAGGTAGATAAACAGCACAAAGTGACTAGTTTGGATGGTGCAATGAGTCACACAGATACCTGAGAGTCTGTATTCCCTGGCACTGCTGTAAAAATCAGTAGCCTGCCTATGTTCATCAGAACCTGGTCTGCTGGCTTTCCACACCCTAAATGCTGGCTGAAATCATCATCATATGAATTCACTCAAAGGCGTTTGTTTCACTTTTCAGTAGAACTGCAATTCAATTCAGTTAATGTTCTTCATTGCCCAACTCACCAGCAAAACCGCAGATCATTAAAAACAAACAAAGTCTCTGCAAACTGAGAACCACATACATTCAAATTACAGCCTTCTATCTCTACAGTCTGGAGCGCTGTGCCACACAAGCTTCCCAACCTACATTTGATTATCCACCTCTATCTACTTTGAAGAAATCTGCTGAAAAGGTTCAAACTATTAAATATATCCAAACAGGCTGAACACATTTGTGTTTTAATCTGTCTGCTGTTCCTATAAAGCAACATGTACCAAAGTAAACAAGGAAACCCATTTAAATATTCATGTTTATTACTCCCAAAGCACAAAATTCACCTTGGATAATGCATCTTCCTATATAAACTAAACACCCGATCGGATCAGAAGATTTCACTGTGCATGATCCATTTCAGGAACCTGAATGTTCTGTCAAACAGTGCAATCATTTAGTTAAAACATTTTCGTATACCAAATTGTTTTATTTAAATGATGGTAGTATTACAAGGATGCCAAAACCTTAGTATCGCCTCTATTGATTTAACATTAATGCCTCCGGATTTAGCTATAAACACATGTTGGTCTGCAGAGACTCCATGGGGAGTGACCATTTTATTATCACTCTATGAATGAATGAAAACACAGCTGATCAAGAAACAGAACTTGAAGAGAGATACAATTCCTGATTTCCTAAAAATACCAACTGGGATCTTCTTTCTCACTCAGCTTTATCATCTATTGATCACAATATCAAATGTGGAGATGATGCTATTTTTTATGAAATTTTTGTCAAACTATTTTGTTTACGGCTGAAAAATCAATCCAAAGACGTACATATATAAAGCAAAGAAAATGTAGTGGAAACGGATGGTGGAATAAATAATGTGACAATAAAGTTTTATGGTGGCAAACATACGGTACATCACTATCAAATGAGAATTTCATAGAAATGAAACATCTGGCCAAAAAAGGTCTATTGTTCCAATTTTCTTCAATATCACATATCTTGATTAAAAAATGTACACAAAGTGTGGGGAAAAAAAAGATAAAGAAATGAGGAATTGATGTAAACTGCCAATATACACGATACATTGATGTCCTGCCACCTCCTGACGAAGCAGAGGTGTTAATCCTTAACACGCATCGACTCATGATTGTGACTTTTATTACACTTTGATGAGCCATGATCACAGCTCTGTTTGTGTTCAGTGAAATTACTGTCCAGTCATTACCTGCAACTTGCCAAATTTAACACTGTTTTCATTTAGTTATTGCTGTTTTATTTGTCTACGGTTGCTTCATGTTTTGAAAACATATATGGGAGTGGCATAGGTGGAAGAGTGTCAAATCAAGGGTGTACAGGACGAGGGAAATTGTGATGGTATTGCTTAAGTGCATTAAGTTGCTGTATTATTAGTCAGGCTTAACACACCAAGGTTATCTTTGCACTCATACACGCATATGCGCACTCATGCACCCACCAAACATTCACCTGTCTCTGGGAATGGGATGTCACGCATTCGTTTCTCTCCTAACACGACTGAGAACAAAAAATACAATTTTCTAGGCTACTTATAATTACACATGAAAAATCTAATTACACAAAATGAAATAATCAAAACATAAAAGATCAATACTTCCTAATCCCGGGTTATAATAAAATGGCTTTTTACCTGGCCAGGTTTCCACACAAACACACACTTTCATCTCACACCACAGTCCTTTAACAAGTCACTTCAAGTTTTCTTCAGCACTGGGTGATGGTGACGCCCTTGGTTGACTGGCTCCAGGTTTCAGGACTGGGTCTTCGTGGTCATCGCTGGGAATTCGACGTAGAAATCTTCTTCTTCGTCTCCTTCACCCACCTCTGGGCTTCAAACTCAGTCTTTTCCTTTTCAGCTTGTCTTTTACCCTAAGACCTTGCTGTCACTTCTGTCTCCCAGACCACGTTTCTCTCAACCCTACTCTGTCCTGCTCACTCTACTCTCCTCTCTCTCCTCTGTTCTTTCCCTCGTGGTGTTCTCCTCCTCCTGTCATGTTGTTCTCCCTCAGTTTATATAGGGATGGACACAAAGGATTTCCCTTTGGGCCATGCCTTTGTCCATGTTGCTTCTCCACCACCTTGTTCACAAGTACACCGAATTCCCCTTTCGCTACATTCTTCCACACATCAGCATTTACACACATCCCTCCCTAACTGCTTAGGAAACAACCACTTTGCACCAAATGGACATCGAAAATTTCTGCTGACTCCAGGAGCCACTTTAACACAAATTATCCTAGAGAAAGCTACGACAACAATGTCCACACACATTCAACTAGCCTGACAAAGCATCAACACAGTGCCCCATGGCAATACCATCTGAACAAGCCCAAGACTCCTGCTCTTCAAGGCCTGTTTACAAAGCAACTTCAGCTGACTGAGTATTTAGCACCCACTCAATGCTCCGAGGTCCTAGTGGTTACCTTTTCCTCCCTTTCGCTATTGGGAACATTCGAACTCGGGAGGGTCCTCACTACCTTAGGTGCCATCTGTTGCGTGACAATTACTTACCTGACCACTTCAACCTCCTTGACACAGTTTGACCGTATGCGCTATGTGACCGTATGTGCTAGATGAGGGTGTACTGCTAATCGGCCCATCACCTATTTCTCCACCACGTGCAGCATTCTTTTCCTCTAAAGCACTCAAGGCCCTTGTGAAAGGCTTCGCTCCCTTGCAAAGGGTCCAGTGCTTACCTTAGCAGTCACAACCAAAAGAAGAACAGAAACTAAGTCTTTGACACGAGCACTGAGAAAGGTGATTACCTAAAGTTTTGTATTATTTTTGAGCAATATGGATATTGTGACAGACGGACAATACTTCCAATTTTTGGCAACTGTTTTTCTTCCTTGATTACCTTGGCACAAATCTCGTGGGATACTGTTGGGAAAAATCTGAGGCATGAAAAAGCCCTAAAACAGAATAAATGCAGTGATGGCATCTTCCCTTCCATTTTGACCCAGCTTCTTACATGTGTGTAGTATCATAATCAGCATTTGAAGGGTAAAGGCATTCTCCAAGAATAATATGTTGCATACTCCTACTTTGAATATCAATATCAACAGAACAGAGTGAATACACTAATCTGATTCTAGGTCAGCAAACCTAGTGCATGCAAGATGGTAAAGCTCCAGCAGGTTACACAAACCTGTCCCGTGTTGGCCTCTCACCATGGACCTCCAGTTTTCTCCCTTCCAGTCGAGCTGGTCTGTCCACTCGGCCACCTTCCCCCTGTGTGCCATCACCTACATGGGTGTCAAGATACTGTCTCACTCTAACAGGCTTACATTTCACAACTCTCTCACTCTGAACATCACTTTTCTCCATTAGAGAAAGAAATGCTAACGATTGTTTTTGCTTCTAAATACATCAAGACAACACCAACTCCTGAAATGTTGTGGGCTCCCCCCCCCCCCCCCCCTCCACTTTTTTCTTAAAACAAATTTCAGTTACTGCTGTCCCCCATGGGGATACGAGGAATCTTTTGTACAAATAGTTCCCCCTCCTTCTGGACATTCTGTGCTAATAATGTCCACTTTTCCTTTCGCTCTCAGCAACTCCGTCTCCTTCTTTTGCTGTACTGTTGTCTACTGTCCTTTCTGTCTACCATATCTTTTATCTATCTTTTTCCACAACCTCTTCCCACAAATTTCTGCACGCAACAAAGTCGGAGTGAACTGACTATACTCTCGAGTATAGTGTAAGAATCCTAGCAGGGTAAAACGAGTTCACACGCTACCAGATACTGGAATGCTGATGATGAGTCACTGCTGGAAATTTGACCACAGAAATGAGTTGCACAAATCTGTCCATGTCCTATCAGGTTGCATTAACTCCCCTCTCTGGATGTGACAAGATATTGACAATAAAGTCTACATGTTCTTTGGCCGCTTTCCACTTTACAGACTCAAACACAGCAAACTACACCCACTGCTATATTTTAACACAAAACATGGTGTGATCTGGACATGAATTTGTGATCTACAAGGCATACTCAGATCAAAGGCAGAGGTGCACGATTTTCCTCTTCCCTAGGAAATGAGTTTCAACTTGTCAAAGCCTCATCAGGCCTCCCAACAGTGAAGAAAAAAGATATGTATGTAGAGGTCCAGGGGAATGCTCTCCTGATAAAATTCTTAGAATACAGATTCAAAATGGCACAATCTGACGCTATCTGGCACAATTTTGGGGTTGTTTATAACCCGATGTATTGAGGCAAATAGTACACAATGATGACATTTCAAGAAAAACTTTAATATGATGCACAGTCTAATGCGCACTCTCATAAACAAACAGAAACTAAAATTAGACAGTATCTTTTCTGCCTCGTTTGGTACTTCTTTGACTCGAAGTGGTGAAAAAGTGTGTGGAAGCCAGCTGGACTACAGTCGACTTCGCAGCGGCACAAGACACAGTACACGGTGCCAGCCCCGACTAGTTCTGAAAGCCATGTGCTCTCTTCACGATGGACTTTTTGCACAGACACCAACATCCCTTTGTCAAGAGCCTTCACTGTGGCACACCCTTTCTGCAAAACATTTGCTGGAGACAAGCTCACACTCCTCAAAAGATTTCTGAAGTAGCGCCTTGACAGGCGAAAAACACCAGATGTGACTCCAGCTGCAACTACACATCTATTCCCGTTCCTGAAGTTTTGCCATCTGCTATGAGAGAAAGACTGACAATGAACTAACTGTTTTGTAGAGCAGTAAAAAAATTAAAAAAAAAGAAAAGAAAAGAAAAGAAAAGGTGGGGTGATCTTTTTTTCCTCTCCATTTTTGAGCAAAAACAGAACTGCGAGCTCTTCGGCATACTGGAGCCAGAAGCTTGTGAATTCTTTAAGTGCTCCAGTTCCACCTGGCAGAAGTATCAGAATATATTGTTACATCTGTACATCTAACTACCTTAATCACATATTCATGCAGTGATTTATAATCCATATCGACACAATTACTAAATAACAATTACATACTTGCAGTAGCCAATCACTGGTAACTACACCAAAATAAAATCTGGCACATAATTACTCTCCAGTCCTTCAGAGCATCACACACCAGTGTGTTGAGCAACAAACATCCATCAACTTTTCTTGAAAAACGTAGTGATGTCCCCAGCACAAGCTGCCCTCGACAGTTTGCGAGCGTGAGCACGCTTTGCTGCCTGCTTGGCCGTGACGGAGAGGTGACAGGGAGTGCACAGCGTGCGGAGATTGTCGATGTCACACTGGCCTCCTCCCTCCCACACGGGCCGGATGTGGTCCGCGTGCCAAAACTGCAGACAGCAGAAGATAGAATAAATACAGAATTCCACATGCACCCATGCAGAGCTGAAAACCTCTGAAGAGACTTGACAGAAATACGTTTGAAAATGGAGGAGTTTCTGACAGTTGAGAGGAATACATACACTATAGCACCCAAAACAAAATGACATTCCGGACACTTAATCTTCTTTCCTTCTGTCAAGTGCTTTCATGGGATCACTGTCTGTGCCAACACACTGTTGCTCTTTTACATTTTCTAAGCACACTGTCACTAAGCTTCATCTTATGACTTGGCTCATTTTTGTACTTCAAAATCATCAGTACCTCTGCAGTGTCTTGACCCAAGGAGGGAGGGAAATCCGTAATGTTCTTCCTGACAAGGCTGAACACTTTCACAGACCGAACTGCTGACTGGGATCAACAGCACTCCCATCATAACAGCAGAAAGCAACCTGAATCTGCACTTCTGATTTCTTTCACTTTTTTTCTCCCTCAGGATTAATTGGTCCAGCAGGTCGTTTTGAAAGAAAGCAGTGGAAGAAGCTGAACCGGATGTAAGTTTCCAAATAGCCCTTTGGCTATACGAATGGCAGATGTGCAAACTCTGTGAATAAATGAACTTTTTTCCACCCTGAGCAGAATTTTTCTTATGTCAAGTGGAATAGCAGAATGACATGTGTCTGAGCATTACAAATTCCACCGAAAGTGGCATGGTTGGCAGCTCTGCCCATGTATTATCAAGTTATTTGATATCAACATCATCACTAAAATCAATCAATGCAGCTAGAACCCTGCTATAAATTGTCCTCCTGTATGCCTTCACACTCTTACCCATTTTTCAGGTCTGGGTAAAGCTCAGGGGAATGTCAGGCACTCTAAGCACGGCCTCATTTACAAACCCTTAAAATGTTAATAGTTCAGCCACTGTGTCACTGCCACATTTTGTGGCTTGTTTCTTTTTCATATTTCATGTGTTTTTCATTAGTCTACTTTGCTTTGTGATGTGAATTTCTTTTTTCTTGTGTGAGTTTGACAGCCCTGCAGAGGCTTGTGTGCTTGACTGAACTGTACTGTTTAAAACCTGCAACAGATGTAATGTTGCCTCTGCCAGTACCAGATACATTCCTAAGACATCTACCCCCTGTGAATGTGATTTGAAACTGATCTCTCAAGCTGACAAAGATCTCACCAGTCCTTCATAAGGCCTGGCAATCATCTGCTTCTTCTGTGCTGCACCCAGCTTGCTGAACTTGCTGCAGTTGATCTTCTCCGCTCTCTGCTTCCGGTCCAGGCTGTCTCTGTGGAGGTAAGTGGACAAAATGAGCTTTAACTTTCCACTGTACATTCTCTTCTTCATAAAACACACTGCAAAGGACTTGTGACTGTTGTTATGTGTTGTTACATTATGTTCAGTAAAATGGCGTAAAATGGTATAAAAATAATGAAGTTATGCAATTTACTACCTACTCTTTGTAATTTCTTTTTCCCTTTCATCTGGCGGAATAATGATAATTTTTCTTTTATATTTGTTTCAATTTCTGCCTGCAGTCACCTCACTTTGAAACTAATTTTTACTGAATACAATATAAGACACCTATTGTCCAGCATAGCTGCCTGTCTGCACACACCTGTACATGTATATATGTGTGAATTCACATGCACAAACACACAGGAGCAACAACAGTGATGAAACAGACGGACACAAGTTACAATGACCAGACTCTGGACATATCATCCTACCTGATCTGACAGAAAAACGAGTGGGCGTCAAATCCACACAGCTGACAAATTCCATGCTGAACATCGTACACACTGCTGCGCAAGTACGCTGTGTTAGTCTTCATCTGAGAACACAGAATGCCAAACTTTACAGCAAACATGTGGCAATATATCACTCATACAATTGTCAAACTAGCTGATCACGCTGAGCAGTTTTGTGAACAAGGTAAAACATTTGTTTTATTGTAACAAATCATCAACATTCAACTATCCCACTGATAATCGAAGGCACAGAGTGTCTGACATATGTATTTCTCATTCTTCATACATAAAACTGTTTAAACTGGATCATACCTGACAGACAATTTGAATTACAAAGCGAAGAGTTAATTTTTTTTTTTTTTAAACAGAATTAACAAGAAACTAAAAAATTTGATAATCTGAATTAAGCATACACAGAACTTTCAAGGTCTCAAAAACACGAAGTGAATCACTTTGACATTTTAAGTACAGAATTCTAAATTCATTTGTAGCACTTGTATGTGATACCGCAAGTCAGACATAACGGCACTTTCAGTCACACTTCACTTCACACACAACATAATGGTGAACAAAGACCATGAAACTCTTGCCAGTTATAACATGGTTTTGACCTGACCTACGAAAAATTGAAATGTCTGGCTAAGAAACCAATCAATATGGCGTCAAAATCGCAATCCTCATTGCGATTATTCTTCTGCTTGTTCTTCTTTTCCTTACTGAACTTGGTAATTTTTTTTTTTTTTTTTTTTGTAGCGAAATTAAGTCAGTCTAAAGATCTACATTAACTCCAGTCTGTTGAAACTGCTGATAGCATGAATGAGTTTTCCCCCTGTCTTTTTTTTTTTCTTTTCTTTTCCAATTTTTGTCTTTGGCGTAGCATTTCATCTCAAAATGAAGCGGGCAGCACTGCCAACAAAATCGTACCATGCTACACCAACAGTGTAGCACTTAGCAGCTCTGCTTACAAATTTTGCAACCAAAAGCCTTTTTTTTTCCATTTTGAAATTCCCTGATTAAGTGACCAATTTTAAAATGACCTTTCACTTGCAGTGAGCAATTTGCTCTGTCCCAGAAAAGCAAAATACACATGTCTGATATGATGATAAAAAAAGACAACTTTTCTAAAATTTTTGCATAACATACACCATCTTTCTTGAGAATTTTACAATCAGATGCCAAGCCTGCCAGCTTTCTCTTTTTTCTTTAACTGGTTTCTCCTAGAATGGCTGCTGAATTATGTCTTGTGATCAGCAGTTCTCTCTTTACACTGCAAATCTGGTTTTACCACAAGATCAAACGAATAGTGATTTAATAAAACCATGGGGAAAACAACTTCTAGCTAATACTGAAAACAGACACTACTGATGAGCTTCTGATCACTGTCTGTTATGTGAAATCCATCGTAATCGTTAAAAGAAGACAACGTGACAACAACTTTACAATCCTGTAGACATGTACAGTTTCTGTGACTTACTATTTTTGCGACAATTAGTTGCCTTTGATGGTGATCCTATACAAAGATTCAGGTTGGAACTTCATAAGGGCTTCTTTCTAACATGGCTTTCAGTCACTATGAATAGGGGCTGGTGACAAAATGGGTCAGGTTAGTGCATACTGCGACCATTTCATCTTAGCATGCTGTGACCATTTTATCTTAGCATACTGCGACCGTTTTATCTTAGCATACTGCGACCACTTTATCTCAGCATGCTGTGACCATTTTATCGCATCAGCTTTGTCCTTTTCACAGGCCTCAGTTCCAAGTGAACTCTGACTCATTTCTAACTCGTTGACCATGACCTTTGGTTCATTACAGCAAGTTTCTCTCACCCCTGAAACTTGTGTTAAGCTCTTGATGACTATTCCCACCTGTTAGGGTGTCTGTGAAAACATCCCAAAACAAACAATAGTCCTTGAACTTGCAGGAATCATCGTAACTCATACCATTAAGCAAGGGTATTCCAAGACACAGCGACAGGAACACTTGGTACGCTCAAAATATTCAAGAGCAGTAAAAAAAAGGAAATCGTTTTTGAGACAGGGAACAGTAAACAACCAACAGGTAGAGTAACTTCTCTTCCCATGATGAAATAAATACATGTCGTAACTTCAAACCAATGTTGCTTATGGTATCATCAAGTACATAGAACAAACAGGGAGATATCCCCCCCAAAGGATGTTCAAAGCTTGCTCATGCCCCAAAATCCTGTACCTGACACATCTACATCTTGTTTTTTGGAGATGTCTCCTTGTTTGTTCTGTGTGATCTGTGTTGTCATCTCTGCTGGGCGATCTGGTGTCCTAAGCAGCATTCGTTTGGAGTTATGGACCCGTGTTTATTTCATTGTGAGAGCAAGAGTTGCCCTACTTGTTTGTTAGGGGTTGGACTAAACCGACCTGCATAAAATTGGTGATGACCTCTATGTTGCTTGTATTATCAGATATGACATAAACAGATAAGAGCAAACAGAACTGAAAGCCGAGCAGAAACGCACTGCTGACCCAAATTTAAACCAGGTGAAGTATGATTGGAGTTGAGAGGAGAGGATCAGGAAGGAGTGGGGAGGAGGGGGGAGTATTGCTGAGGGGTGCAGCAGGCACCGTGAGCAAAGCTCACACACCTTAAACAATGGGGCCACAGGGGGATGAACTGAATTGTGTCTGAAGGCCACAATACTTGTTGTTTACATTTGAATTTGTAAGTAAAATATGGCTGGACAGTGGATTGAAATGTGTGAGTGTGTGCGTGTGCATGTGTGTGTGTGCTGTGTGAGTGTGTGTGCATGCTTGAAAGCTGTGCTTTCACACACAAAAAAGCATGTTTGGTATATATGCAAATGCATCCTTAAGTGTGGTGTGTGTGTGTTGTATGTTCACATGTTCCTTTGTTCAGGTAAGCATGCTTGAGCATGCAGAACACGCATCCTGTGGTGAAGGTCCGGCATTCACCAGCCCCCAACTCACCCAGTGGGCGTCTGCACACACCCTGGAACAGAAGCGGGTGTTCCAGGCGGTGTCCTCACTGGCCGACGTCTCCCTGGACACCAAAGAGGTGAAGGGCTGTTGACAGTGCACACACAGCGGTGTGCCATCCGCAGACATCACCTGCCACAACACAAACACCAAAGTCATCTGATGTCACTAACTGTGTGTCATCAGCAGACATAACCTGCCACAACACACACACACCTCAGTCATCTGATGTCACTAACTGTGTGTCATCAGCAGACATTACCTGCCACAACACACACATGCCTCAAACATTCATCTAATGTCACTAACTGTGTGTCATCAGCAGACATTACCTGCCACAACACACACATGCCTCAAACATTCATCTAATGTCCCTAACTGTGGGTCATTAGCAGACATCACCTACCACAACAAACACCTCTCGAACATTCATCTGATGTCACTAACTGTGTCATTAGCAGACATCACCTGCCACAACACACACCTCAAATAGTCATCTGATGTCACTAACTGTGTCATTAGCAGACATCACCTGCCACAACACACACCTCTCAAACAGTTATCTGATGTCACTAACTGTGTGTCTTTAGCAGACATCACCACACACTGCACATTGATGTATGTCACTTACTGTGTCGTCTGCAGACATCACCACACACTGCACATTGATGTATGTCACTTACTGTGTGTCTTCTGCAGACATCACACACTGCACATTGATGTATGTCACTTACTGTGTCATCTGCAGACATCACCACACACTGATGTATGTCACTTACTGTGTCGTCTGCAGACATCACCACACACTGTGCATTGATGTATGTCACTTACTGTGTTGTCTGCAGACATCACCACACACACTGCACATTGATGTATGTCACTTACTGTGTCGTCTGCAGACATCATCACACACTGTGCATTGATGTATGTCACTGTGTGTCGTCTCCAGATGTTGCCTTCAACAAAACACACGCACTGCACATTGATGTATGTAACTTCTTGTGTGTTGTCTGAAGACATCGTGAGCAACAAAGCACACACACTGCACATCGATGCTTGTCACTTACTGTGTGCCATTACCAAACATCAACAACTACCAAACACACAAATCACACAGCCCTCTAATGCCACTTACTGGGTGCCTTGTAGAGCTGACAGCAGGTCAGTCGGGTGCATGACAATGCTGACCCTTTCACTCACAGATCCTGTCCAACGGCTGCCAAGGCACTGAAGTATTAGGGGTTCACCATGGCCACAGCAGGGCGTTTTGCAAGGTGGGCTCATCCCTTCCCTTCCACCACCTGAACATTCCCTGGTTGGAATAAAGGCACTTACCCATTCACCGACGGGTGGTCAGAAAGGAACTGCAAACCATGAAAGTCCAAAGCCACCTGCCGTTTCAACTCACAACCGTCAGCAAAGCAGGCAAACATTCCACTCATACGACCATTAAAATACACACACCTAGAAGAATGGTTCTCCCCTACCTGAACATATCCCTGTGTCCTGGGCGCGGTGATGTCACTGGCAACACTCCCGCTGGTCTCCGGCTGATTGTCGTCAGACACAGACAGCTGGGACAGAGGGCCGCGTTTTGTCAGCACCCTCACCTGGCCTTTGACCTCTCTGGCCACTTTCAGGGCTGCCTTCGCCTGGTCCTCCTGTGTCATGGGATATCGTATATACATCTCTATCTATCCATCTATATCTATATTTAGCTATATATCTCAGTATTTATCAATCTATCTCTCTGCATAACAACTAAAAACAAATTTTACAAGTGGATACATTTTTGTTTTTGAGAGAAAAAAGGAAAACAAAAAAGAAAACCTAGCTATAAACTTATATGAAATGTGGAACACCATGCTATCTCAGTCATTTTCTCTTTTCAAACAGCTTGAAAATGACCTCGGGTTTATCTCCGTAAGACATGAAATGTGTAAAACAAATTTACATGAAATGTGGAACACCCTGTTGTTTAATCATCTCAGTCATTTTATCTTTTCAAACAGCTTGAAAATGACCTCAGGTTTATCTCCGTTAAGACATGAAATGTGTAAAACAATAGCTTTCTCTGTGTCTCTCAAGTCAAGTAATCACTGTCTCACAATCAGACCACACACAAATGGGGTAGGTCACAGACTGGCATCAGAAACCATGTCAGGAATGATGTGAGAGGGAGTGTACACGAAGAGTATGAGCACAGACTGAAGTTTCAGTGAAGGGTATGATCACATACACTGGTTGCAGTCCAAGTCTGGCAATCTCCCATACTTCAGAGAAACTTGCTGAACAACAGGGCAAAACAATGTCTGTTGCTTTTTAAACCACTTAAAAGCAGGACCTCACATTCTTTTCTCTCTGACGATAACAGCTTCTAGTAAAGTATCCATACAGAAGCAGAAATAGAGAGGAGGTGGGTGGGGGGAAGCCAGCAAATCAGATGTCATTCATGAAGGGGTTCCTGACACCTTGCAACTTGTGACTGCACTGGACATGGTCTGTTTTTTACATGCTGATTTGTGTCAGTTCTTCAGTTCTTGAACACATCTGCTATCTCTCTGAGCCCTGATGTTTGATCTTATTCTCTACTGCTCTGCAGTCAGCGACATCAGGATCGCTATCCTTAGAAGCAATTATAACAGTAATGAAAATATTTTCATAGCAACCTTTCTCAACTGAGTTAAAAAGCACTTCACATGGACATGGTACAAAGCACACATATTGCATCAATAATCATGTCACCAACAATATACCAAAAAATGCAAGCATGTTTTAATTCCTATAAAAAAAGAAAGAAACAGTCGGGAATGGGGCACAAAAATGACTAAAAGCAAACCGCCACCACCACCAACATCAATAACAAAAGGAAAAAAAAGCCCAGCAACCCAAACTGAACTCACGTTGGCAGCAAACATAAAAGTAAGGTGCACAGAAGACTAAGAGATTTAGACAAGCAGAGTTTGCATGAGGAGTCTTCCAAACATAAGGACAGGGCGAGAAAAAGAGCAAAGCACCAATGTTCCATCAGAGGCACAGGGAACAGAGTCAGACTGTCAGAAGAGGAGCGGAGAGTTGTTGTTGGTGAATACAAGTGAACCACATCAGACAGGCATGCTGGGGCAGGTGCGAGAACTGTGCCAAAGCAGAGGCATTTAATTCCTGCTGCAGCCAAAAGCCATCGCAGAGAATGGATGTGGGTGGCGTCATACAGTTTGTTTTTGAGGAATTCTAAGGATTAGACAAGCTGTGTTTTTTTCTGAAGCTTTAAAAAAAAATTTTGTGCCAGACATTTGGAGCAAAGCCTGCAGGTGATGAGCTTCACTAGGAAAGGGGAGATAACACAAATGCTAGGACAAGGGTCTGGGAGGCTTGGGTTTGAAGACACCCACAAACACCACTGTCATGTTGTAGTTCAAACTTCACATAATGAACAGACCTGTTTACCCATACGTTTTCGCAGTATTTTGTACATATGCTTGCTGAAAATTTGGCGAATAAGATGAACTGAAAAGAAATAATTAAAAAATATTCTGGAGACATTTCTGGAACATAACTGCAGCGGAGGCTTTGACCAAAGCGCGACAACTCTTGCTAACTTCTGCACGCAAAATCAGTTTTGCAGTGTCCTTTTCTTCGACAAAATACCCTGTAACGTAAAAAAAAAAATGACAAGAAAGCATGAGCATGTGCCAAAGTTTGCTGATGAATCAGATTTTATAGTAATCTGTACCAGAAAGAACTTGTTTTATCGTAATCAGAGCAAGATCAGGTGGTTTTAACTGGCAAGAAGCATCTGCAATGTGATGGCAGGTGAAAACAAAATGAAGGACCCTCCCTTCTCCCTCCTGCTTTTACAGAAATGTGGAATGTTGTGCACACTCTTTGCAGAAAATACGCTCTTTTTCGTTGACAAGTACACCAAAAGCAGATTTAGGGTAAACAGGTCTGTATGAACGAGCATCACAACATGAACATGCATAACCTAATGAGAATCCACGGTAACCCTAGGATTCCAAAGTGAATGAGAGAATGGGAGTATAGCATCACCAACAACAATCAGTCAGGAAATGGAAAGGATATGATTATTTTTGGCACCAAGATGATCTTTGCCTCTGTCTCATTGTCAATCAGCTTCAGCTTACCGAATTTCATTCATGACTTTTCTTCATGAATGTTTTTTGGCATGGACTTGACCGAAGCATTTATCTGGGTAAGTTTAGGAGATTTTTGCAACTGTACCATCAGCAAAATGCAGAGGAATTTATGTGTCATGAAGTCTGATAATGTGGAACTGCACCTATCTATCATACAACTGACCCTAAAACTGATCTCGTGAATTGCATTTCTACAGGATTGCACAATCGAGTTCTTAACGACGTGACACTAATGAACAATAAATACAGACACTGACCAATTCAGATGCAATTAATTCTTAATGAGCATAACACTCATGAACAGTGAACACATACAAAGACCAATGGACATGCAGTACATCTACACACACACAGAGCCAATCAACTATGAGCACACCTTGGTGTGGTAGCGCTGTTTATTGTTGGCTAGGTCTGTTCGCACCAAGTCGTAGGCAGCCAGTGGATTACGGAACTTCAACCCCCTCTTCACAATCAGTCGGCGTTTCGTGTCAGTCAGGCTAATAAAGTGGAATAAAATAATCCATGCTGATGTATTCACATAGTATAAAGAAGACGAGAACAAACATTAGCCAAGAACAGAAATATGAAATGGCACTGTTAAAATTTACCCTGTGTGCCTGCATGCGTGCACACACACACACACTCTGGTGATTAGTTGTAGACTAAGGATCTACGAAGACAACTGGTACCCTTCAGTGGAGACTGTGGCATGCTGAACTTCAGAAGCATACACATGAAGTGGCAGCAGTCACGACAGATCCCAGTGACTGATCCATGTGAAAGTCTGAAGCCAGGCTGGTGTTACCTTCTCTACTGACCTGATCCTAAGCTAGGCAATGTTTCGTGCAAACAGTTCTATGTTTATAATTTGGAGCATTGTTATTACAAGTCTGATACAGTTTTGTTCATCAGTTTGTACATTTTAAGGTACTGAAAGGAGGGAATATTAAAAACTAAAAATAAAATAGAGAAGTTTTCTGTTCACTTCTGGACTATCAAAACCTCAAAAGGATGTAAACATTTGACTCATTTAAAGTCACATGCACTTTCCACACCTTCACAACAGCCAAACATGACAAAGCAGATGTCTCACACAAAACTGAATGTGGTCTGACACAGAAAGATTATGCACAGAGTGTCATGATGATAACTTGATACCGACCCAGGCAACAGGTAAAACCAGAGGACGGTGCCCACCTGTTCCACTGGCGCACGAAGTGCTGAGCCAGCCGCAGGTGTTGGGGGTGGTGCAGAATGTCAGGCAGCTCACTCACATTGTCCAGCTCCACGTCCAGGGGCAGGAAGTTGGCCCTCAGGGACTGACCGTGCTGTAACAACACACACACCATGCCCACAAATCACCACATTGTTCTTAGTCGTCCTAGAGGCAAGTACATAGGAAAAAAAGAAATCTGCCCGTCTCCCAACATTTTCATTTGCCCTCTGCTAGTTAAGAAACATTTAAGAAAAGTAATGGCTACACTTTATTAAAATGAGCACACAATATTTTGTTTTTGCATACTTGTGATGCTCAGCTGAGAGGATAGAATAAAGGGAGTAGATCTATCACTCCAGTACTAACCAAGCACCATGCATGCTACTGACATAACATTTTTCATTTAAAGAATACGCTGTGGTTTCATCCTAAGAACAACCAGGAGGTGGTGGAGGTGTAAAGGGGAAGGAGGAAAGTGAACTTATTCTGTACTGAAGTTGGAGTGCTCAGTCACCATTTCACTGACAAAAAGAAAGAAAACTGGTTGACGAGAGCACTTCCGTTTGCTAAAAAGCTTTAGTTGTCCCAGCAATCAGACATGGACGGTATTTCAAGTCCTGTAAAGCATTTCTTTTTAATGTCTTTAAACTAAAAAGTTTTAAAAAAAAAAACAGTAGGGGGAGAGGTGGACTTGCAGAATCGAACTTAAAGAATTAACAGACCAATGGTAAACACCCTTTCTTCTATCCTCTGAATCTCCCAGTCAAGAGGAAATGCAAAGATTTTGATTTTTTGCCACTACACTCTCTTGTATAAATTTGGATGCATGTGTAAGTCACCATGCGTAACTGTCAAAACAATTTTTTCCTCCAACAATCAAGAAATGTGACAGAGAGGTAGTTACTTCCATTGTGATTCTCACATATGTTGACTGCAAGGTCTTGCAATGAAGCACAAAGGGAAGAGCACTGCACATTTTGTAACATTCCTGTACATGTGAATTTCCACTGACGCCAATATTACCACAGATCTCTTGTAAGCTGGCTGGACATGTATGTGTGTTTACATGAAAATTAAAATCAAGACAGTTTTAAAACATTTTGCTTTACACGCATAATTTCACATGCATCTTGATATAGCGATGCTTGCTGACAGAAACAATGCACGGAACGTTTAAAGCATACCAACCTCATCAAAAAGATAAACACGGCCTGTGTAGGAGCTGCAGCAGAACATAAAAAAGCTGCGAGTGTCATCACTGCTCTGCTGCAGGTGGCCCTGTAAAGCGGTGCCCGCTCTCCCAGACGCTCCGACACTCCCTGGTTCGTCTTCCACCCTGCAGGCATCCCTGGCAGCATCTTCGCCGTCCTTAGTTACGAGGGGCGGACTCTCCTGGTCTTGAGGCTTCCCTTCACATGCACCAGTGGACGCTCCACTCAGCTCACCATTACACAGGGCTTGCCCTTTCTCATGGCTATATGATTTATTTGGGGTCTTTTTCACTTTCTCAGCAGAAATGTCATGATCTTTTCCATCACAAATCACTCTGGCATGACTACTGTTCGAAGTTTTCTCACCTGTTTCAGAGCAATGTTCCTGAGAGTTATCTACCAAAGGAATGGCATGTTTCACAGGTGATATTTCCCTGTCCTGCTTCTTGGGAGTTCCCAGCATGAAGCACTTTCTTTTGGGTGGTCTAATCTCTGGAACAACACTCTCCTCAGGCTCACCATTCTTCACTTCTTCATTTTCTTCTGCTGTCCTGGCATTATTCACATCACTAGAACTGTCTTCAGGCATTTCACCACCTGCAAGGAAATCTGCAGATTTACATTTCTTTGCACTCTTGGAAGCAGAGCTCGCCGATTTTGTCACAGACAGTTTACTGCTCGAGTTACACACAGGGGTGGACTGTTGTGTGGAAAATGAACTGGTGTTGTCAGCTTCATCATCAGTTACCACACACGTGTCCTCCTCCTCACTGTCCAACAAACACGGACTGCCACATCCATCATCCTTCTCCATGGAAGAGTTCAGCTGGAACGACACAAATTCCTCATCTTGGCTAACATAACAATCCGATTCACCCACACTGTTCACGGATTCTCCGTCTAATTCAAGGCTGCATGCTGAATCATCTGTCTCTCGAGAAGACGTGACCAAGTGTATGTCCCTATTCTGTCTTCTTGGTTTGTCTGTTTTATTATCTCCACTCTCTTCAACTGCTGTTGATCTGTCAACATCAAATGTCAAGTTTCTTTTGACTCTCGGTCTGGATGCATGTTGAAAAGATCCATTTTGAGTCTCACATGCTGTCTCCACACTAGTCTCCTGAAAACATTTTTCATGAGGCCTCCTCCATTTGGAAATCTGTGTACTTGAACACACAGGAGGCGACAGCTCAACGTCGTCTTCCAACAAAAGAGGTGGAGGTGACTTAGCTGTTTCAGACAGTTCTGCTCCAAAACATGGTTTCTCTGCATCCATGTGGCCCTTTGATTTTCGTGGAGTTTCACAGATTTCGCAGAACGGAAGGAGACTGCTGTTAGAAAATGTGCATGAGGGACAAGCCCACTGCCCCCCTTCCACCCGCTCTGTGTGCGATGTACTGCTCATCTCAGACTGTCTTTCTCTTTTCTTCCTGGAATTACTTTGACAGTTTTTGGGCACAGGTGCTGCTGACTTCGAACTACTTTTCTTCTGTTTCTTTACAGAATGTGAACAGTCTGATGGGAGATCAGCAAACTCTGAATCCGATTTACTTTCAACCTCTCTTACAACACGTTTTCTTTTCCTGCCAATCATGCTTTTTCTTTGACTTCTATATTCCAGTTCAGAGTAGTTCCTATTTTCTGATTCAGCCTCATTTTCCAGTCCTGAAAAATCCTGGCAAATGTTCGTCACTTCCCCATCATCATCACTACTGTCAATGACAACAGGCTGTTGAGAAACTACCGATGTGGACTGTGATGGCTTTTTGAGAGAGGTGAACAGAGGGAAGGGCTGTTTTCTGCCTTTGTCACAGGGCGTAGCGGGGCTGGTGGGTGGACTGTCTTTCTCACTGTCCAGGTGGACAGCAGTGACTGGAGAGGGCTGACAGGTGGAGGTAGGCTGTGTGGAGGACCGCGCACACTGACTGGGATCACTCTGGGAACTGAAGAAGTCCAGGATGGATTTCTGATCTTGTGGCTGCCACAGAAAAAAAACAACACAACATAAAAAAAATCTTAAAGAAGAGAAAGAAGAAAAAGATACACTCTAAGGTGCAAGTGGAACCCAAATAATTATTGTCCTCAACTGCGAGCAAATCAGCTGGGAGCAATCCTGCACCACCCTTGGAGGCCATAGGGTGCAGGCACACACAGAGCATTCCATTAATATGTGAAGGGACATAATTGTTCCCTGGCAGATACCTTTGTGTAATGGCCGATGGATGTGACATAACAGAACCTCCATAAGAGCATACCCATGGGTGTATCAGCCCATATTCATGACTGTAGAGCCTACCGGCGAAAAACACCACCATCAAGCGAAAGAAAAAAACAAACATCCACACAACATGCAAAAACTTAATCAAAATACTAGCAGTAATACAGTCTCTGATACCCTATTACAAACAACACATATAATCAACATCATCCCCCTCCTCTTCCCAGCTTTTCGACACCAGAACCTGGAACTTTCAGCTTCATCCACACATGGCCTCTGTTGCACTATTGCCCATCTTGCCACAAGGCTCCTTCTCCCTGTTTTCTGACCAGCCGAGGGACTTGACCTCTTTTACCCTTAGCTCCAGCTCCGTGAAGAGTCACTAGGGCACCACACTGAAGAACAGCTCCCCAGGGCCTTCCAGCTGTTGGTTGTGGGTCTCTGCTGTGTGGTTTCCCTGTCCCACAATGTAGTCAGTCAGTCCATCACCTCAACTGTCTTCCCCTCCACCTCCCTCCTTCAACAGTCCACTGGGGGATTGGTTGAGCATGGCCACTGGATCTTGTTACATGGCCCTACCAATGTCATTGTCTTTTTTTTCACCTGATGTCAGCAGATCTTTGATGTGGTCGGATGTGCTGCTAGACGGTTTCATGCACTTCTTCACTGGTGACATGACCAGTGTTACCTGATGTGTACCATTTTGTGGTAACACCTCATTTTCATGGCTCGGATTCTTCTTTCCGGATCCTCTGTGAGGGTCCACGCATACAGGAAGAGGGAACACACCAGTGCATGCTAAAGCCTGATCCTGTGTTTCACGGAGATGTTCCTGTCCTTCCACAGAGCTTTCAGCCTGGACGTGCTCTGCTGCCTTTGCTGTCCTGGAGAGGATTCCTGGGCAGGATCCCTAACTGCACAGGATGGATCCCAGGTAAGAAACTGTTGAACACTTCCTAGCTTCTGTCCATGGGCAGCTACATCAGCAGTGATGGTGGTGGTGAGGCGGCCACCAATTTGGTCTTCTACGCACTGACAACTGAAAGACAACGTTAAGTCAGTGACCAAACATTCCCTGGGTGATCTCAGCACCATTCACCATACAAAACATTTCTGACAGAGCTGCCAACCTCCGAAGACAATTTTTCAAAACTGAGGGGAATTTCTGACAGTTGAGAGGAATACATACGCTATCATACCCAATACAAAACAATGACATTCCAAACATTCCATTTTCTTTCCTTTTGTAAAATGCTTTCATGGAGTCTGGCTCAACCAATACATTGTTGCT
>CM065717.1:46085418-46115418 GCA_033310375.1 Conus canariensis
CTGGGACAAACCAGGGGACTGGTGCTGACCAAAATTTCGGAACACCCATCTTTGTGTGGAGTATTTTGCCTTTAAGTGTTTGCACAATACTGACCACTCCTGATGCCAGTATGCTGAGAATGGCCACACGTGTGTCAGTGTCGCTCTGAAACTGCTGCACATACAGCTGAAACCAAGGAGGCACACACCGTTACCTACAGGCAGGGCTCAGGAGACAGGCATGCATACTGACATTACTAACAATCACACATCATTTTATACAGTATTATGTACAGTCAATACAACAATGGATGAACGGTCTTCATCAGCACACACCTCGTCTTCATTACTGATGAGCAAACAAAAATCTCAGTTATAATCAGTATAATGATCATCATTACAACAATAAAAACAAATTCAATTACGTTGATCTTTGTTGACGTCCAGTTATAATGAGAACAATAATCATCATTATCAGAACATACATGAATTCATTTATCCTGATTTTGATTGAACCGAGTACTTACTATGACAGAAGCACTAAGACACATGCAACACACACGCACTGTCCATTCCCATACCATTCTCATTCCCCGACCAATTCTTAATGGACAGTCTTCACTTTATCTTTCCAGCGTATACATTACCTGAATAATTGTTGGACAATATTCCTTTTGTCTTTATATTACCTGAACAACTCTCATCAGTTAATTTTCTTTTTGTCTTTCCACTTAACACTACCTGAACAATTCTCATTGCACAGTCTTTCTACTCAACACTACCTGAACAATTCTCATCATACAGTCTTCATTTGGTCTTTCTAGTCAGCACTACGTGAACAATTCTCATTACATTTTTTTTTCTCTTTCCAGTCAACACTACTTGAACAATTCTCATTAGTTTTTTCTCTTTTCAGTCAACACTACTTGAACAATTCTCATTACAGTTTTTTGTCTTTCCAGTCAACACTACTTGAACAATTCTCATTACATTTTTTTTTCTCTTTTCAGTCAACACTACTTGAACAATTCTCAATAGTTTTTTGTCTTTCCAGTCAACACTACTTGAACAATTCTCAATAGTTTTTTGTCTTTCCAGTCAACACTACTTGAACAATTCTCATTACATTTTTTTTCTCTTTTCAGTCAACACTACTTGAACAATTCTCAATAGTTTTTTGTCTTTTCAGTCAACACTACTTGAACAATTCTCAATAGTTTTTTGTCTTTTCAGTCCATACTACTTGAACAATTCTAATTACAGTTTTTCTTTCTTTCTAGTCAACACTACTTGAACAATTCACATTACAGTTTTTTGTCTAGACTACCTGAACTATTCTCATAACAGTTTCCTTTGCCTTTTCAGTCAACACTATCTGAACTATTCTCAAGAAATTTCTTCCCCTTTTTTTTTGTCTTTTCAATCAACACTACCTGAACAATTCTCATTACAGGTTGGGTTTTTTTTGGGGTCTTTCTCATCAACACTACCTGAACAATTCTCCGAACAGGGTTTTTGTCTTTCCAGTCAACTCAACTCGAATAATTCTCAATGCATAGTTTTTTGTCTTTCCTGTCAACACTACCTGAACAATTCTTGTATTACAAATTTCACTGTGACTTCCTAGTAAGCGCCAGGACAGTACAATGGGAAAACAAAACAAAAACACACTGTCAATCCCTTCTCTCCCACAAGAAACAGGAAAAGGGGAAAAAAAAAAAAAAAGCGATCAAAACAACTGGAACATAAAACCTGCCAATTTCTAACACTGCCACCCATTGCCCCTGATCGAAGTACAGACCAACAATAGTCTTTTTTTTTTTTCCTTTTAAAGTTGTACATGCCCTCTGAACCATCCCACTCAACAGTGCTCGAGATGTACAGCAGGTACACAGCTTGGCTCTGTAACCTGCTGGCGCTGGCACAGCCAAAGGAAAATCACTGTTGTGATTGTGCATCAAAATTCCATGCCATTTGTAGAAATCTCCAAGACCCCCAGACTAGCTATGTTCACACACAAAATGCCTTCCTGATGTTATCAAAATGGCGGTTTCAGTCATGCCTGTAAAAGGCCAAACGTTCGCTTGATTTTTGCACAATGACTGAAATGCACCCACATTAAGCCCTTTGTGCTTTTCGAAAGTTTTGTTTTTTTAATTCCAGGAATTTCATGTGTCTTGTACAAGAATTCTACTTCTTCCGGTCCTAAAAAGTTCCCTTTTCAAAAACTCGCCAACTTTCCATGATGTGCATGGTCCGCACCGACCCTGATGGGCGGAGGGGGAAGGGGGGAGGAGTCAAGATATGGTAGCATGGAACTGATGGCACTGAAAAGATCATAACAGCAACATAGGGTAAACATAAACAGAATGAGCGGCATGGATGCAATGCCACTGACGTGGTTCAGAAGAAGGGACAGAAAAAACAAACAAACAAACAAAAAAAACAGGCGCCAGAGGCCAACTATCACGGGCAGAACAGTGAGGAACTGGGTGGTAAGACGAAGCCTTGTGAGCTCCACAGGGATAGGCCTGGCTGAGACAGAATGAGGTCAGAGGGTCTTTACACTGTGTCAGCCACCAAACCTGGCCAGACCGGGCTAACACACAGGATGTGGTTTGCTGTCATAAGACATACACTAGGCAACATTAACAGAGGGGCAGATACAGCTGGAAATATTCCAGTTCATCCCCCCTGCCCTCCCACTGCCTCCTTTCCCTGCTTCCTCCCCTGGTTGGTGTAAGCCCCACCCACCTGCCTGTCGGAGGGCTTGGTGTGTCCGTCAATGCGCACAAACTTCACGTTCCTGTCCCACAGCGTCTGTTGCAGGCCGTCCATCATGGTGTGGTGGTAGGCGAACACCAGGAACTTGAGGCTGGCGTTCTCACACAGCATCTGAATGTATTCCCTGGCTGGCCCTACCTGGGCACCACACACAATGCACAACACTGGGCCCTACCTGGGCACCAAACAATGCACAACACTTGGCCGTACCTGTTCATCAAACACAACACTTGGCCGTACCTGTTCATCAAACACAACACTTGGCCCTACCTGGGCACCAAACAATGCACAACACTTGGCCGTACCTGTTCATCAAACACAACACTTGGCCTTACCTGGGCATAAACACAACATTTGGCCCTACTTGGGCACCACACACAATCCACAACACTAGTGGCGGGCCCTGTCTGGGAACCAAACACTATGCACAATATTTGTGGCTGGCCCAATCTGCGAACCACACAATGCACAAGACTTGTGGACGCCCTAATCTGGACACCAAACACAATGCACAACACTTGTGGCCGGCCCTGTCTGGGCACCAAGCACAATGCACAAAACTTGAGGCGGACCCTGTCTGGACACTAAACACAATGTACAACACTTGTGGCCAGCCCTATCTAGGCACCACACACCATGCACAACACTTGAGGTCAGCCCTAACTGGACACCACACACAACACTTGTGGCTGACCCTACCTGGGCACCACACAATGCACAACACTAGTGGCTGGCCATACCTGGGCACCAAACACAACGCACACCTGGTCCTACCTGGGCACCACACACAATGCACAACACTGACTATCTGCTCACATGCAACATTTTCACCTGTTGGGAGACCTTTCTCAAGACAAAGTGCCAAATCTTACACACCGAAAAGCCACTTTGTCAATATATTGTAAGAGAACTTGGTGTCACTGGGAATTTGGGAATTTCTGTTTCCTATGCCAACAAACAATTACGTATGGATCTATATGAATGTGAACAAGAACAAAACAAGGTATGCAACTGCACAGCTGAGCATTCATGACTGCATCTAAGATCAATTACATATGAAGAACAAAATGCATCGGTATGAATGTAAACCTAATTCAAAAGAATGCATACAGTCGCATATTTGAACATTCACAGGTGCACTGAAGTGCACGAAGGTATGATTTCATGCCTGCTAACGTACCAGGCAAGTGCCCACAATATCTATACTCCAGAGGTCATTACCAACCAATTTCATTTATTAGAGCTCCGACAGACATTTGCTGGAAACATTCCAGGAGTTTTGAGGCTATTTCAAAGAGTATGTCTTTGACATTTCAGAGACAACAGATGGGTCAGCCAAATACTAACAGTAGACTAAAGCCTACTGTTGGTCTTTGGCTGACAAATTAAGAATATCTTGAACGATTTCCTGGTTCATATCACTAGTCTACATTGACAGTTGCTTCCCTTGACTTTTCTCCACACATCACCTCTCTTGAACAAAGCTAATCTTGTCTACTATGACATACTTATTCACAAATTTGAGCCACCTTTCACTTCTCTCATTTCCACAAAGAAAAACTTGGCTTGATCATTCTTCAAAAACAGACTACACTGATAAATAGCAGAAGCAGGTTTTCAGGGGTTTTCATGAAATTTTCTCAAAATGAAGGATTTCTTCCATTTTGAAATAAATTCAGGACTGAAATAAGAAAGGGTTCCACATCTCACAGAGATTCAAGCAGCATATAAACCCAACACAGAGTACTTGCAACACTTCAGCAAGATACAGAGGGCGACTCACTTTGGCTTCTCCAGTCAGGTTGTAGAGGCGCTGAATGTGGCAGAGAATGTTAGTGTCGGGTGCCTGTGCATCATGCACACCTTCAGGGCTGGCACCGGTGTCAGCCGAGTTCCTGTCACCCCCCAACAGACCCTCCGCCAGGGAGGACTTGCTTCTCTTCAGCAGAGGCTTCAGTTCCTCAAATGTGGACAGGATTTCCTGGAGAATACAGACAGTGTACTGAACATACTCTCTATTGTTTTCTTCGTAAAAACTAATGGATTCTTTATTAAATCTTCAGTATGTCTTGGGTTCCAACAGGAAACATGGGGTCATGTTCATAATTTTACATGCTAATCATGTGTGCTTTTTCTACTCGATGTAACCCTAAAAATCATATATATAAGCATGAATTCAAATATCTTTATCTAATTTTTGTCATTCTTTATAAAACCTAACTGAACTTTCTGATGGTCTGATCTCTCAAAGCTGCCAGCTCTTTAGAAGAAAGATGAGTGATCTTTTTCAGTGTATCAGGGAAGCAACGGAGAGAGTGTTCACAAAGAAGAAGGCCTCAGGGAAGGAGTTCTCTCCAGGCACTGACTACAGCAAGTGTGCGACACAAAATGGCATGCAGGCCTCTTCTGGGTCCCAGTTCAGCCATGTAACTTTTCTTCACTCACCTTCTTGGTCTGAGAGTCTTTCAGCGCAAACAGAATTTTCTGTCGCTGCTTCGGTGGCAGCTGGGTCAGAACGCTGCTCTTTTCCCGGCGGATCATCACAGACTTCAGTCGCTGCTGCAGTTCATCCAGATTGCTGGCACCGCTGAAAACCAGCGAGTAAACAAACCCATCAATTAACATTACATATAAACAAATAAATAACGAACAAGAACATATGGAAGACTGACTTCTCAATAAGCTGGTTTTTTCCATCATGATTCCTTTGCCTTAATCTTATTTAATGTGGGACACGGGCACCAAACAACTGGAACAATGATATCAGATGTTCAATGGATAATTCATGAGCCACTCACTGCCATATAAGACACTGTGTAAACCAGTCTTCATAAACGCCAGAGTCTTCTGACAAGACGGGTAAGGTATCCAGCAACTATCATTAATAGTACTGCCAGAGGGCAAAAAAAAAAAAAAATGGCATAAGAGGAATTGTATTAGAAGCTGTATAAGTCAGCGGTCTCTCGAAATATCCCCACAGTACTATGGCCTGGGATGATGATATCTGTAAAGAACACGTGTTGTGGGAGAGGAATAGAGGGGAGGTGGAACAAATGTGGGGAATGAGGGGAGGTGGTGATGCAGGTCAGCCTCCTGAACCTTTTCATTGTGTACAATGACAAAATGGTCAAAACTGCCAACAACACTGTGAATGGGTAATACATCTGTGCCCTTTGTGGCTTGCCACACTTTTGCTAACAGATTTCCAATAATTTATGTGGTTCTACCTCCTGGAACTGATCCCACTTCCTCCCAAACTGGCTAAAGACATCTGTACTGAAGGATGGATGGTTAAGGTTAATAAAAACAAACTATGAACTTTTCATTGAATGAACTGGCAGATATTTCTGTTATTGTACAGCAGTGTATGGCAGACTTTCATCAAGTACTGATATCCATAATGTTCAAGAAACAGTCTCTTCCATAATCACAATTAACTGACGAAATTAGTATAGGCAGTAATAACAGACGGATAATATGTGCACATACAAAAAAATAAGAAAAAAAAAACCCTTCATCAGAGTAACAATGTGACCCTAAACTGATACGAAAACTAAATGTGAAGAAAAAAAACAAAAAAAACAATCACTGATCACAGGCAAATATCAAACCAAAGTACATACTCTGCTTTCCACCGCCGTTGTCTGCCAAAGTACTGCCAGTGTGCAGCACAGTACTTGGTGGTGAAGCTCCAGAAGCTGCCGAACTGACCAGGCAGCAGTGCGTCCAGCTGGGTGAACAGCTGCAACAGGCACACATGCTCCAAACTATGGACGTCCTTTTCTTCCTTTCTTTCCTTTTCGACTACTCCATTTTTTCCCCTCACTGGCATCAACCTCAAGTTGCTCCTTCAGCCTCTCCCACCTACAGCATCCCTCAGGCTCGTTCCATTACAGTCCGAGCACCTCGGCAGTGAGCTACCATTGTCAGGGTGACATGAGGCTACCCATCAAAGGAGATGCTGCTATGCTCTCTTGTACTAACACAACCAGGGCATTACCTGCTCGGCCCCTTACTGACGACGACAACAACTGTCTGGTCATAGGTCAGACTAAACAAGCCTCCCTCTCAGAGAAAGAGACTAACATTCCTCCTCAATGATAATCCCCATGGTTCTGCCGACAAGGCAGACTTTGGCATAAACTCTTGACAAACTAGGTACAAAGGCCTCAGAGATCTGGAGACTATCTTTCTACACTGAGACATAACAGGGCTGTACGCTGTACTTCCTTTGAGTTTCAAAAGACATTCGAATACCCTTACCCAAAACAAATTTTGCTGAAATTTACGTGGAGATGAGCGGACTGATGGAGCCCTATTGTTTGACCTAAAATTCGGCCTAATGGAAAATTTGGACAACGTGCAGTTGACGGTACTTCCTTTACATCAGCTGGGCTCCAGAAATTCTTGCATTACAGCTCAGAAAATCTCAACATAAATTATGACTGTCAGATGCCTGTCTGGATCAATGAAAGAAACTTGGTTTTGAGATCCCTGTTGTCATTTGAGCTCATTGTATGCCAGACAATTCTACTTTGGAGCTGGCCAGATAACCCACCCTGTAATCCCCTCACCCATGTCTAAAAATCTCATGTAATGGTTCTGATGGGGTTAAATACTCGCAACCAGTCAACACAATATAGAGACTGACCAATGGGATGTATTCTGTATGACTTCTATAATGTGTCGTCTCTTGAACAAGCTCCACGGCACTTTTCGGACACCAAGAGGGTTTGTTATATTTGTCAACTCTAATGTTTGACATAATCCAAAGAAATGGGGAAACAGCTTATTACAAAGATCAGTTCCAACTGGTGACATCATCCAATACAAATGAGTGTATGATTAATTAAAACTGTCTGCTCTAACTGTTGACATCAGCCAAAGAAAAGGAGGCATGGTTTATCAAAATTGTCTGTTCTGTCAACTTCAGCCAACAGAAATGACAAAAGATGTAAACATACAAAACTCAAGTAGCATTTATATATCAAATGAACATGATGTGAAACAATTCTAATACACCTAAAACTAGAAAATTTCTCAAATTCATATTGAAAAAAATCAATGTAAATCATAAACAAGACTGTTCACCAAAAAAGTATTGGACTAAAACCTTGATTTTAAAAAAAATTCAAAAGCAGTTCTCATGTAACATAACACGGCACTGAACATACGAACAGTTGTGTATACTGATATGGATTTCACTGAGATCAGTATCATTTCATTATTCAATGTCCACATCCATATTCATACAATGTCAATATCTTTGCAATAAAACAAAAATCTGTACACATCAAATTTATAAGGTATGGAAAACCCTTTTCAGTCTTTTCTTCACCTTCTTTTTCTTGATTTTTCTTCAAATACTAACACAGCTGGTTACTCTAGGTATGTAGACGACATCCAGCCTGGCTGTCTTAATACAGTCTACATTACAACACACTGTACATTGGATGACAGGATCACAACATAATATCAGTTCAAAAGTCAATGACAATGACTGACATCCCTACCTCTGAGGGTTTGGCCAACGCGGGGGTTCCTGACAACAAAATGCGTCTGGTGGCCGACGTCAGAAGAGGGGTCACTGCTTTGCAGCACTCGGTGCGGCCATTTTTGAAGTAATGCGATTCATCGCAGATGACAATCTTGAAGTCCCGTGCCTTGAGGGCCTCTTTCACTGTGCCACTGGACTTGCAGCTTAGCAGCCCGTAGGTCACAATGGTGATCTTGGCCTCCGCTATACCGCTTTTGATGTGACATGAAACAACAAAATCAATACACTGATCAAATACAAGTAAGTAGTTTTTTCAATTATCAGAAAACCTGATATGCCGGAATGACAATTTTCCAAAACATCCTAGTTCAATTTCTCTCTCGTTCACACCTACATGAATGCTCGCCTGCACACACACACTCTGCCTCTGAAAATCAATGATAATGACAACAGTATATAGCGCTTTATCTTAAAAAAAAAAAAAAGAACAATCAAAGCACCTGCACATGTCATTTTGAGCACATGCATACCGTAACTTAAAAAGAATAGTTGTAAGCACGTACATAAAATGAAGAGAAAAAAAAAAATTAAAACAGAAAGGGTGAGGGCAAATCAAATAAGAAAAAGAAGATTTTGAGGCCTGTTTTTGATGAATCATGTTGATTTTTGAAAAAAAGAGGAAGTGGAACCTTATTCCATATATGTGGGCCAGAGGCGGATTAAGGGCAGTGTCCGACAATTGATTGTTTACATCTTGGAAAATGGAAGAAAAGAAGATCTAACACAGAATGTAAAGAACAAGACGGTGTGTTTGTGTGTGTGTGTAATATATGAGTGTGTGTGTGTGTGTGTGTGTGTGTGTGGGTAGGTGGGTGGGTGTGTATGAGGGTGTGCGTGCGCGCATGTATGTATGTACAGGGTTCCTACAGACTCCCAAGAACAAAATTCAAGGAGTTTTCAAGGAGTGTTTTTTTCTATTTCAAGGCTACAATACTTGCGTAAAAATTGAAAAAAGAAATGGCAGTTTGATTTTTCTGTGTTAAGGTTGATGAAAAAAATTATTTAAAAACAAATTTTTGGGTACAAAGAAAACAACAAAAAAAAAATTTGTTTTTAAATAATTTTTTTCATCAACCTGAACACAGAAAAATCAAACTGCCATTTCTTTTTTCAGTTTTTATCTGAGTGAGTGTGCCAGCACACCACACATTAGAACATTAACAAACCCAGACTCTTTGTATTAAATGCCAAAACACTAAAATCAGCAAAAATATGTCCATTTGTAAGAGAACATACAGACTATGCATGGTGTGTAAGAGACTGGTTGGAAGAAAAAAAGAAAAAAAAATAGTTAAAAAGAAAAAAAAAAAAATTCACAAACATCGGTGCATGCGTTATACCAAGGGAGATAATTTGTAACTTCATCAAAATTGATGACGTTACAAATTACCTCCCTTGGTAATGGCAGACGGCAATCCAGGATCGTGACAATGTAAAAATTTGTTTTAAAATAATTTTTCATTAGCCTCAACGCAGAAAAATCAAACTGCCATTTCTTTTTGCCACATTAAAAATTTTGGGAGCTGATGGCTTGATGTTCAAAGGTTTTCATGGAGGTTTGGTCAACAGAACAACATTTTATTGATTTTCAAAGGTCTTCAAGGTCCTGAAATTCACTGTCAGAATTCAAGGAGTTTCAAGGAGCGTACGAACCCTGTATGTATGAAGAGCGAGAGAGACAGAGAGAGACAGACAGACAGACAGAGAGAGAGTGATGTTATGTGAAGACAAGCACAGAGATAGGAAAGGGCAGTGTTGAAGCATTCACAGCACAGAGCACTGATCTTATGTTTTATCCTACGTGAGACAAGTAGCCAATGGAGAAAATGCAACAGGAAACGGAAACAATAAGATCTTTTCTTTTTGAGGACAAATCATGCTACAGAATTTTATACTCGTTGAAGAAGGGGATAGATGACACAGACAAAGCCCAACTTGGGAGAGGTATAGCAGCTGATGCAAGAGGGAATGTGAGAAGAAACCAGTTTTGATACAACCGACAAGCATTTTCAAACAGAACTGATGCTCAGTTTCAGTTTCATCAAGGAGGCGTCACTGCGTGCGGACTAGTCCATATACGTTACACCACATCCGCTAAGTTTTGAGACCACACTACGCTTGATTTGAAGCTGATGGATAAATGAATTAACAACAAAGATGAGACAATTGAAGAAGAGGGTCTCATGGCTACGACTCAGCGGATGTCTGACCTACGCATTGGCCCAGCGCGCTGGTCAGACCTTGAGTGCCCACCTACCATTTTTTTGTTGTTGTTGTTGTAGAACTGATGCACCATACATAACTGACAAAAGCATGACAGACAAGTTAGAGAAACAAATGTTTGCATGGAGAATGTTGAAAATTACATCAGAGAGTAGTTGACCGAGCTGGGAAGTGGAATGGATGAGCTGCTGAGATAAACTAAATCAACAGTGACTGAAGAGAGGTTTTGTTGGGTTCATACAAACATGGCTTCTATTCTGATAGTACTTCTGAGTCTTTTTTGTTGTTGTTGTTGTAATGTCTAGGAAGCAGTCAGATGATTCCAGCTGAAGAGAGGACAGATTTTCAGAAGGATAACTTTTCTTAAAGTTGGGCATTACTTGCACAGGAATGATGACTGACATAGTGATGGGTGATATCTATAAGGGGAGCAGCATACAGTGCAAAAAGACCATGACCAAGAAGAGATCCCTGAGGCGGATCAGTTGGAGCTGTTTGTTCAGAGTGATAATCAGTAACTATTTATGAATTTAATTCAGCTAGTTAACTGGAATCTAAGCCAGCTGAAGGTTCTACCATAAATTCCAACTGCATTTTAATCATGGCGGAAAAAAAGGACTGAATGATCTATCGAATTAAAGGTAGCTGGCACGTCAAGAAGAGCAAGAAGTGAACACTTTCCTCAATCTGATACTAACTGATGGTTGTTCGCAATGTGGTGAATAAGTAACCTAAGTGCTGTGGTCACAATGTCAGGAAGACTGAAATAGCTAGAAGAGATTGTTGCTTTCCACTTGGTTGTTGAGCTGCTTTCAAACAGATTTTTCGGGAAGTTTGTTAATGAAGGAGGTCACTGATTAAAATTTGGTTCATAGTTTGGCAGGATGCTTGGACTGAGGTTGGGTTTCTTCAGGAAAGTGCACACGACTGCAGCTTTGAAATCAGAAGGAAAAATTCCAGACAAAGACGTGAAGAGTTGATAACGTAGGTGATGGCAGCAAGAAACCGTGGAAAACAATGTGAAAAGACAGCAGCAGCAGCTAACAGCTTGAGTTCATGTTCAGGATTTCAGGTTCAGTCGTGGGACTGACGGAGGAGAGAAGTGTGTCAAATTTGTATTAAATGTCTTGGACTTTGTCAGAATACTTGAAGAGAAAGGGCAACTGAGATGCGGCATATTAAGGTATTCCATAAAAAAAACTAATATGCATCATTAAATTGGTCTACAAATACAATACTGTGAAAATACTTCAATCATACTTCATTTAACACCAAATATCAATAATATATCATTACCAGCCCCACTTTTTTTTCAAGCTATATACACATATGCATTAAAATCACAACTGTTCACAGGATGTTTGTAGAGAACTTAAGATGATAATGTTTGCAGAGAACAGGATAATGTTTGCAGAGAACAGGATACTGTTTGCAGAAAACTTAACAGGATAATGTTTGCAGAGAACTTAACAGAATAATGTTTGTAGAAAACTTAACAGGATAATGTTTGTAGAAAACTTAACAGGATAATGTTTGCAGAGAACTAAACAGGATAATGTTTGAAGAAAACTTAACAGGACAACGTTTGCAGAAAACTTAACAGGATAACATTTGCAGAAAACTTAACAGGATAACATTTGCAGAGAAGTTCACAGGACAAAGTTTACAGAGAACTTAACACGACAATGTTTGCAGAGAAGTTCACAAGATAATGTTTGCAGGGAACTTAACAGGATAAAGTTTGCAGGGAACTTAACAGGATAACGTTTGCAAAGAACTTAACAGGATAACATTTGCAGAGAACTTAACAGGATAACGTTTGCAGAGAAGTTAACCAAGATAACATTTGCAGAGAAGTTCACAGGATAACGTTTGCAGAGAACTTCACAGGACAAAGTTTGCAGAGAACTTTACAGGAAACTGTTTGCAGACAACTTTACAGGATAATATTGGCAGAGAACTTAACAGGGTAACGTTTGCAGATAAGTTAATACGATAATGTTCGCAGAGAAGTTCACAAGATAACGTTTGCAGAGAACTTAACAGAACAATGTTTGCAGACAACTTTACAGGATAATGCTTGCAGACAACTTACGCCGCGTCAAAGCCTCCCTGAATGAGATGGATGTCATGCGGCAGAACATCAGGCAGCCATTTCTCCAGTTCTTCGACCCAGGCATAGCGAAGAGAAGACGGCACAATGATCAGGACAGGCCACTCCGATTGAAAGTAACAAGCTACGGCAATTGCCTGCAGAGTCTTACCAAGGCCCATCTGTGCACAAAACCAAACAAACATTTTAAAAATGAAACAATCATTTGAATCAAACAAATTCATGACACCTTGTCAGAAATCAATTGATGGTTTTCTCTTTAAAAATAAAAGAAAGAGACTGAAGAGGTTTTAAACTCCTCACATTAAATTTACAGGGGTTTTCATACCCATACAACAGTAATTTTCTTACACACAAAAAGTTATATCATGCTTCCATGAGCGAAGCATTCTGCTGATCACAAAGTCAGTCTCAACATGCCAGATAAAATGCTCTGACTGGCTCACTGAAAAACAATTCCCTGCAGCCACTAAGACATTGCTGTTTTTAGTCAAAGGGAAGCTGAATTATTATGCTGATCACCACTTCTTCTCTTCCTCAGTGACTTCAGTGTAGCTTTGGTTCAACAGAAACTATTTCATGTAACCAAGATTGCTGGCTGTCAATTCAAACCATTTTCAATTTTCTTTTTTACTCATTCACTTCCTCTCAGGCATTTTTAAAAATATGATATCCAATTCAAATTTAACAATATGTCACATATTATGTCATACACCCCCATTTTTTGTATGCAGAAATCTTAAATCTTATCAAGTAAAAAAAGACAAATTTGATGCATACATACTTACACACACACTTTAACAAATCATGTTTACTTGCGCTAAAATGGCACAAACACACTCAAATCAAGAAATCAATCAGACACTTCGAAATAAATGAAACGTAGACCTAAAATAGATGATTCAGAAAATAAACTTCGTCAAATGCCAAAATATGAAAATCATTTTGTACACACCATTATTTTGTACTATATTGTAAGGGCGATTTTCCATTTCTTCTTCTATCAATACTAAGGGACTGATGGCGATCAAATTTCCAGTTGACGAGAATTAGCTGCAAAAGCATCACAAGTATTTAAAGAAACATTTGCTTACCAAACATCCCTTGTGTCAAATACATAACACTGAAATAAAGGAGAAGGAAGTTCTTTTTGTTTCAATTTTTCAAGGAAATTCTTTTTTATTTTGAATTTTCAATGGCATCTTATTTCATTCAAACTTTTACCTGAAAGTAATTAACAGAGATCTGTTTTCTTGCTACTTTTAAATAAAAGGATAGGATACTATGATAAACACCTGATTTATTCGCTAGGATTTTTATCTTTAAAAAGAATGAAATGTTATTTCATCCATAGCATTATCAAGATATTTGAACTGATGTTATAGATATCAAAGGAAAAAAATCACATGGAACAAATTACTCACCTCATCAGCAATTAGACACCTGAAACAACCATGATCAATGTCTTCATAAATTGTCATAAATAATATGAATTTATTTATACTGCTGACAGAAACCCAACTCATTTAACAAATAAACAAACATACCAATGTAGCAGTAGACTAGCACTGAAACTTTATTTAATTATTTATATGATCACATTATAACCTACTTGAAATTATTAAATTTGCACCAACTTCTCATTTCATCTTCTATTTTCAAGCATTGTTAAGTTTTCTGTTGGGCAGTATACTTTGTGTGTTATGTGAAAGAAATGAAAAGAAAAAAAAAAACCCAACAACAACAAAACATGTTACCGTCAAATTGATAAAATTTTGAAACACTAAGTAATTTTTCTTTTTTTTCCAGAATACTTTATAAGGTCCAACCTGTTTCACAACAGTATCTATACTCTATATTTGCTTCCTCACTTTTTAAAGGGTGACTCATTAAGCAGAATAAAGAAAATGGAGGACTGGGGGTAGTGGCGAGGGTGGAGGCACTGCAAGACCAGTCCCCATCGCTGAGGCTATTCACCATTTCGACACAATGCTATGACATTCATAACATTTTTACTTTCTCTCTCTCTCTTTTCCCATTTTCTCTTTCACAAAGCACCAACTGAGAGCAGTAAGACAACTTGCTGTGAATCTGCACTGTATTTCACGCAGTGATAGAGATTTCACTATGTCAATGAACACATTCTGGGAGAGTTCAATTCAGTTGGCCTTGTTCCCCTTGGACATTTCACGGCATCTAACAGTATTACATGCAAACTGCCACGCTTAGTGAGGGAGACCTGTAAATGCTTGTGAAATCTTGCTGCTGTTGTTTTTCCCCCCTGTGAACTGATCATTTATTTCCCCCTGATCATGAAAAACAACAAATTGACAGACTGACGTACGTGTTTTCTATAAAAAAAATTCTGGGGCAATGAAGGAGGCACTGATCTTACGCTACTTTTTATTCAGTGTGTGCACAACCTCGTAGAAGGATGTTTAAGACTATATGTGTGCATCCACTGCACAGCCAAGAAATAACATTCTTGCTGGGAGTGTGAATGCACAAGTAGGTGTGTGTGTGAGCAAATGTGTGCGAGAAAGTGTGTGTGTGTGTGTGTGTGTGTGTGCGTGTGTGTGTGTGCGTGCGTGTGTGTGTGTGCGTGTGTGTGTGTGTGTGTGTGTGTGTGTGAGAGAGAGAGAGAGAGAGATTGTGTTGTGTGTGTGTGTGAGTGCGAGTGTGCGTGTATATGTGTGAGCTAGTGTGTGTGTGTATGTGCGTGTGTGTGTGTGTGTGTGTGTGTGTGTGTGTGTGTGTGTGTGTGTGTGTGAGTGTCTGTGTGTGTGTGTGTGTGTGTGTGTGTGTGTGTGTGTGTGTGGTGTGTGTGTGAGGAGTGGTGGTATCTTTCTCAAATTCTTGCATTAAACTAAAAGTTCATGCTATAAAATATAATCAGTCAAATCATTGTAACGTTGCTGGACTGTTCAATTGCACTGTATGTGTACAGGCTTCTGTTTGTCTCTCTCATATGTGAACAAACCTGCCTGTACTAATGACCACTAACTAAACCTTGGGTCTAGAAAATTGTTCCAACTAATTAACTGATGCTGTACAACTTCATATCATTTGGAGAAAAAAAAGAAGAAGAAAAAAACATGAAAAAACTGGGGTGGGCAGGATATGTACAAACTCTCTCTCTCTCTCTTTCTATCTCTTTCAAAATTCATATTAAAACTTGTAGTCCATAAAATATTCATGTTACAGGAACAACCTAACTTTAAACCGTTTGACTGCAAATGTGCATCATACATTACCAATGACTGCAAGAAAATGAGATCCTCTCCATTCTCTGGAATTCAGCCCTCAGTTCTGATCCTACCACGATTACTTTTCATAACATGGGTCTTTACATAGGAAAGACAAAGTATTACCATGAATGTTTTTGGTAGAATTTCAACTCAGTCAAACGAAGCTTCAATTTTTCATCCTATGAATACAATTTCCTTGTAATATAATACAAATCCTGTTCCACACATGAATGCTTAAAAAAAGAATGTCTTAATATGCAGAAAGACAAAGGTCTGTTAGTGTCTGGAATCCACTGACTGAAAAAAGCATTAACCATAACTCATGTGATTTTCTACCATGCTTTTCTTACTTCCTCCCCATGTAAATAATCAATCCAGTCATGTTCCCTTATGTAAGGACTAAAAGTCATATCTTTTTCACAACTTTGAAGTTTTACATACAAATTATACAAAATGTGTATCCTTGCACAGTTAACATTTGCATGCTCGATTTATTTTCATGCTCATTCAGTGACAATGTGTAATGTACAAAATTGGTGAGTACAGTTATGAACACTTGCAACAGATGAAACAGACAGCTGACAAGAAGACCGTGAAACCTGACCTTTACTTTTACCAAATTAAGAATGCTTTAAAACACCTAGATTTAATACACACATACACTCACAGCCCCAGTTTAATTATCATGGAGCACCATGTAAATCACTGAATGACAGGAAGCAAAGCTGACATTTTACATGAATACATTCAGCCTACAGACTCATTTAGGCCATCACATCTATTTTGCGCCTAATTTGATAAGTAATTGTTCATTCTTCGTTTTCAGTGTCTTGAATGTTGCTTGTCTTGCCTGAAGAAGATCAAAGACGTCAAAACGCTTTGTTTTCACTTATAATTTGTTTGTTTATTTTGGTGGATAAGTAATTTTTCTTTTAAGTTTGTTTTAATTTCTGCCTGCAGTCATTTCACTTTGAAACCAAATCATTTAGGTCATGTCAAGACGACAAGGTCAAAGATGGTTCCTAGTTTTACTGACTTTGATCTGAAGGTGGAAATAATTTTGTCTTTTTCTCAGGCCAAAAAAAAACAACAAAAAAACATATCACTTAACTCAAGCAGCCTTTGAGGTCTATTTAATGGCCTGTTTACTGGCACTTTGACTTGATTTCAGCATGTGCAGCAATAGGATCATATCAGTTTTGACACATCAGTGAGTACACTACAGTATATGCAACTTTCGCCAGTGGTGGTCTAAAATCACTACACACACATGGAAAGTGGACATGATATGTGCAGTTCGCCATCACATTGCTTTGTATGATTGTAGGTAATCTTGCTGACAACGCACAATAGAGTCAGGGTGAGCACCTTAGTTTGTTTCATGAGCATTTTATTTGTTAGCACAAACAGCAGTGCAGGATCAGAAAACAATTTGGATGTTTACAATTTATAACTCACAGTTGCTGGTATCAGGATACAAACTCTACATTCTGAGCTGCATTCTGAGCCAAGTCATTGGCTGACAAGCCAACAAGGCCCAAAGTAAGACATGACAGAGGACTAAAAGTTGTCTCAGGCTTCCTGCCACAAGATGCCATAGTACTAGGCCGTAGTACTAGCTGAAAGTAGTGCAGTGACAAACAGATGCTGTGCCTACAGACATGCAAGGTGGAAGTGCGCCTCGCCTCGTGGAGTGTTCACTAATGGTCAGGTAAACTGTCGAACTCCGGCAGTACAACACCTAAGCTCTTCGACTTTTGCGGACAGACTTCCCTACTTATTGTTAATTACAGGAGCAATGTCGTTTTGAGGGTGTAAGTGACTTTCCAATCTTAGACCTCCAGTTCATGTAAAACAGTCTTGTCACAGCCCTAGACGGTTTCATTTACAATGGCATTGAGTGTTACTACTAGACTCTGACGTTGACAGGATGACGGACCAAGACCTAGCAGTTAGTTCTACAGAGGACTTGGCAAGAATCCTGACAAGACCCTCATGCCAGTACCTGGACGGTCCCGGTAAGATTGAGTGCATGTGTATAGGTCTGTGAATGTGCAAGAGTTTTAATCGTTCTATTTGCTAGGCCTATAACCGAACACGCTTAAGTGTAGGGTAAACACTTCAGTACTAGCAAACAAAAGCAACGTTTACCTGCCATCTTTCCTTATTGCAAACAAAACACCCTCCCTCTGAAAGGGCATCAAATAAGAAACTAATCTGGGCGGCAATTGATTCATATAATGATTGGCATCATCTTCACCAGGCCTAGACCCTAAGTTCATTTTCGTCTTTCGTTTCTCTCCACTACCCGCCATTTCTTTGCTAACCCACTCTTCTTATCTCCCAGAGACGAAACTGAGAAGGGAGCGCACTGTAAAAATAATGAAACCACATTGAAACCTTGTCTAAGCGATAGGAGAGAAAGAAGGACATAGATCTAGATAGGCTGTCAGTCACGACTGGTCATACTACTGACGAAGAATCGGCAGATATGTGTGAAATTTTGAATGAAAAGGATGTACAGATTTTCCCGACAACAGGATTATAAGATCGTGGGGGACCCTCAAATGGTCACATGACCTATTTACTTGGCACTGGACCTCGCAGTTGCTTTTACGTCAAAACGCCGCCTTTGTGCGCAGTAGTTCGTCGTAAATCACCTACTTGTTTGTTAGAATCAATGCGAATAAAGATTACTTGCTTGGGGTCATTGTCCAGAAGGCTTTGGAGACTGTTGATGTATTGATATTATACAATCGTACTTTCTTTTTTTCGTGTGTTGCTTTGAATTGCAACTGTTGGACCAGAGACAGCCTCATTAGTATTCTTGTTTTGTTCATGAGACGTGGTGTTTTTGCTTTGTTTTTTCTTTTATGGAAAAAAAGGGTACATTGATACTGCAACCTTTCGTTGTTCTAAAAACATGTATCATATGACAGTAGTCATTAAATTGCCTTGAGCCAGCTTCATCAATTCTGAGTTCTTTTGTGGTCTACACTGATAATAAGACCCTTTATTGTTCTCTGAACATCGTACATCCAATGGTCTTAAATTAAAACAGATCTGTGCTTACCCCAAAAATTCAGAGTTCTTTTTCTTCAGAATCTACATGTTGATTGAGGGTGCGTGGTGTACGCTATAGTCAACCATTCAATATTGAAATTTGTCAAGAAGCAGCCTTTTTTTCCCACGTTCGCCCACTATGGCCAAAAAAAAAAAAAAAAAAAAAAATCTGTAATTATAAAGAAATTATCTGTCCACGCTGTAACAAAGAAGTAGAGGATGCTTGCTTTCCACAGATAATAACTCTGCAACTTAATGTTGTGCATGTAGTTCGGACAAAAGTTTGTCATGGCATCGCATGCCCAGTTGTCATTGTGACAGATTTGGTCATTGGTTTTGACAGCATTATCATGTGGATCTTTGTAACAGACCAGTGTTTGCTCTTCCATTTTGAAGACTTGAGAATTTAAGTAAAAAGTAACCTTTCCTCATAATTCAAGTTATTTATGCTTTTTTTTCCAGTCTTGTGTGTTAAATCTCTGTGTGTTTTTACAAGTTATATTCTTCATCGGATCTGGTCCAGTTGAAATTTTATACAGTCAGTTTAACTGAATATGATGTGTGCACAATCATCCCTGATATTGACATTAAAAACACCATAGTAAGTTGCGGTGTCACTTGCAGAAAAGATTTGAAATTCAGTTAACAATGCCATTCATGTTATTAATGAAATATGTCAATAGACCAGCCACCGTGGTGAAGTGGTTAGCGCCGCAGACTCCCGGCTGGGAGGTCGTGGGTTCAATTTCCATCAGAGTCATATGGGATTTTTCTGCCCCGACCGGCTCCTACCCAGAGTTGAGTTTGCTACAGGCTCAGTTGGTAAGACTGGGACCACACAGTCAAGTTTCATCCACTTAATGGATGTGTCTCTGAGAGTGTTGCTCAAATTTCCTGACGAACACTGCAGGTGTCTGTATCTCTCGGGCCTGGTTGATGCCAGAATATATCATGAAAGGAAGTGTACAGTACAGCCCTGTCATGCAGTCTCAGACCGAAATGGAAATCCATAGCATCATCTTTATCATCCTCATTCTCATCGATCAGCATTAAAAAGAGTCTCAAATTCTGTGGCCCTTCATGCCCTGCTCTCATGGTGACCTCAGTTTCAATGTCCTCTCCACGTCTGTGGCCTTGGTTTGGTTCCATCGATGTTACCGGTATCGGCGAGTCCATGGGGGCTGTCATTGGACGGACATGGTGGCGCCCTCCGTAGGGAGAGCTCACTCGCGCTGGCTCTGACTAAGTAATTATTGTCATCAGTAGGGGGCTTAGTAGGTGGTGTCCTGCGTGTGTTAGATCAGCACAGGCGCCACTAAACACCACCGAAGTGACTCGGCAGCTGTGCAGTGTCTCCTCCGGTGGGTTGCCTCTTGACGACTTAACATTGACTGCTCCCTGTGGATTGCCAGTGCCAGGGCTGCGGCGGAGCCGACCGGACTGTGGCTGTGGATGGGGTGTCAGAATGAGAGGCGTGGGTGCACTGCCACTGAGGTGGCACAGAAGTTGGGACAGCAAAAAAAAAAAAAAAAAGAAATGTGTCAATAGATTGGGTACTATCACACTGCTCCAAAAAACATACATTTGTTACACATGTATTTTCTGACTTTCTTCACAGTATTGACACAGTGAAATCAGTCCAAACGATTTCAGTCAAGAAATGTAATCACCTTCATGTGCTTAACATTTTTACGTTTTCTTCTAGATCTTTCTGTCTCATTCTTTCCAATAATCACTAAAACGTGATTATTGTAGAAGCTCCTGTCACTGAATCTGATGACATGAAGCCAATCGATGGTTCAAAACAATATGAATATCATCAACAAACATCCTTTGCATTTTAAATTCATAAACCATATGGAGTGTGTTCGTGGAACTGGACAGGTGGGAGGGAAGAATGGGGGGAGGGGGTGTTCAAGAAATCCGTTTCACCACGAGGTAGTTTCTTAATAAAAACAAAATATGTGTGACCATCTTAAAGAACTTAACAAGCAAGACAGGGATTTGATTGTTAATTTAATGCCCAGTTTTTCAGGTAACAGAAATTTATGAGGAAAAAACATGGAGCTCTTTCCTTTCTCTCTGCAGATCTCCTTCATTCTCTCCCTCTCTCTCATACACAAACACACACAACACATACCCATACATGGTTTTATTTGTTTGATTCACCTTTATGAATACATTTGCACTTAGGACGAGACAGAGACAAACATATTTATTCAAATTCTCTCTCTTTCACACACACACACACACACACACACATTCTCTCTCTCATACACACACATATTCTCTCTCTCTCTCTCTCTCTCTCTCTCTCTCCGTGGCTCCCCTGGACCACAAAATTCAAGAGTCTGTTTTAGAATCAGAGTCCGAGACAGTGTTTGATGAAAACAGGTATTTTGTGTATTTAGACACAGTGTCCATATCTTCCGCCACCAGTTCTGCCAAGGACTTCCTCTTCCCTTCAGCATCTGGCGGCGAAAATATGCTGAGGTCGAAAAACCGTGCCATGCCCAAAAGTGTCAGGCCTGAAAAGAAAAACACATAGCAATGGCAGAAATTTTCATGATTATCTTAGTGTGTGTGTGTGTGTGTGTGTGTGTGTGTGTGTGTGTGTGTGTGTGTGTGTGTGTGCACATGTGCGCGTGCGTGCGTGTTTAGGGAGCGAATGTCTCATGCACGGGATAACTTAGTGGCAAATCTACACACACACATACACACACAGAGAAATTCTGTACCTAGTATGTGGAATATATAAAAGAAAAAGTATGTTTTGAACGTGAAAACTTACTAAAATATCTCCTGGGTAAGTCAAACACCACAGATCAGCTTCAATGTTAGATAATCACCAGACCCCATATTAAAGCATGTGTGCGTCTTTGGTATAAAAGATCCAACACACACACACAACACACACACACACACACACACACACACACACCTGTGTATGCATTGATACATGCAGCACATACATTCACACATATACACACATACAGGCACACACACACCTTGTCAGACTATGATGACAATTTTATAACAGAAAGAAAAATACAGATTATATCAAGTACATGTTCTTTTTTTTTTCTTTTTTTTACTTTTAACAGACAAAAAACAACTGACATCTCTTGCAAAATCTAATTTTTCTTATTCCTGATGTAATGATACAAAAGAAACCATATTTACTTCTGATTCCTAGCGCCATCTTAATAAGAAATATTACTCCCTCATGTTACAAGGACTCCCCATTTAATGTGTCCCTGCATCCTGTACACATTAGAATCATAAAAGAAAATAAAAAATTTTCAGAGTTGGGGGCGAGTCGGGGGTGATGAGGAACCACAACACCTTTAACCTGACACAGCAGGCTCCACTGAGAAGCAACTTGGATCATGTCTACCTGGTGATCATCTGCTTTTCTGTGTCAGTCTGGTGAGTTAAGGAGACAGCACGAGCAACTTCCTGTGCATACACAGCTGTGGCATAACAATTAACAACACAGCATAAGGCCGTTACTGCGGTGGGCGGTTTTACTGTTGAACACAAGCTTGTCTTTGCTTTCTGAAGCAAAATATGGAGTTCGCCAGAGACATTGAAAGCAGTTGTCCATGCAAAGATTCATCTTCACTAGATCTAACACAGACGAGCTAAAACTGCTCCACTAGCTTGAATATCAGAAACTTAGGATGTTTTATACAGTGTCCTGTGACATAAACCTGACAAGTAAGTCACATAAAGCTTCAAAGAATGTGTTCATCATGGATTCAGACAACTGTAATAAAATTTGCTGCTTTCATTCACAGACATTACATTACTCAAAATGGAAACTTCAGGTTCCACTATATTTGAATTTCACAGCTGGCAGGCCATTTATTTTCTTTAAGATGGAAGTAAAAAAAAATCCCTTTCTGATTTTAGTTAGTGTCTTTTAGTCCAGGTTTACTGTTTCCTTTTAATTCGTACTTTCACTTTAATTATGTTTAAATGCCTTGAATGAATCAGTCTGTGCTGCAGATCCTTGGACCTGAAGTGTAACAGCCCTGGAGACACCTGGACACTGATACCGCCCTGCACTTACTTACCTGAAGCCAGGGACATGACCTGAAGAGCAAACAGCTTTCTCTTGAAGCCTGTGTGGTTCATTTTATACTGAAATATTAAAACATAGCGAAAGACTTCATTAATGGTATATATCCAAGTGGGTAAAATTACACCGAAGCACATCATGTGTGTGTGTGTGTGTGTGTGTGTGTGTGTGCGTGTGTGTGTGTGTGTGTGTGTGTGTGTGTGTGTGTGTGTCTGTGAGTATGACTAACACAATTAACCATAAAAGTGGGTTTATGAATCTGTAAAAAAAAAGAAAAAAGAAAACACTGAACAGTACAGCAACTTTTCCAGGACCCACTTTTTTTTGGTCCCCCAAACCCTTTCTTTTCTTATAGATACTAGTTTACTTTTCTATAGTCAGAAATATTTCAATTAAAAAATACATTAAAAAATCTGTACCTTCTACATAATTGAAATATATATTAAGAAAAAAAAAAGAATGTTTCACAAGTTGATTTATAAATGAATAAGTAAATAAACAAACAAACAAAACCAAAGCTAAAAAGCTGTTGAACGGAAAAAGATAAGAGGTTTATATTTAGTGGTGCATCTGTACGTGATGCAAGTGTATGCATGTATGTCTATATGTGTTATACACTCGTTTAATCCTAGAGTGTAAAACTACTTCCCAGTCAACATTTTGATTCTAAGAATATATAATTTTTTCATGATATACAAGGCTCTTGGTGACTAGCTGAATGATTAAATGCTTCATTAACATTCAAAATTAGAACTCTGTTCCAAACTAGAGCTAAGACTGCAAATTTTATTTCCTCAGTCACGCTGGTAAGTCTGCCTTCAACAAACCAGATGATGGAAACAAACCCTTACAGTAAACTGACATCTATTAAAAACCCAAATCTATATTTTCATACCACAATCCACAGTGTTTTCAGCCTTACGTCCACTAAGTTTGTGCCTAAATCCACCATATTTTCACACCTATATTCATTATGTTCTCAGTCCAAATTCACTGTGTTTACACATCTAAACTCATTATGTTTTCATATCTAAATTCATTATGTTTTCAAGCCTTTACACATCTAAACTGATTATGTTTTCATATCTAAATTCACTATGTTTTCAAATCTTCACACATCTAAACTCATTGCGTTTTCATGTCTAAATTCACCATGTTTCCAAGCCTTCATTCACTACCTTTTCATCCCCAACACTACACACTGATTATTTGTTTAGTTCTACCCAGACCTTTCACATTTTTTCCTGCATGTGAAATTTTGTCTTTCGTTGTATCATTGTACGATATACCCACACTGTAAGCAACATGAAACTCTGTGGGTACAAAGCCTAATGTTTTCAAATGAATTGTCGCAGTACTAATCTCATTTTCTGAGAAAAAAAAAAGAAGAAAGGAAAAAGCAGCAAAATCGAGCATAATCCCAAACTGCAATGGTGACAACAGCTGCACCTTGCAGTACACAACTCAGTACAGAGGGCTGCTAAGTCATCAGACAAGCCATGCAATCATCCCAAGTCATGGCGCACTTGTGACCCACTGCTGACAACACTATTCACAACTACCAGCTGCTGTGGTGAAGAGGTTAGCGTTGCTTGCTTGTGGGCTGGGAGTCTGTGGGTTCAAGTCCCGTGGCAAAGTGCGCTGATGGCTCAGATGAGAAGACTGGTACCTATCCACTGAATGGATGCTGCTCCAATCAACCTGACCAACAAGCCAGGTGTATCTCTCAGGCCTGGCCTATGATGGGATATATGAAAGGAAGCATACAGTACAGCCCTGTCGTGTAGTCTAAGACCCGAACATGACTCCACTACACTATCTTCATCACCCGTATTTTTGATGATCACTACAATGTGTCTTTTTTTTTTTTTTAAAGTCTCAAGTTCTGTGGCCCCCCATGCCCCGCTTGCATGGTGACTAAAGTTTCTAGATCTTCTCCATCATCAGAGGTGGGAAAGAGAATATGTGAAAAAGAAGCAAAGTTTAGTGAGGTTCCAGGAGAAACTCACAGTGGGATCAGGAAGCTTTGCATAAATCATATCAGGAGAGAACAGATTTGTGAGGAAAAAAAAAATGAAAGGAATAAAATCTTTCTGTAGCTTTTTTTTTTTCAGCAATATACACTGATTGATAGTTAACTGGAGATCAATCAATAAATAAATGAAAAACTGCTGTTCCATTGAACAAAAGAGACATATAAATAACAAGACAAAACATGAAGCGTTTCCACGCCTTTGGTCTTCTTCAGGCAAGACAGACAACATTCAAGACAGTGAAAACAAAAGAACAGTCACTTATCTCCTCAAATTGGATGCAAAATGATGTGAATCAATCAAATCATACAGTCATGAATACAAACAAAAATAGAACATAACATTCACAATCATATCGTCTTGAAATGATATTGAACTCCCACCCACTAAAGAGTTATTGATGATGAAAGAATCCTAACTGAAAAAGATTACAATGCAATGGTACGTGTCAACACACTCCACCACAATGTGATGTATCAAATGCTCATTTGAAAACAGAAGAGTCTGCTCATGTTATTGTTTCATCAAAATTGATATGTCTCTCCGAGCTAAAGTGGGCCATTCAATCACAACTATAGTCCAAGAAGAATATGGCCATCAAAAAATGGATCTTAACAGCTACTTTGCTGTCACAGGGTTTGCATCGCAGATTCCCGAACAGGAGGTTGTGAGTTCAATTCCCATAAGAACCATGTTGATTTATTTGTGGAGTTTTCCTGCCCTAACCAGCTTCTACCAAAAGTTTGCTGAGGGCTCTGTTAGAAGACAGGAACTATTCAGTCAAGTTTCATCCACTTAATGGATGCATCCTGCGAGCATTGCTCAACACTGCAGGTGTCTTATCTCTTGGGCCTGGGTGACACCAGGATATATTATGAAAGTAAGCTTGAGCACAGCCCTGTCAAGCAATCTCAGACCATCCTGGAACTCAACAGTATCACTCTCATCACCCTCATCAATCAGCATGACAGAAAAGTCTCAAATTCTATGGCCTTTCATGCCCTGTTTCCATGTGACCTCAGTTTCAATTTCCTCCCCAAGTCTCCTCTCATGGATCACCTCCTGATGACTTGACGGTGACTGCTCCCCATGGATTGCTACCACCGTGGCTAGGGCAGGACAAACCAAACAGGGTCTGTGGACAGGGAGCTGGAATGAGCAGAATACTACTGAAGTGGTACAGATGATGAGAAAGCTAAAAAGGAAAAAAAACTAAAGAAAAAGAAAAATCATCTTTTAGAAAACTGACATTGGCATTCTATTGCAACAGATCTTTACAAGTTCAAGAGAGTGGAGGCACATAAAAAAAACTCATCTTGTTCAAAAACTGATATGATTTTTCAGAGCTATTGTTTTAATACAGATGGTTTGGGCTGGTTGGCTGATTTTATGGATGGAGTTTCTCTCCACAATCATCACTTCACAACTAATGGTCTCTTTACCACAAGATTAACACACTGTTGTTTTGACAAGCTAGCCACTTCATGTTCAACTTGCTTTTCATGAAGTTATTGATCTCTGTGCAAAAAACTTTTTCACTGTTAGTAATTCAATTGCATATTTTGACAATTACAGACTTACATTCTGAAAAGACAATGCAGCACCAAACTGAACTCACAAATGGCACACTTTCCAGTGATAATCAATTAGCTCCCATAATTGTTGTATTGGTTAGCAATGCTACACTTCGATGCAATTTGTTGGGAAAACACTCATACAAATTGGAAGTCATCCATTTGAAAATAAACTGATTGAGAATAAATTTGTGATTCAAATTTTTGCTTGAAACCTCCCCCTACCCTTCCAGATCCTTACACACCCACCATTATCACCACCACCCACCACAACCACGCACCTCCCACACACTACCTCTAATATTTTCCAGAGGGATCAACTGATCTGAAAAAGACCCCCAAGACCACTAAATTACTGTTAATCTGATAAAGGGCAAATCTGTATGCCAAGTCTGTGGTGAACTTATATTGAAGTCATCAGAATCATCAAATTCATGGGGACAGTCACTGGATGGACATGATGAAATTCTCTGGATGGGCACATGCACATGCTGATTCCATAACTAATAATTATTGTCATTAACAGGGTGCATAGAGGGTAATTCCTGTTTATGCTAAATCCACACTACCAAAGTCACTAAGCAGAAGTTCAGTGTCTCCTCTGACTGAATGCCTCATGATCATCCACTATCATTTACTTCCTGTGAAGTGCAGTGACGGTGCTCTAACAGGCATGGCTTTGTTTGGTGTGGGAGAAATGCCACTGGGGGTAGGGGAGAGGTGAATACAAGGTGCAATGATTATGGGTTTTTTAAAAACTTTTTTAAAAAAAGAAGTCAACAATATTATTCACATCAAAATCCAGTCTTACAGTTCTAGACTGGTACCTTTGGGTAGGAGTAGAGGACAAAGCCAGCTGCTCCCCACAATGTTGCAGAGCCTATCAGCTTGCAGCTCAGGCAGTCCCCTTCAGTTAAAGGAACCATACGCAGGATCATTTCCCGTCCTTCGTTCAGCAGTTGTCCAACCTGTTGACATGCATAATGAATTATCACTTGTAAGTTGTTGATAATGACTCTGTTTATCACTTGTTGATAATGATCCTGTACAGTGAGTAATGTGACTGGACCTGTTAACCCTATATTTCAACATTTCGGAAGGCCTAAATCCATTTTTGTTTGAAATCCCTGTCTGTCCACCCAGCAGTAATTGGGTACCTGATTCAGTTCAGGGAAGGTTAAATGCACTGGAAGGCCCATCCCTCTCTTGACACCATGCCATACTACAGACTAAGGGTCCTTCACACACACACACACACACACACACACACACACACACACACACACACACACACACACACTCTCTCTCTCTTTCTCTTTTCAATCACCCACTCTATCACAAATCATTTTTGTAACTGTTCATACTAAACAAATGCAAGATTGGTCTACAGACAAAGTGCAGTTTAGCTCTTCCCTCAAGGGAAATGATGAAAGAGCTCTTCTTTACACTGAGTATCAACCAATCATATCAACAGAAATGACTAACCTAGATGTGCAAATGGATGAGCGCACACACACACACACACACACACACACACACACATACACACACACACACACACACACACACACACACACACAACACACACACACCATCTTCACTGAATCGTACTGGGAGATGGAGTAGAAGGTGCTCAAGTGGCTGACAGGCAAAGGGCAGCACAGCCTACTTTCCTCACACTAGCAGACACAGGTCTAGCCAGTGTCACAGAAGTATGACCCTTTAGGCTAGAGCAGTTCAGCAATGAGGTGCTGCCACTCTGCAACTTCACTGTAACCTGCATGACCAGCAGGGCCCTCTTCCTAGCAGGTATGTGTGTGTGTGTGTGTGTGTGTGTGTGTGTGTGTGTGTGTGTGTGTGTGTGTGTGTGTGCATATGTGTATATGTGGAAATGAGGGAAGAGGTGGGAATTGTCCGTCATGGGTGCAGAATGGACATGCATCTTTGCAGTGGTTTGGCAATGGCTGTCCTGCTTTGTTCCTAAGTCTTATAGGCACAGGATTATTGTCACTCCATATGAAGATGTCCACCTGGTAATCCTAAAGACAGCTGTTGTGATGGAAAACAAGGTTAAACCCAATCAATACCCAGACATCGTCTAAGATTACTTACAACGATGGAAGAAAACCTTCACTGCAGCATGAAAGAACTAGTCCCAGGCTTCTGCCTGGGAGAAATGACTATCCCGGATGCCTCCTTCTGAACCCAGATGCAGACCCCGCCCAGCCGGCCAGCTCCCAAACCCTCCAGACAACTGACAACACTTACTGCAGTACACATTTTGGCTTTAAGTGAAAGGTATGCTGTGACGACGTAAAACTATACCTTCATCTCTCTCTCTCTCACACACACACATACACACACACACACGCGCGCGCGCGCTCGCACACACGCACGTATGCACTGACACAATGTGATTCCACAAACCCTTGTTTCTGTAACTTTGGCGTCGCTTTCACCTTCCGTTGGTCCGGACCCAAGATTCTGTTTAGCAATGAGCTCTCGAGGTGCCTTGTCGTCCTTCCTCTCACTTGTGTGTACAGAGTTTGAGCGAGAGGCTGATTGTGTAGCCACCACCGAATCTGCGTCTTGTTTAACAGTCATTGTGCTGCTTCCTGTTACAATCTTGAGCTCTGAACTTTTCCCATCCGCACCACCTAACCATTTTTGCAATCTTTCCATCTTCACCAAGTTACAGGTTGCTTACAGAAAGGTTGTGCTCAAAGTCATTGGATTGCAGTAGACATGCATTGCTAGAGTATACTTGAGAATGATGTCCCTTGCACCCATCATAGGCACCTGAGAAGCATTTGTCTTGTTTTATATTTATTCTTTCAAATACAGGAGCTAACGAATTAGCTTCGCCAGCTGTCAGCAAAAGAGCGAAAATAAGAACTCTTTTACCAGCAGCTTGTTACTGTGGTAAGTGTCGCGACTGTGGCTGGGAGGTCTTCGTATCTTTGTCATATTTGTGGGATTTTTAGACGTCTGTCGACTCTACCCAATTCTGTTGACTGGTTCGGTTTGGTAGACTAGAATTACACCGTTTCAAAGTGAGGTGACTGCAGGCGGAAATTGAAACAAACTTAAGAGAAAAAGTACTTTCCCGCCGAACGAAAGAGTCAAACAAATGACACATCCATTTTGCGCCCAATTTGAGAAGATAAGTGATTGTTCGTTCATCGTTTTCATTGTCTTGGATGTTATTTATCTTCCCTGAAGAAGACCAAAGAAGTCGAAACGCGTCGTGTTTTGTCTTATGATTTGTTTGTCTCAATCGTTCGGCGGAATAGTAATTTTTCTTTTAAGTTTGATAGAATTACACAGTTGATTTTCGTGACT
>CM065717.1:46117918-46145418 GCA_033310375.1 Conus canariensis
TTTCACCAAATGTATATGACTGATAATCGCAAAACCCCACCTTAGTTGACGGGAGTGCTCTTAGAATCGTAGATGGCTGACCATTATACAAATTAGTGTTTGTTTTTAATTCGCTTAAATGAACATACAACCTTGGGTTAATTAGAAAATCGGATGGTCTACTGCCTGCATACTCGTAGAGGCCACTTTCTAAGTACTTATGGGTGTTAACACTATACGTTTCGCCACTATCATAAAAGCCCAAGATTCTAGCAAGACCTCTAGGAAAAACGTACTCTCGCCTTTCTTCTGGAAAGTGCATAGTAATTATAAGATTTGCCTCATTAATTTTTAACTTAATGCCAAAATTGCTAAATACTTCTTTTAAAGAACAAAAGTTGTAGTAACCATCAGGTATTTTTAACTGCTTTAATAAATTACCTTGCCCGCCCTTAACATTCACCCAGTTATTCTTAGCTTTTTCAGATATATTAATCCACCTAACTTTAAAACCAATTTCTCTAAGAGCAACCCTATTATTACCACGCCTATTGTCAATTGGATACTTTAAGAACACACGCGTGCTTTGCTTGGTTATATAAAGGAACATCCTTTTTAAATCCTTTTTAAAAAATCTATTTAAAAATGGAACCTTTTAAATATAATGAAAGTGCCACTTACGACGTAGGAGGGGTTTATGAGCCCAAATCTTTGGACTTTAGTAACCTAACCATCGCAGTGGATGAATCATATGGCTTTCTAGTCAGACTTGTAAACCCACTAACTAGATATTTAAATCCTCCAATAAAGAGTGATAGAGTGCCATCAGCATGGTCAACCCACCCTATGGCTTTTTACCAGAATCAGTTAAATTTTGCAGTTTACTGCTCAACCACTGGCTGCGGTGTTTCATATACAAACCATTTAAACCACCCCAACCTAAGGTCAGTATATAACTTTCATGTTTATTATCAGTATAGGCGCATACTAACTGAACTACAAGTACGCCTCCCCAATGACAACGCGTTTAATCCATTTCTCAGCCCAATGGACAATAATGCATATGAAAGAATCTGCAACGAATTTAACATTAACCCTTCAAATAACTTTAGACAAAAGTTAGACCGCAATCACGGGTTGGGCACATTGTATTTGTGGGGTCAGCGTAGAGAGTATAATTTTGACTACTGGCCCGGCCACACCTCTTTTAAGACAAACTCCCAAGTTAGATTGGGATCAATAGAACAAAAACACCCCAATGCTTGGGCAACATTTATCTTAGATGAAAGTGAAGGCCTAACAATGCCAGGGGTGCAAAGACTTAATGACTCCATACGCACGTACGTTTGGTGTCTATTAGGAGCGCAAGCACAGACCAAGTCTAGCATAGTGGATCAGCCTACAGGCTTTGACGCCAGAAAACAATTTCTAGCCAATGTAGAAGATGCTATTAACTCTGCTGTTGATTTGCCTTCCAGCATACAAAGGTACCAAAACGTTCTTTCACATGCTAGGTCAAAGGTTGACTTTGTTGTGGGTCATGGATTATACATGCTGCCTTCTGACCTTAGACTACAGATGGCATGATACAGAATTATAATAATGAAATTCTCATAGCCGGAGACGATCAAAACTTAGGGCATAATCAAGGCTTAAACACAAGGCCCGCACCAGCTATTTAAAAAAAAAGTATCTAGCCCTGAAAGCGACCCCCCACCTATTATAAGCAGCCCAGAAAGCGACCCCCCACCTGTTGATGTACCTCACCCCGACAGACACACTAGCGAAAAGACAGCCCTTGTTGTGTTTTTAACTTTTACTGGATTAGCCATACTTTATTTGACTAAAAATTAAACCGGCAGCCAGCACTCCTAACGTCCACAGATGGTCAGCCATATAACCAGCCACTTTGCCTATGGTAGACAAAACCCAACTAACAACACTGCCTATTATGCCAGGCAGAGCATCAAGCGCTTTGACAGCTAACTTCTTTAATAAGTTTGCTAGATGGCGCAGTTGTTTTCTAATCCAACTTTTACCGGGCTGAGGCGTTGGAGGCGCCACTGGCCCTGTTGGCGCACTGCCAGTTAATGCATAAACCAGTGTAGAGATAGCAAACCCAACGGCTGTTAATATACTAACTATTGTAATTCCCTGCTCTCTGAACAGAGTCCTTATTCTTTCTGCTAGCGTAGTATTTTCATAAATCATTTTGTTTATAGTTTCTCTGATTCTGCTTATTTGGGTATCTATTTTTTCTCTGTTAATATACAACGCCGATAACCTGTTTGCCCTTTCTATCCTTAAATTCTGTATTTTCGCCTGTATTCTAGCCTTTTCTTCTAACCCTAAATTGTTATCATCTGCATCGGCCAGTTTATTTTCTTCTTCTTTTATCTCTCTCTCTAGCTCATTAAATTTTCTCAAATTGTTTTTTAGTTCTTCGTTCGTAGTTGTTAAAGCAGACTTAACAGACCTGAGGTCGCGCAGTTCAGCTTCAAGATCCTTGTTTCTAGCTTTAAGATCCCTGATTCTAGCTTTAAGAACCTCGTGTTCGCGCCCAGGCAATGGAGGATCATCAATTGTTTTTAAAGCCGTTTCTTCATCAGGACTCAGCTCACGTTCTCTTTGACTAGGCACTTGAGAATCGGCAATTGTTTTTAACTGTGTCTCCTCATTAAAACTCGTCTCAATTTCTGCTATTGCCTCATCTGTTCTTTGACTTAATTCGTGAAGAGGGATGTTTTGCATTTCAGATCGTGTTGGCAGCCTTTGCCCCAAGTTCTGTAAAGCACTAACAGCCTCAGACCTTAGACTGCCAATAAAGTTTAACTGCCTTTGGTCAGAAATAGGGAGCTCTCGAAGAATTGTGCTCCTGCTTAAAAACTGGGCCGGGTCTGGTTTTGTAGTAAGTCGTACAAGGTTTCCTTTACTAGTTCTTACATACAAATGATTATTTTTATCTGTTAAAAAATTAGAAACATTAAGCGCTTCTGGCGGCTCTCGCCCTATACTGCCATATAACGATTCAATTCTATCTAACAATCGTATTTGGCTTAATCCTGCTCCTTGCCATGCTGCTGCTCCTTCAAGTTCTTCTTGCAATGAAGGACTCGGCTCTATTTCTTCATCTTCTTCTTCAATAGGATCAATCGCGTCAAAATCTTCATCATCAGCCATATTTATATATTTATTATTTTTTGTTTTATAAAAAATGAACCCATACGGCTGCGACCTCGATCCATTCAGAAAAGCGAAGGAGCCCCATGGCATAAAAGGCATAAGACAGACTGTGCGCGTTGTAAATAATCCATCAACAATTGAGCCCAATGAAATGTTAACAGTAAGATTTAGTGACCTCGGGCCTGACGATGTTATAATGCCAGGCACTGCCAGGCTGTCATTCAAAATAGATATTGAGTCGGCGGATCCTAATGCTACTGTCGTTGCTAACCTGGGCAGGGCCATCATTAAAAATATGGTAATTAAACTGGAAGGTAGAGAAGTCTTCTCACTGAGTAGCGCAGACATTTTTAATCTCTATTCTGATCTGTGGCTGCCTAGAACAGAAAGGAAAAACAAAATCTTTCAGGGGATCCAGAGCCCAAACGGTCTTAAGCACAGGCTTAATGCTGCAGATGCAAAGGAAGACGAGGGAGACCAGGCAATAGCGCGAGCATTTAAGAACAGATTTTGCATCCCTCTAGATTTTGAACTGTTAAAAACCCACCAGCCATATTACCAAGGCGCACTAAGAGACAAACTTACTTACGAACTGACATTCAATGACAGCGGGTCTGTTATTCTATCAGACGACCCTCAAGCTAGATACACTGTTAGTAACATCTCTCTTAATTTTGATGTTGTTACTAACCCTGAACTGGCTAGAATAATCCTAAACCAGTATAAAAGTAGGGCGGTTGTTTACTTTGAAAGAGTTTTACACCACAGTCTAGCGATTAAAAACAAGCAAGACACTGTCTGGGAAATAGCTATAAGCAATTCTTTAAGGTCCCTAAAGGGGGTTCTCTTGCTATTTACTGAACCCTCAGCTCCTTTTCAGAGAGAATCTAGGTGTTTTACAACCCAAAAATTGAGCAGTTATCTTGCACAGTAGATGGCAAGCCTTTTCAGTTGTATTCAGCTGGACTTTTGCCCGACCAACACTTTGATGAAATAAGAAAATTGTTTGCTGGAGGCAGACAGACAAGCCCCATAGCCGATCATGTGTGTAAAAAACTTCACCTTCACGATGTAAGACTCGAAGATTATCTAACAGACAAATATGGACTATGGCTGGATTTTAGATCAACGTATGACAACAGACTGCACGGGAGTGGAAGAAGGGTAGGGTCAGATGGCATACTCATACAGATTAATAAGGAAGAGGAGGAGAATGGCCAGATACAAATGCACGTTTTTGTGGTTTAAGACGCCCAGCTGAACATTGAAGAAAATAGACTGAAAGAAATAGCCTATTAAAACAGATGGATAGTTTGAACTTTTTGCCTAAAGACCCGCACTGTTCGCTTATTTGTGGGATTACTGGGTGTGGGAAAACTGTCTTCGTGCTTGATTTGTTACAAACAGTCTACAGGTTTCATTACGAGTACATTGTTATATTCTGCACAACCATTAAGCACAACAAGTCTTACAAAGAAAGGCAGTTTGTTTGGACAGACGAGAATATATTTTTAGTTGATCCTACTGACAAGCTAAGCGACTGTTTAGAACATTACTATAGGCTATTTGAGGGAACCGAAACGCTGTTTATTATTGATGACTGTTCAGCCGAACAAGACATTGTTAAAAAAAGAAGGACTCTGTCTAAGCTGGCCTTTAGCGGAAGACATGCATTAGTTTCTGTTTGGCTCTTAACTCAAAAATACAATGCTGTCTTAAAAGACTTTAGATCGCAGTTAAAATCAGTCATCTTATTCTATACTAAGGACAAGGATAGTTTTGAAGAGTGTTTAAGTGAAAATTTATAATCAGGGACAGGGATGAACTAAAAAAAATAAAAGAGCAGCTAGAAAAATCTAAGCACGCTAAACTATACTTACGGACTGACCCACCAGTTCAATACGTTTGCTCATTATAGATTGTTTATTACAGATTATTTATTACAGATTGTTTATTATAGATTGTTTATAATAAATTGTTTATATTAAAAAGAATGTCTCGAGGGCCAGAATCAAAAGCGGAGTTAGCTCCTAAATGCGTTGCAGTAGAGATAAAAGATCTAGCAGATACAACGGACTTTGATCTAATAGGAGTGACAGGAAATGTTTATGGATTTGAGTACACCGACGATGGCGTTTACAAACGAATAGAAATTGAAGATAAAAAACGACAGCAATATCCTACCCTGGAAGAGATAAGAAATCTAAGGGCAAACGATTTTGGCAAACACGAATACAAACTTCATAAACGAGAGAATGTCTGGGCGTTACTTCCTGACATTAACTGGCATTTAAAGTTTCAACTACGAATCCCCTATGTATACTTTGATAAGAAATACAATTTTAGAAAAGCTTTGAATGAAGGACGCCTTCTTGCTAGCCTAGTCCCAGGAACACAACAGAAAAAGCAGATTGAAATAACTAAGCAGGGCTCTGAATATATGCTGCAGAGAAAGAAGTCCTTAGCTGAAGTGGGGGCGACACCGTCGGCTTAGAGTTTAACCCAAAACTAGAATCACTGCCTAGAAAAATGACGATGCTTTTTCGCTTATTTATTACTCCAAGGGAGTCTGATCCTAGTTTGCCAGAGCATACGTTAATCAGAGGTGTACAAATAAAGTCTGAAAACTTGGACGGGCCTCTTAGGCTTGTTATTGTTATTACTAAAAACGGGGATGAAATAAACACATCTGTATCATCTGACAAAGTCACTGTGATGGTTGACAAAGACAAACTAACAGTACTCGATTTTATTTTCATTAAGTATGTTGATTTTATTGCGTTTTACTCTGTTGATGAAGTGCTGCCAGAAGGGTTAATAAGAAGATATGTACAGGATTAAAAAAATAATCTTGTTTTAAAATGGAAGACGGTCAGCAGTTTAGATTAAAGCACATGACTGAGCTTGAAGAGGAAATAGAAAGTGATTTGAACAAGTATAGGGTTACTAGAAAGAAATATGCTAAAGCCTTAAATGTCCTTTCTTATATAATCACCGGCTCATCGGTTGTATCCAGCTTAAGCACTGGGTCTAGTGTTGCTCTTTTAGCTACTGGAGTTGGAACGCCGATGTCTATAGCTTTTGGGAGTGTTGGTTTAGGGCTAGGTGCCGTGTCCACGATTGTAAGTGCTGTTTTAAAGAAACTGACACCTAAGTTACAAAAGCACGCCGCCATTGTAGCCCTAGCAACGGCAAAACTTCATTCATTAAGGCTGATTATAAGCGATACATTGCTGGATGGAAAAGTAACAGACGAAGAATTTAAACGAGCCATGGCCGACGGTGATGATTACAGACGACAAAAGATCGATCTTCAAAAGAAATGGAGAAAGACTTTTACTTCACAAGTAGACGCTGAGGCAATCAGAAAGAACATTGCAAAGCAGAACCTTGCAAACCCAAAAACGAGCCTGATTTAATTATTGTATTACCTATATATTTGATCTTAAAAATGACGAGCAAAGTAGTTACAGAGCTTAAAAATATATGCTGCGCCTTAGAGTTAATGATGGAGCGGGGGGCTAATGAAGAAGAGTTAAGAAACAAGTTTGGCGAATTAATTGCGGATCTTTTTGAGCACGCAGATATTCGTGAAAGTGTAACTAACGTAATCAGTAAAATGCCAGATTCTTGGCCCAACCCAGTTATAAAGTGTATTGCAATTTTAGTTAATATTATGGCTCCTGATGACGCTGAATTGTCTGTTTTTACTAACCCTGAAGGAGTAGCTATTCAATTTAACTAAATTTTAGTATCTATTTTTTTTGTATTACCTCAAATTAGTAAATATTAGCTAAATTTTAGTATTTATTTTTTTTGTATTACCTATTTATTTGATCTAAAAAATGACGATCACAAATGCGATGGATGCCAAACCGGTGGGCAATATGTTCAGCGAATTAGTCATGGACATCATTAACCCCACAAACGTTCAGGAAAGCGTAACACATGCTATCTCTAAAATCCCAGAGTCTCTTCGAATCGTCCCGCCAGTAAAAGTGTTGTTGGCCATTCAGATTGAATATATAACCCCCGATGATAGTAGTATACTAGTCTGGGTTTCAACTAGACAGAAAGAAGTAATCAGCTATCACGACTTTAATTCTGACTGGGCCGATTACATGCTTACACAGTTTAACCATGCGAGTGAAGAAGCGAAATTGCGCGGCTCCGGCTGGTCTGAAGGAACGGTCCTTGAAATCAGATTAAGACAGGCCAAATACTCTCCTATAGTTGGCAATTCTTACCTTCCTCTCCCCCGAGAGTTAGAGTTAAAACGAGCAGTCTTAAACATACATAATTCGGATAACTTATGTTTCATGTGGTGTGTTTTGGCGCACTTACACCCAGTTAAAAATAATGCAAACAGAGTCTCCAATTATAGGCAGTATATAAATGAGCTGAACTTAAATAACATAACCTTTCCAGTGAGTATAGAAAGTATATCTCAGTTTGAAGAACAAAACAACCCAATAACCGTAAGCGTATACACATGGAATTCTGTAGACAATCTAGTCCCTCTAAGGGTCTCTCCCAACGCTCCCACTTTAGGCGATCCACTTGACAATCATGTAGACTTGATTCTGTTTGCGGACGGTTCCAAGAGCCATTATGTATTAATCAGATCAATTAGCAGACTTCTGGCTTATACTACAACGGATACAGCTAAACAAGAGCTTTGTAGAAGGTGTTTAGTCAGAATCCCATCTATAGAGGCAGCTGCTGAACATAAGAAACATTGTAAAAGTTTTGTAGACTGTAAAATCGAACTTCTTACGCCCCCACCAGGGTCTAAGGTTGGTTTTAAGAATGTACACAAAATGCAGATGAGACCATACGTAGTCTATGCCGACTTTGAAGCGATCTTGCCACAGTACTACGGTCCTCAAGAACGGACACAACAAAAAACAACCATATTATCCCGTCATCAGATCTGTTCTTATGCATTTGTTGCTGTTAGGTCAGACGGTGGACACACAGTGCCGGAGATGTACAGAGGTCCCGACGCAGCTGGTCGATTTTTGGAGCAGATGAAACACCTTCGCAATCAATTCTCCAATCAGCTGAACCTTTCAGACATTAAGATGACTCCTGAAGACCAAAGGCGCTATGAATCAGCTACACACTGCTGGATATGCGGCTCGGAGCTAACACCTAATAGTAAAGACGCGACAGTGAGAGACCACGATCACATTACTGGCAAATTCAGAGGAGCGGCGCACAACAGTTGTAATCTTCAACTCAAGGTTGACCCCGAAAAATGGAAACTGCCAATCTTCTTTCATAACTTGCGGGGCTACGATTCTCACTTTATCATGCAAGCAATAACTTCTGAATGTAAGAGGGTTAGCTGTATTGCACAGTCATCAGAAAAGTACATGACCTTTACTGTAGACTGTTTATCCTTCTATGACTCTGCCCAACATCTGATGGGGAGTTTAAGTAAATTGGCAGAATCTCTACAAGACTGCCCAATCACTAAAAAATATTTCGACCCATCTTTAGTCCGTAAAGGCGTCTATCCTTATGAATACATGGACTCGTGGGATAGGTTTGACGAGCCGGCGCTGCCACATAAAGACGATTTTTACAGCCGTCTTAGAGGCGGAGGCATATCTGACGCCGACTATGAATACGCACAGAAAGCCTGGACAGAATTGCACTGCAAAACGATGGGCGATTATCACGATCGGTACTTACTGGCCGACGTGTGTTTATTAGCTGACGTCTTTCAGAATTACAGATCCACTTGCATGAAACACTACGGTCTAGATTCGTCACAGTACATCTCTGCCCCGGGGTTGTCTTGGGACGCATTCTTGAAGTCTACAAACATTCAGATTGACTTAATCTCGGATCTGGATACACTTCAGATGATTGAGGGCGGGCTGAGAGGAGGCATTAGCATGGCCTGTCATCCTTACCGCAGGGCCAACAACAAGTATTTAGACGATTATGATCCAACTAAACCATCCAACTATCTGATGTACTTAGACGCCAACAATCTGTATGGGTGGGCCATGAGCCAGGCACTGCCATTAAGAAACTTCAAAATGATAAACGGGCCTCATGAGGTTACTGCCGTGTTGAGTATGCTATCACAGCTTACGCCCGATAATCCAGTAGGATTAATCTTAGAGGTAGACTTAGATTATCCTAAAGAATTGTACGGCCCCCATAACGATTTCCCCTTAGCCGCAGAAAAATTAAAGATGAGTCCCGCAGAGCCGCCTAAACTCGTGCCTAACCTCTTTAACAAAACTAAATATGTCTGTCATTACCGGCTGTTACAGTTTTACTTAAGGCACGGACTGAAACTTACCGCCGTTCACCGAATAATTACTTTCGACCAAGGGCCTTTCATGAGGCCATACATCATGAAGAACACCGACCTTAGAACTAAAGCTACTGACGCTTCAGAAAAAGACTTTTTTAAACTAATGAACAACAGCTGTTTTGGTAAGACGATGGAGAACGTACACAATCGTAAAGATGTAAGATTAGTTACGAAAGAAAAACAAGCAATTAAGCTGGTCTCTAAACCTAACTACCAAGACTTTAGAAGATTTAGCGACAGCCTGGTTGGCGTTATGATGAAGAAACAGAATGTGAAGTTGGACAAGCCGGTGTTTATTGGGTTTGCCGTGCTAGAGTTGTCAAAGTTATTAATGCTAGAATTTCTATACGACTACTTTAAGCCGCTGTACCCAGAATCAAATGTCCTTTACACAGACACTGATAGTTTTATTCTAGACATCCCAACCGAAGACTTTTACAAAGACATGGAAATAGAAGTGGCCAAAGGAGCTGATGGGTGGTACGACACATGCGACTATCCAAAAGATTCGCCTTTACATTCAACCGTGAACAAGAAAGTGATTGGAAAGATGAAGGATGAACTTAATGGGACGATTATACTAGAATATGTTGGCTTACGGGCAAAGATGTATAGCATTGCTACCCAGACTTCTGTAATGAAGAAAGCTAAGGGTATAGGTAAAGAAGTTGTCAAAAAAAAAAAAAAAGTCACGACGACTACAAGCAGGCTCTCTTTGAGCGCAAAGTATTTTATCACACAAACGTTAATCTGCGCTCTACTCTTCATCAAGTAAACACAACTGCTGTTAATAAGAAGTCGCTAGACTCTACCAATAGCAAGCGAACTTACATCAATCCCGAGCTTTCATGCGCTATAGGCCCCCGGAGAGCCAACTTAGCTAGTACTAACTTAAATCTTAACTAGTACTTAACTAGTACTTAACTTAAGATCTTAACTAGTACTTAATTTAAGATCTTAACTAGTACTTAACTTAAGATCTTAACTAGTACTTAACATAACTTGCACTTAACTTGTTATAACTGACTTAACCAGTACTTAGCTTGTACTTAGTCAGTACTTAACAGCACATTAAAAAAAACTAATTTATTAAAAATGGGTCTACAGCAGGAGGTTGTACTTTTTTTGCAGAAGCTGGTTCTTTTACTGTTTTTGTGGGGGTTTGTAACTTTGTTGCTAAGTATGGCTTTAGGCGTTTGTATGCTAAAAGCCCCCCACCAACAACAATACTCCCCAGTACATAATAATACATCTTATAGTTTGATTGTGTTGTTGTTGGCGGCGGTGGCGGTGCTGGTGCTGATGTTGTATTACTATCTAATAATTTTTGTTTTGCTGCTTGGTTTGCTTTTTGCAGTCTGTTCCATTCAGCTAGTTTACGACCGGCCTCAACGCGGCCAGAATTTTTAGACTTAGTAACACTACTCACCTGTGGGACACTCACTTGTGGAACACTCACTTGTGGGACACTCGCCTGTAAATTCACTTGTGGAGAATTCACTTGTGGGACACTCGCCTGTAGAGCCTTCTCCTGCTCGCTCATTTTTTTTAGTCTGATTAAAATTAATATGATTAAAATTAATATGATTAAAAGTAATTAATCCCATGATGAATGGACATAACAATGTCCCAAATCTATAATACATGTCGCATGCAAGAGATTCTAGGGACTTGGTTAAAACCGGATCTTGTGTTAAGTCATATTTTAAATCTTCTTCTGAATCAATCGGCGCTATCTTGCCTACTAACTTAGCATATAAACTAATTATTGTCTGCCCCACCGATCTAACCATTTTTGATCCTAGCTGTGCCTCGTACCTAGCGTAATACTTCTCAACGTCTGATGTAGACAATTGCTGAATCTGTTCAATACTTAGTTCAGTGCCTAAATACTGCCTGGTTTTTCCACATGCAGCCAGAGAGTATAATCTTTCTTTATGACAGAGGTCTGCTGCCTCCTCACACTTTAATAGCTCGTCGCAATCCATTTTTAAACTCTTTTTAAAAACAATAAAAATAATAAAACCATGAGTTTAACGTTGGTTAATCATGCAGTGCCCATTGTCGGTGTTATAGTTTATTCAACCCTAGCAAAATGTTTGTTAAGAATAAAACCGCCCAACATGGGAAAGATAGAAGATTCGTCGAAACTAGTTACAGCCTTATTTTTAGCTCTGGTAACAAAAGATTATCTGATTAAAAAGCACATAGACAGTCTTTCATATTATGATTATTTTAATTATTTTTTTAGTTAATAAAAAATATGAGCACTGCAAAGATCATCAATACTATTTACCACTCTGCTGTAATCAGCGGTCTTAGTATAGGGTACAGCATGTTAGCAAAAAACATGTTTAAAATGAGGCCGGCCGATCTAGGAAGGTTAGACATTGAGGATGTTGTTAAGGTTATAGCTGTAATAACGGCGGGGATTGCCTCAAAAGACTTTCTTGTTGCACAGGGGATTATCCCAGAAAACATCAATGCATAGAAAGATTAATGCATTTAGGCAGATTTGATTTATAAAAAAAAGATTCATTCATTTATAAAAAGATGTCCGGATTAGTTCTGATGGTGGGAGGAGCTATTGTTAATGCATTGGCTTTCTCTGGCAGCAATTATATGTTTAGCAAATTGCGGTCTGATGAAGAGAGAGAACGCCATAACAAGGCAATGGAAGATTTAGCTAAGGCAAGAGACGCTTACGAGAAAAGGAGGATTGCTCACTTAGACTTTATTAATAAAAAGTTAAGAGAACAGGGACATGCAGAGCACACATTTACAGACGTTGATGAAGCAATGAATGAATATTACTTAGTGACAGGAAAGAAGTTTCTAACATCGTCACCGCCAGAACTGTCTGACTTTTATGAACCATCTGAGAATCAGAAAATGGTAGAAATAGGCTTTATTATAGGTGCTATGGGAGCAATCTTTCTTCTTGCATATTCAATCTAAAAACATTTGTTAAAAATGTAATAAAAACAGTCTCTTATGGACAATACAAAGTACAAAATATATTATTCACCTGGAGGGTATTGGAAAGGAAAGGCCGCTATTGATAAACTGAGTAAAGCTGCTAGGGTGTCTGAATCAGAAGCGAAAGACTGGCTTTCAAAACAAGCGATCTGGCAAATATATCTACCCGCCCCAAAAAGAATAATAAGGCCTCGATTTGTTAATTCAGTTCCTAATGACACCCACCAGATGGACTTGTTGTATCTTCCACATGACAAAGTTAGAAGAAAAAAGTTTAAGTATGCTCTGACTGTTGTTGACATGGCTTCAAGATATAAAGATGCTGAGCCTTTAACGGATAAAAGCTCAACTGCTGTGGCTGTGGCTTTACAACAAATATACATGCGAGGTCCATTAAAGTATCCTAGGTTGATTCAGGTTGATGATGGAAAAGAGTTTAAAGGAGCTGTAAACCAACTGTTTTTAAGACATCGGGTTACAGTTAAGAGAGGGATCCCAGGCAACCATCGCTCCCAGGCTCTAGTAGAAAACTTTAATAAGAATCTAGCTGAGCGTCTGTTTACCTATCAATATCATAGAGACCTTATGGACAAAACACGCAACACAGAATGGGTTAGGAGATTGCCAGCAGTCTTACGCGCCATGAACAATGAAGAATTTAAAGCAACAGGCCTTAAACCGGTGAACGCGATCAAATTAAAAAAAAATTAGCATTACTGAAGATGTGCAGGGCAATCAAAAACTCTTGCCGTTTGGACTAAAAGTAAGATACTTGTATGCGCCTGGAGAAGCAGAGGGAGATGTTAGAATTAGAGCCACAGACCCTATATGGAGCGTAGATGTATATGAAGTTGAAAGAATTATGAAAACAACCCCTCCGTGTATTATTTAAGAGAGACTCTTTCTTCTAGCGGTGCTACTACGTCTAAAAAGCCTGCCCCTAAAAGATCGTTTGTTCGTGAAGAGTTGCAAGTTGTCCCACCAAACACAGTGCCAATTAGTTAATCAGAGAGAAAGTTTAAATGTGCGGTTCTAGAGCAGGAAAATCATTTTGCCCGCAAACCCCACTTTTCACGCGATTAGATTTGTTTAATTTTGTAGGGTTTTAGCTATTTTTTTGGTTGAGGAAATTTGATTATGTGAAAAGTGGGGTTTGCGGGCGAAATAAGATTGCTGATCGAGAACAAGGATATAAACTTTCTCTACAAAACAAAACTAGTACACAACCAATCCGCCCCAAAAACGTCGACAAACGAATAACAAGACAAAACACGACGCGTTTCGACCTCTTAGATCTTCTTCAGGCAAGACACACAATACTCAGGACAACGAAAATGAACGAGCAATCACTTATCTTCATCCAATTCAACACCCATCTTGCGCTGAATTGGATGAAGATAAGTGACTGCTCATTCATTTTCGTTGTCCTGAGTGTTGTGTATCTGCCTGCAGAAGACCTAAGAGGTCGAAACGCGTCGTGTTTTGTATTGTGATTCATTTGTCAACGTTTTTTTGTTTTTGGGTGGGGCTTTAGCAATAATTTTCGAATTTGTTTAGATTTCCGCCTGCAGTTGCCTCATTTTGCAACTAATACACAACCCATCAAAATACACGTTCTAAAAACACAACGGAAATTCTTATAAAAAAAAACAACAAAAAACAAAAAAACAAACAAACAAAAAACTTTCTTCTGTAAAATCTTAGATCAGGTGAAAAATACTGATCTCTTTCACAAATTCAAAGACCACAACAGGTGGGATATCTCTGAACAAGGTTTTCATCTTCAATGTGAAAAGATAAATGTTGTCTTGAATGACTAGAGGTCAAAGGTTAGATCTTGCCGACTTGTGTTCAGCCGTCATTTTTGTCCCCCAAAACAGTGACGTCCTGTGATGGGTAAGTGAAGACCTCAGCTTTCTCACTAAATGTTGGGCCAGATTGGAATGGTATACATAGCATCATCGACATCACACTCATCCCCATCCGTCGTCTGTTATGAAATAATGACACATAGTCCAGATCATGAACTTGCATGGCTGGATTTTGTTGTTGTTATCTCCACGACCACACTGTGTTGAGTTCAGAGAGAGAGAGAGAGAGAGAGAGAGAGAGAGAGAGAGAGAGAGAGAGAGAGAATCAAACACAACTCTCGTTCTGATTTTAGTCTTTATTTTGCACGACCGGGAAGGTTTTAACGGACTACAAACTGTAGAATGTTCTATTCATCGTAGATATTTAAAATCTGATTGTACAGGTATAGTATAATCAATCGAGCAGAACTGAAATAGTTTAGCATTTCTTCCTGTAACCGCAGAGTGACTACTGAAGTTTTTTTCTTTTTTTTTTCCTTCTTTCTTTCTTTTCTGCCAATTTTGAAAAAAATTCTCGCTGTGACCATCTGAACATGTCATGTGACAGCTGAATTGCCAGTAAACAAGGTAGCAGACCTTTTTTCCTTCCTTATACTTTTAAAAAAATTTATTTAACCCCCACCCCCATTCTTTCCTTAAACGTACTTTTCTTGTATTCTCTCACCCCCCCCCTCCTCCCCTCTCTCTCTCTTTCATGTGTGCCAGCAGTCTGACCGATGTGTAATTTTGGATGAACACGTTATCCGAATTTTTCTCTTTCTTTTTTGCTTTCTTTCTTCTTTTGGTGGCGGATAGGAGTAGGGTGGTGGTGGTCCTCCAGCCTTCATTTCCCCCACATCACTTCATCTTTTCTTTTTGTTTCTTTTCTCTTCCTTTCCTTCTTTTCTACAGTGGGCCCACCATCCTCTCTCTCTCTCTCTCTCTGGATATACTCACCTTTGTTTTAAGGATCAATGTATCTGTAATCAATAAAGATTCAACTTCGACTTCTCTCCAACTCCATGCTATGTTTCTGTGTTCTACCACAAATGGACATTATTTTTTTCGCTGATTTTAGTATTTTTGCCTTTGATACAACGCGTCTTCGATACATTTATGTTGTCATGTGTGGTTATCCGCTGAAATTGGATCAGTCCATTTACACTCATTTCTTTCCCTACTTGTACTCAGTCCGAGATTCACGCTTTATATTGCATAACGGAATCTACAATGCAAGTCCAATCTGAGTTAAATGCAACAATAAATCGACAGATGGAAATACAAGCACACCTAGATTTCCACACACACACACACACACACACACACACACACACACACCATACGTGCAAACCGTGTATCAGATAAAGATCAAGGATTACCAGAACGCAATATATACATCATAATTCCTTTTTTTTTTTTTATTAATCAAAGATGCTTCCATTGAAAGTGTCGTTCATAAAAATTGTTCATGGATGTCCTTCGTCGAAATAAAAATGCACATGTATATGTATATTTCTGAGATGAGAATCTTCACCACAGTAAAACTTCCTTTGAACACATTCTGACTGTGAACACTCCCAGTGCCTGCTGTCATCATGAGCATTCCAAAGATGGGTCAATCTTATTTGGGTATGTTTCGGTACAAACGTGTTCATGAGAAAAAAAAAAGAAAAATGCATACAGCAACAACACATCTTTAAAAACAAAATAGCTGCTTTCATTTCATGGTTTCTTGTTCACAGAAACGAGATCATGAAGTACAGGACATTTTCTTCATAATACAACAATGGCGATGATAAAATCAACAATCGAATGCTATTTACAAAACATTTGGTCAATACGCTAGTGATCCGATTTTGTTTCTCAGCAAATAACGGTAGAATCAATTTGATTGTCGAATAATGAATACTATTGTTTGCAATCACAATGGGAAAAAAAGCACATATTCATATACATATATGTTCACAAGAAAATGAGAGAAACCTGAGTATTTGGTGTAATGTCAAATGCACAAATGTCACAGAGAGAGAGAGAGAGAGAGAGAGAGAGAGAGAGAGAGAGGTGGGGGGGGAGGGATCGGCAGTCAGTCAGTAAACAATTTACACGCTTTACACTTGTATTTCTCTATCAAGTCGCATATTTCCGGTGTGTGTGTGTGTGTGTGTGTGTGTGTGTGTGTTCTTTTAAGGATCAACGTCGATTGTTGAAGATTATTTCGCATTTGAGGAGGGAGGGAGGGGGAAGAAGTTCAAGGGAAGTTCAAGGTGGTAAGTTGGGGGGAGAAGGCAAGAACAGGAGAGTAAAACCAAACAGAACCAAAGACGACAACACGTCAGAGAACGAGCCACTGCCGGCCTGTGTGGAGCTACTGGTAAGGTACACACTTCTCAGGCCCCATATAAATAGATTTCTTGCACAGACACATGTCTAGTGCCATGCTCTGTCTCACAAAGCGCCGCGGCCAACCAAGCTGGCAACAAAACCTAAACTTATTGCCGCCTGACGTTAGACCTAGTCTCCCAACAAAAGAAAATGCACTACTCACTCGTGGCTTTCGTAGCTGGCAACAAAACCTAAACTTATTGCCACCTGAAGTGAGACCTAGTCTCCCAACAAAAGAAAATGCACTACTCACTCGTGGCTTTCGTAGCTGGCAACAAAACCTAAACTTATTGCCACCTGAAGTGAGACCTAGTCTCCCAACAAAAGAAAATGCACTACTCACTCGTGGCTTTCGTAGCTGGCAACAAAACCTAAACTTATTGCCACCTGAAGTGAGACCTAGTCTCCCAACAAAAGAAAATGCACTACTCACTCGTGGCTTTCGTAGCTGGCAACAAAACCTAAACTTATTGCCACCTGAAGTGAGACCTAGTCTCCCAACAAAAGAAAATGCACTACTCACTCGTAGCTTTCGTAGCTGGCAACAAAACAAAATCTGTTTTACCTCCCTTGACTCTCTCTCTCTCTGTTTTGGAAAGAGGTGAATCGGAAGGATTCGCATTGTTGGTGACGAAAAGGGGAAGAACAGGCACGCGACATATTGAGCTGGTACACTCGCACTGTTTTTTTCTTCTCAGTCTGCGAGAGAGAGAGAGAGAGAGAGGGAGTGAGAGAGAGAGTTACCAGATTTAAGTGACAGTTTAAGCGACAGTTAAGGGATGCAGTCACCCGCTCAAATGAACTACAAAAACAGCACACCAAGTGGACTTAACAAACAACATGCATACAAGGAAGAATGAGCAACAACATACACAAGAAAACAGTGCGTAATGACTAAAACAGACAAACAAACAAAAACTTAAGATACATAAACACATACAAAACAAGAACAGCAACAAACATATATTAAACGAAACGAATAATGCAAATTCAAGAAGGTCGGTTCTGAATGTCTTTCTTTGTTTTTTTTTCCTCAATCGCCAACTTCCATGTCGTTGTCTTGTGGTGACAAACTGCACACCGTGTAACGTGTGTTCAAACCAAACCGTGTGGTCACTAACCGTGAACCGAGGTCGTTGTGGCAATGATGTCAACAGCCAGTGCAGGTGGAACTGAACAATGACAACATGAACACACAAACAAACAAGTAAACAAACAAGTCGAACTCGCCACCATACCAGACTAACCAGCCAATGGAAAAAGTCCCAAGTTTTTCCATCGTTTGTATGCGAGTCAAAATTCAAAACGATTATACTATAATCGTGAGTCTCATGAAGGTGCACACATACACACTCAGTCAAATATGTACACACACACACACACACACACACACAATCTCTCTCTCTCTCTGTCTCTCTCTCTTATACATACTACACACGAGCACGCGTGAGTATTTCCACATGTACAACTGACGAAAGCTAGGAGAGAGAGAGAGAGAGAGAGAGAGAGAGAGAGAGAGAGAGAGAGAGAGAGAGAGAGAGAGAGAGAGAGAGAATGTGTTTATGTGTCTGTGCATCTGATTGAAAATATGTAGCTGGCAAAATCCACCAACTGGCGCAAACAGCGCCTACATTCTCATCCTTCAATGGACATCCATTTCAAATGTACTGGTTTGTGCATTTTTGTGTCCGTCTGTGACGTCTTACGAAGAAGCTTTGTCGAAAATTCACCTATCTGTTTGGTACTATATATAAAGAAAGCATGACTTTGCACTTTGTTTATTTGTATTTTGGCCGCTGCAGTTCGCTCGTATCTCCTATGTACCTGTAACAAGTCTTTGCCGATGTCTTTTGTCCGTCTTTCTTCCTTCCAATGACGTTAACATCTGGAAGACACTCATTGTCCATCTTCTGAGCGCGACCCGAAGAAATTGTTGTCTCCAACGATTGGCTCAAAAAATGGCTGGTCTGCCTCACAAACAAGCTGTTCCATGATTAGCTTAGAAGGCGACAGGTTTGCATCCGGGATGAGTCCTCTTCAGTGATTGGCACGGACGGCTGATTTGCATATCAAAGATGGCTGGGTTAGACATGGTTGGTTTACATCTCGAACACGCCGTTCTCTTCCATGATTGGCTCACTCACTGTCGTCTGCGAACAGAGAAACGAAAACCACAATAAGATTGGCGGCAAAGATGTGTGCCAAGCACACACACACACACACACACACACACACAACTGTGCGTGTGCACGGGATCTATCCAAAGATACGGTGAAACGTATCTTTTGCAGGCATGCACACACACACACACACACGCAAAAAAAAAAAAGAGAAAAAAGAACAAAAATCTAAGTCGTTCTAAGTGTACCAACTTCCTGTCACCTCACTGAAAAGCTTGTTGTCAAGTTAGTTATAAAGGATAGGCACAAGGAGAGCGCAGACCACAGCAAAGGTGGCACAGACTGTGTACAACGACGCCCTTTGATGTGGATCCACACCAAACTTCAATGGCTTTGTCCTTGAGCCACATTCTTTAACCCTTTCACTCCTGACAGAACAACTGCCTGTGTTACCTGCCCACTTTCACATGTCAGTCACTCAGCTGGAAGGATGATCGGGGCTGTTTGCTCATACTCTGTGTCTTAATTCTGGATCAGAACATACCATGGGCACTAAGCTCAGAAAGATCGTTTTTCTGTACTAGCTTTTCATTAGTTTAATCCTTCAACGTGTCATCAGTACTTCTTATTCAGATACATATTATTCTTACATTTGTAATCAAATGTAAATGAAACTGATCTCTTTCACAGTCAAATATATATTCCGCAACTGTGTTAATTTATGTGGTTTTTAAATTTTATACTCTTGAATTCAACAACTTTTCCACAGTCAGGTACACTTTCTGCAACTGTGTTAAATTATGTGGCTTTTAGATTTATACTTTTAAGTGAAACGTGACTTTTCACTGTCAAATCTATCTTCTGCAACTGTGTTAATTTATGTTGCTTTTGAATGTATACTTTTAGAGATATTTGCTGAAAAAGTCCTGAGTAATTTTATCCACAACTTGCATCATTGTAAAAATGACTTCATTTGCTCATGATATTGAGAAAAAAAAAGGAATAAATCTTACAAAACCATTCGAAATTTTACTTAGTCAGATCAGCACATGACACAAGATTAAAAAAAAAAAAACACCAAAAGAAAACAACAACAACAAAACCCCAAATTACTCTCCACGTACTTATGAGCTATGCACGAAAATCAATGTCAAATCTGCTGGACTTCAATCACAGTGCTTGAATCGAGACTGACAACCGACCTCTAGTCGTGCACAGGCAGCCATATGCCTTCGTGTGTGCTCAACCAGAGCCGGGTTGGGTGCCGGGCGAAAAGAGTTATTATTGGTTCGGTAAGTTCTACGTAATCTTCACGTTGCTCGTTGACAGGCGAACGAACAGACGTGGATAAAAACAAAACATTACCTCCTAGCAGTGGTAACAGACGGGAGGCCCACACACACACACACACACACACACATATCTGCCGAAATAGGCCTACCGTTTTTTCTCCTCCTGAAACCCCTCTGTCTGTCTGTCTCTCTGTTTGTGTGTCCCCCCCCCCCCCCCACATCTCTGTCTGTCTGTCTGTCTCCCCCCCCCCCCTCTCTCTCTCTCTCTCTCCTCACCATTCGGCGACCCCTGCGGTGGTTGAACTCATCCCCCATCCTCCGGAGCTCTCTGCTCATCTCCTTAATCAACAGGCGCTGAACATCGGAGTCGGAGTAGGACCGGCCTCGGGTTTTGAAGTGGACCTGAGCGGGGTCACGCTGAGGAGACTCAGGGTCAAGGTCGAGGTCTTCTTGTTGCCCTGATGATGGCTGTATTTGGGTGACAGACACGGTGTTCAGACGTTTTCGACCTGACGACAAGAGATTGAGGAGACGTCATTGTTTCTTTAGTCATTAACTAGGTTTTTTTTTTTTTTTTTTTTTCCTTTTTGAATGGAAGAATATTTACGAACAATTGAGGGAAGAGACCTGAAGGTGGCGGTTAAGTAGGAGGAAAATGAGGAGGGGGATTAGGGGGACTATCTGTGTGTGTGTGTGTGTGTGTGTGTGTGTGTGTGTGTGTGTGTGGTGGTGTGTGTGTGTGTGTGTGTGTGTGTGTGTGTGTGTGTGTGTGGTGTATGTGTGTGTGTGTGTGGTGTATGTGTGTGTGTGTGTGTGTGGTGTATGTGTGTGTGTGTGTGTGTGTGTGTGTGCGCGCGCGCGCGCGCGCGCGTGTGTGTGTTTGTGTGTGTGTGTGTGTGAGAGAGAGAGAGAGGGAGAGAGAGAGAGTGATGGTCTAATGTGATGAAAACCCTCGAAGGTCCGTAGACACAACATGGTAATCACACAACAATTGGAACAAATCGTGGCTTATGCCTTAAACCATGAAGTATACGGGTCCAAACAGGCCACCATATTCTTTTCATGATCATCATTGACTTTTTTTTTCAGTATACATTGTTGGATCGTACACCGTTGCAGAACACTTAGTCTTCAAAAGCGTTCACCTAAATCTGGGTCTCGATTAACCTGAGAGCCGTTTTGGTGAAAACAGCCTGTAGATTATCTGGAACAGCTGTCCAGAAAAAGGAATTTAATCTTCGACAATTTTCCCCCATCTTCCACACGCACGCCCAAGTAAGCCTGTATGACGCATGAAGAAGTGCTAACTTTGTGTGTGTGTGTGAAATTTTACAGTGGCCCAAGGACCAGAAATCATCCCTGTATTCTGGGAGCGCCCCACTGGCAGAACGGTGAGTGAAGCACCCAGTTTGCAGGCAAGCGTCGCTAGTTCAAATCCTGCATGACAGAATCCAACATGAAATTACTTTTTTTTCTCTTTCTTTCTTTCTTTCTCCCTTTTTTTTTCTTTTTTTTTTTTTTCCCTGCCAGGCCATATTACTGTGCTGTTGTACTGAAGAAGGGTTGTAGTGTGATGTCTTACAGCCAGAGGATGGTTATCCTCGAATGCCATATTATATACCAGTAAAGATGGTTATAGACGTTTAATCAGAGTCCTGAAAGTAATGTCACTAGCCTGTACAGTCAGGCTCATGTTGAACGTTTAATTCATAAGCCATTGATTTGACATGCCGGGGGAAGCGATCGAACAGTGACCCTAGCATGTCACTCAGAATGTCGATGTACAAGTGATGACTGGCAGTCAGTCAGACGTCAAACAAACCAATAGTCAGCCGTTGACAAGGCAGCTGGGCACACACACACACATACACGCACTCACAAACGGGAGTCGTGATCACCACGTAAACAATGACGTGATGCAACCAGTCAGAGCCGTTCACACTAGGGGGTGCCCTGAGCCAAGCTTTAATCACCTCTGGGGTGTTCTAAACCCTTCGCGGCGAAACACAGTAATCACGCGCTTACTGTTCCTGTCCGCAGGTGAGTTTCAGCCTACAGCGCACGATTCCCTTCCCGGTGGGGTTCAAGACGATGACCCCGGTGAGAGGATTATCGTCTGATCCCTAGAGTACTACCGATGCCATCGTAAGTGCTGGTGCCAAGTGACGATTAACTCAGCTGGTCGCAGAGTGGTCACGTCAGCAAACACACTGGACCGGAGCCAATGGAAGGAACACACCGGTGATTTTCTGAAATACATTTCCCGGGTTTCCACTGTCTGTGGTTCATGTTCATCTGCCCTGAAAGTCCTCACAAGCCCGTACGCACGCGAGCACACCCTACACACGTGCGCGCGAACGCGCGTGCGCAGGGAGGCATGCACGAAGGAAGCAACAAACTGATTCTGTTTTAATCTTGTACTGGTGAAAGCGTCAAATCAACAGATTTAAAAAAAAAAAAAAAAAAAAAAGACACTAGCACTGAACGTGTTACTTGCCAAATGGTTGAATGGTGTGAGAAAGCTGCGTGAAGTGAAAAGCTAATACTATCTGACATTATCTAGACAATATTAGTTGGCAATACATTAACAAGTTGGCGAAATATCACAGGCGAACTTACTTCATCCTATGCAACATTTAACGAATTGACACTACACAAAGTAACTGATGGGACTAAGACATAGCCGGAAAAGAATAGGGAGTGAGAGAGGGTGGGCACAGAGAGAGAGAGAGAGAGAGAGAGAGAGAGAGAGAGAGAGAAAAGAAATCAGGTTTCCGTAGTACGCCTATTTGTAATATAACGACGGAAAATGACGTAGACATAAATCATTACTCATATCCCCCCCCCCCCCCCCCCAGCGTTTCTTTTCTTTCTCCCTTTCCCCCCTGTTCACTTCTTTGTTCTCAACAAAGTAAAAACGTGACAGGCGACACCCTAGGCGTTAAGGTCCTAAAAATACAGCTGATATCATACTGCTGGTTAAACTGTGGTCACCCATCAAAACAAGCAGGTCAAAAACCCCACAGGGCTGACCAATGGCCAGTTGGGTGGGAAGGAAGGGGCGGGGGGGTAGGTGGGCGATTTGTGACCGCACAGAGGTGAAGGTCGAGTGACCAGCATGTGTCCTTGTGCTTATGTACCGTAGGTTTTTGTCCTTTTTTTTTTTTTTTTTTTCTCCCTACGATTAGTTAAGCAACGCTTCAACGGCAGAAGTGAGTTTCACGTGTTTTTTGAAAGCTCGGTGTACAACACTGCGGAAGATTCTACAACTTAGGGGGAGGGGTGGGAACGGGTAGGGATGATGGTGGTGATTAGAAGGTGTGGGAGGGAAGGTGGGAGGGCTGGGAGGTATAGCGACAGGGAGTGTGGTTGGAGGGTGGTGGGCGGAGGGGTGGGGGTGGGGAGAGGAGTACTCATTTTCGGTAAACATTTTCCGGTCTATTTGCTGGGGGTGGGCGGGGGTGCGTGAGTGGGTGGTGGTGGGGGGAATCAAAGGGGGGGGGGGAGGGGGAGATGAGGGGGGCTGACTGATCCTTGGGGGCGTTTCTTGATCTCCGGAACCACTCTTCCTCCGCTCCCAGCAAAAGAAAAGAAAAAAAAAAAAAAAAAGATCAGTATAGTTTTAGACACGCATATTCACCTTGTAATCCGCTTCCAGAAGAGGCTTTCGATGCACCTCCAAACTGACATTAGCCCCCACCCCCAACTCCCTCTCTCCCAAATCTCCTGACCGGAACGTCACCTCTGGACGAAACTAAGGCCTAGGGATCCGTGCCTGACTTTGTCCCCCTTTCCGTTAATACTTTATCCGCCCCTGGTTTGTTTGTTAGTCTTTCGATCTTTCTTCCCTCTATTTCTCGATTTCAATGCCTCCCTTCTTGCCTCTCTCTCTCTCTCTCTCTTCTCTCTCTCTCTCTCTCTCTCATACAAGACCTTGCTTCTTCCAGCTTATTTTGTTAACGTCATTTGCAAATGAAAACACTGTAAAGCAGTTCGCAGTATATTTTATTCAAAGCTTTCAAAAGGCTAAGCATCTGTGCATTGTAATCATTATTATTAGTTCGGTAATGCGACTTCGTTATGTTTTATGTACAATCCCCTTTTGAGGGGGCAAGGCCAGTAAGAATAAACACCTGAATCTGAATCTGAATCTCTCTCTCTCTCTCCACACACACACACACACACACACACACACACACACGCGCGCACGCACGCACGCACGCACGCACACACACACACACACACACACACACACACACACACACACACACCGCGCGCGCCGCGTGAACACCACTGACGCTACCAGAACACCATCTTAAGATCATTAAGGTGCAATGAAAATGGCTTTTTTTTTTCTTTTTTTTTTACTACTGTTGGATGCCAGCCGAGAGATTCGCTCTCGTAACATCAGTGACCTTGAACTAGCTGCTCAACCACAGACCCTCCCCCCCCCCCTCCCCCCCTCCCTAAAAAAGGTCGACAGTTCAAAGACTTCATTGTTTTTAATGGGGGGAAACCTCCAGCCGACTTAAATACCCGAAGAGAGGAAAGGTAAGATCTACACTTTAAGGTCCCCTCCTCCTCTCCCCCCTATCCATTTCCCCCAACGCCACGTCCACAACACTCACCCCCGCCTCAGGATATGCCTCTATGTGGTTCCCATATTGAGATTTGAATTGTATCAATGCACAATTTCGTGGTCTCCGTTGGTGGTGCCCTTTAACTGTCCTTGGGAACTTTCGATTAACTATTTCGGCCCAAGGTCAGTAGGGTGGGGTGACTACCATCAGGAGACTACCACCCTGTCTCTACCACCTATTTCAGCTGCCCATTCTGCCCTTATACTTGTAATCTGTGACATCTAGAACTCTGTGTGTGTGTGTGTGTGTGTGTGTGTGTGTGTGTGTGTGTGTGTGTGTGTGTGTGTGTGAGAAAAGTAATGGTTATATTATGTTGTTATTATTTCATCCTTGTCCCCTTTTGCTTTGATTTGTCTTCCTCTGATGTATGAAAAAAAACCCTCTTCAACTGAATCCCATTTACTTACTGATACATGTTCAACAACATTTTTCAGTTTAAAATCATTGCGAATTGATCATGACTGATGATGTGATGTAAGAAATGCTTATGTTGAAGAAGGAAATAAAATGTTTGAAAACAACACTCACCCCCGCCGTGTCCATCTTCAGGCAGAGCGGCAGAGCCCTCCTTGTCCATCACCTGAGTCCACACCGAACTGAAGGCCGCTGGGCAGGAAGAAACCCTTCTGACGTCACTGCACGTGCTGGGCACGATCTGGCATCGCACCACCACATGCGACCCGTGACTGCATCGGCACACAGTGGTCAGGCCGGGAGAGGAGCTGAAGCCACTGGGAATGGTCCAAGGAACGGACCTGGGAATGTCTCTGAGGCCTGGAGGATCTCCTGGAGTCTGGACATCTTCGGGGTCATCGCTGCGACTGGAAAACGTTGGTCTCCGGCGTTAGTGGTGGCCTCGATTCTGTTCTGAGTGTCCGAGTCCACAAAAACAGCGTCCCCTAAATCCTCTTCTTCGGCTGGGGTGGGGACGTCGTCGTCACTGTCGTCTTCAAAGAAGAAGAGGTGAGGGTGGCCGCTGACGTCGAAGACATCCGAAGCCTCGTCAGCTTGGCAAACCGGTTGGGAAGTTTGGAGGTGGGACGTTTGTGCGGGGGCTTGGCTGGCTCTCTTCATGTCCTTCCCCTCGATGAGGTCGGCTTGGTTACAACGGTAAGTTGGAGCTGGAGGCCTTTCGGTGTTGTGTTTCGTCTCCCTCCCCTCTCTCATATCGATTTTCAGAGGATCCCCTGTCTTTGGCACGGTCTCTGTGTCCGCTGTGATGCGAGACGCGTTCATGACGCGAGACGGGCCTTCTACCGCAGGGGTGTTGTTGTGTTTCTCCTTGATGAGTGAGTCCTCTTCACTGTCCTGAAGGCGAAGGTCAGGGGTGTCAGAAGAGTTTCCGTGGTGATGGCCGGAAGTCGTGCTGTCTTCAGGGCCCGCCATGGACGTCAGTATTGTGTCACTCAGCAAAAGTGTTTGCTGAACAAAGAAAAGCAGACAGAAAAATAATTAAGTAAAAACAATTAGAAGGTCACTCCGGAGGGCGCCTACTTCAAGGTCAAACAGTCCTCAGAGAAATGAAAAACTCTTGGATCCGTTTCGGATCTGTATTAAACTTTTTTTCTGTTTAAGTTCATCCTTGACCCGCATTTCATATTTCCACTAAGTTTTGAGTAAATCGATTCTGTAGTCACGTGATGTTATGGACTGGCAGATTATGTACCCTTAATCATAGGCAGACATGCCATGTTACTGACAGGCAGACACGCCATCTTGCTGACAGGCAGACGTGTATTCTTACTGACAGACAGACATGCCATCTTGCTGTCAGGCAGACGTGTATTTTTCATGACAGGCAGGCGTGTATTCTTACTGACTGGCAAACACGTATTCTTACTGACAGGCAGAAGTGTATTCTTACTGACAGGCAGACGTATACTTTTACTGACAGGCAGACGTGTCATCTTACTGACAGGCAGACGTGTACTCTTACTGACCGGCAGACATGTATTCTTACATTCTAAGAAAAGGTCCATTGAAAAGCGAAAGACATTATAATCTCTGACTGAAAGAAAAACAGCGACTTAGAAGTTTGTTTAGTTGTTTGCTTGTTTGTTTTCTTCTTGCAGTCTCAGCAGTTGTTTGTTATTAATTTTGAACTGATGCAATTCGACTGTAAATCTGTTGTTGTGTTCACCCTCACATTTTGTCACATGCGTTAATTTTACACTTACAAACTTTTTTTTTTTTTTTTTTGCAATCGTCATAAAGAAGTTTAAAAACCTTTGTATCTAAATGACAACCCTCTTCCAAAAGTACAATATCACAATTTATCTTAACACTAAATGAGTTTCTTTTATATCATTCTTAAACAAATGTGTAACTAACTGCATTCTTGAATATTTGCACAACCGACATGGAATGAGTTTTTTTTTCCCAATTATTAAACAACTACTTAACTAACTGCATTTTGAATATTTGCACTTGACTGCATTCCCATAAAAGTTTGTTCATCGAATTCATTTCATACAAAAGGTAATCGTGCCTTCATTTTCTGAAGCAGATATCTTTAAACTGCTTTCCGCTATCAGGACCAACAAGTTCAATTTTAATCTGGTCAGATTTTCCCCCATATTAAATAATCCGATAGAATGCAAACAAGCAAACAAAAATCCAACCTGAAAAAAACTTCAAAAACAAACGGAATCAGCAGGTACGAATCTCTTGGTCTTTCTAATACGACGAATCTCTTCTACAACACACCTAGAGAACGCACGGAACACACATATTGTTCT
>CM065717.1:46147918-46150418 GCA_033310375.1 Conus canariensis
TCATCCTTTTACCCCCTACCGCCTCCCCCCTCCCCCCCCAACCAACCGATCCACCCCCTACCCTCTCCCTCTCCTCCCTTCTCTCAGTTTCACAAAAAGCAGATGGTGGGTCTCGTGCAGGTTGTTCTGAGCACAGGCGCATGAAACACGGATTAGTGAAACACTATACATGCTAGGTAACTTTCGCTCTTTTTCTTTTTTGGCGAAAGTGTTGTGTTACTGTGTTTGAATCTGTCTCCCCCGTTTCTCTGTCTGGCTTGATCTGAGTTTCACTTTGAAGATATTCACACACACACACACACACAACACACACCACACACGCACACAACACACACACGCGCACGCACGCACGCACGCACGCACGCACGCACACACCACACACACACACACACACACACACACACACACACACACACACGGAGTATACGCACATATGTTTGAACGCTGCGCTGGGCCAAATACAAAAATCAGCTGACATGTAATACGAGCAAATCTCTCTCTCTCTCTCTCTCTCTCTCTCCTCTCTCTCTCTCTCTCTCTCTCTCTCTCTCTCTCTCTCAGCAAACACGCGTGTGTATGCATGTGTGCACACAGTCACTGACCACTTCTTAATAACATCTCTCCATCAAGGAAGAAACAAAAGTTGACTGCAGGATTCGTTGTAAAAAGAAAAAATAATAAGGTTTATAAAAACCTTTTGGTGGTAGTAGAATCCGTTTGTGAGGGAACTGACGTTTCAAGCCATAGGCCCGTTGTCAAAGTGAAAAGAAGAGGACAGTGTAGACAGAGACTGGAAAAGGACAGGTCTGTTCCTGATGTTGTCCTCTGACAGCTGGAAAAGAACAGTCTGTCCTTGATGTTGTCCTCTGACAGCTGGAAAAGGACAAAGGTCTGCCCCTGATGTTGTCCTGTGACAGCTGGTGAAGGACAGGTGTGTCCCTGATGCTGTCCTGTGACAGCTGGTGAAGGACAGGTGTGTCCCTGATGTTGCCCTCTGACAGCTGGTGAAGGACAGGTCTGTGCCTGATGTTGTCCTGTGACAGCTGTTGAAGGACAGGTGTGTCCCTGATGGTGTCCTCTGACAGCTGTTGAAGGACAGGTCTGTCCTGATGTTGTCCTGTGACAGCTGGTGAAGGACAGGTGTGTCCCTGATGTTGTCCTGTGACAGCTGGTGAAGGACAGGTGTGTCCCTGATGTTGTCCTGTGACAGCTGGTGAAGGACAGGTGTGTCCCTGATGTTGTCCTGTGACAGCTGTTGAAGGACAGGTGTGTCCCTGATGTTGTCCTGTGACAGCTGGTGAAGGACAGGTCTGTCCCTGATGTTGTCCTCTGACAGCTGGTGAAGGACAGGTGTGTCCCTGATGCTGTCCTGTGACAGCTGTTGGAGGACAGGTGTGTCCCTGATGCTGTCCTGTGACAGCTGGTGAAGGACAGGCGTGTCCCTGATGTTGTCCCCTGACAGCTGGTGAAGGACAGGTATGACCCTGATGCTGTCCTGTGACAGCTGGTGAAGGACAGGTGTGTCCCTGATGTTGTCCTCTGACAGCTGGTGAAGGACAGGTATGTCCCTGGTGTTGTCCTCTGACAGCTGGTGAAGGACAGGTGTGTCCCTGATGTTGTCCTGTGACAGTTGGTGAAGGACAGGCGTGTCCCTGATGTTGTCCCCTGACAGCTGGTGAAGGACAGGTGTGTCCCTGATGTTGTCCTGTGACAGCTATTGAAGGACAGGCGTGTCTCTGATGTTGTCCCCTGACAGCTGGTGAAGGACAGGTATGTCCCTGATGTTGTCCTCTGACAGCTGGTGAAGGACAGGTATGTCCCTGATGTTGTCCTGTGACAGCTGTTGAAGGACAGGTGTGTCCCTGATGCTGTCCTCTGACAGCTGGTGAAGGACAGGTATGTCCCTGATGTTGTCCTGTGACAGCTGGTGAAGGACAGGTATGTCCCTGATGTTGTCCTGTGACAGCTGTTGAAGGACAGGTGTGTCCCTGATGCTGTCCTCTGACAGCTGGTGAAAGGACAGGTCTGTCTACTCCTTGATGATGTCCTCCCCCACTTCTCCCTCGTCCACCTGTAACTGTACCCTGCATGACTGTTTTTGTCAGGCAGCCAAATCTGGATATGTCCTGTCCGTTTCTGCCTTTTTATTTTCTTTGTGAATCAATGTTGAGCAGGTCATGTTGGTTCAATGGCTCCTCTAACTCTTTGCTGACTCTCTGATTCTTTGTAAAGTGATCTGTGGTTATTGAAAACAATGATTGTGTTCAGTATTTCTGTTGTTTATGATAATATTTTCAGAAATTTAAACTTGCTTGTTATGCATTTTGGCACGAACTGCAAATAAAACTTATCTTCGTTACACACACACTCTCTCTGACTCTGTCTGTTTGTCTGTCTGTGTTTGTGTGTCTGTGTCTCTGTCTGTCTGTCTGTCTGTCTGTCTGTCTCACACACACACACACACACACACACACACACACACACACACACACACACACAC
>CM065717.1:46155418-46160418 GCA_033310375.1 Conus canariensis
ACAATATAAACAATTAAAGCAAATGAAAAAACAACAACAACAAAAGTACAACAACAACAAAAAGAATCAACAACAAGAAACTTACATTACTTGAAAATGTCTCTCCTAAAAAATGAAAGAAACGAAAACAAAGAAACGAAAAAAAAAACCAAAAAAAAACGAGAAGAAAATAAAGGCAAGTACATAAAGAGACACATTAAAAGGTATCTCTGTCTCGCATTCACACACGTACACACGTGCATACATACATACATACATACGTACATACATACATACATACATACATACATACCAGACACGCACGCGCACGCGCACATACAAGAGAGAGAGAGAGAGAGAGAGAAGAGAGAAGAGAGAGAGAGAGAGAGGAGAGAGAGAGAGAGAACGTAAAAATGGATTCGATTTCGAGGATATGACAGCCTTGATATGGCCTCCCCCACCCTATACTCCCACCCACCCCGACTCCCCCACCCGACCCCCACGCGGTTATCTTAAATGTAAACAAGAATGAACAGTATATGCTGGCACATGTATGAGTGTCTATTGATAGTTCATTTGTAGGAAAGGGTATATCCGTATGTAGTTTGATCTGCAAATGTACTTATTTTCAGATTGTTAGTAATGTCTTCTTTATTATCTTTTTTTTTTTTTTTTTTTTTTTTTGGGGGGGGGGGGGGTCTTCTTCTTTTCTGTTTGTTTAATGGATGGCCTGCTGTTTGAAAAAAGAAAAAAGAAAAAAAAGCAATCCTATTGCTATAGTAGAGAGAACAATTTTGATTAGATTTGATTTGACTTGAAGCAAACATACGCACTCTCTCTGTCTTTCTCTGTCACTCTCTGTCTCTGTGTCTCTGTCTGTCTCTCTTTCACACACACACACACACACACACCACACACACACACACACACACACACACACACACACACACACACACACACACTCGCATGCACGCACACCCCCACTAACTTACTTACTTATGCAGAAAATATAGAAATCGCCCTCAATCCATACAAATATGGCTGACGACATTTCGGCCAAACAGGTTTCTTCTTGTTCAAATAGCTGGGAATATTCATACGGAAATACATTACTTCCGTAACAAATAAACTGTGCATGATATTGAATATACTTTTGTTTTTATTTTAATTTACGTTGGTTTCAGTCGTGCATGCACAGTGAAGTCAAAATATCTCCAGTGTTACAAGATCCAAACCAGCGCTACTTCACACCTTTGTTAAAGGAAAAAATAATTGTGTGTGTGTGTGTGTGTGTGTGTGTGTGTGTGTGTGTGTGTGTGTGTGTGTGTGTGTGTGTGTTGTGATACTTGCATATTTTCTGTATAGCTGTGTGTGTGTGTGTGTGTGTGTGTGTGTGTGTGTGTGTGTGTGTGGTGTGTGTGTTGTGTTTGTCTATGTAGGAAGAGGCAAGAATGAGAGGCGTGGGGGACAGGAAGGGGGAGGGGGTGGGGGGGGGGGGACGGGGTAATGTCAAAATGACCCTTTCCTCCTCTTCACAAAAGAACTTTTTAACAGAGGAAAACATTCAAAGACACCGAGTGCGTCTAAATTGTAATGCCGTGGAGAATGGATAAAAAGAACATTGATTTTTATGTGCATTTGCGTGGAAGAAAGTTTCCGCTTTTTCATCGATGCTGAAACACTTTGTGTGTGGGGGTGGGGTGGGGGTGGAGATGGGGTTTGCATGCGCGCCTCTGTGTGTGTGTGTGTGTGTGTGTGTGTGTGTGAGAGAGGAGAGAGGAGAGAGAGGGAGAGAGAGAATGACAAACGTTTCTGTCTGTTTTGTTTTCTAGATATGTTTTCAAGTGCAGCCTTGACTTTTGTAGTTCATGAAGCTATAAACAGAACTGATAACCTGACTTTAACTCTATTCATTATTGGGCAACAGGTGTTCATACTAAAATTGATCACCGAACATCATAATTTTCAAGCCCTCGAATTTTTGGACGTATCATTAAACCCGTTTCTGTAACAAAACTGGGCAACAATAGTCTATTTGTTTAATCAAAGACAATCTTCGGATTAAGTAAACTCAGTGTCTTGTTTCAAACATGTATCCGACGCCAAATCACAGATAACCGACTACCCGAAATAACCGCCAAGTCTGTTTCAGATGATGTCATTTCGGTAATGTCCCTTTACTCACATTTTTTTTTGTCTTCCGATTGTTATCTCGCGTCGATCGGCCTTTGCAATTTAAATCGACCGACGGTTGTTTCCCTTGAGGTTATATTTATCATCTTACGTCATGAACTGATTTACTGAGTGACTCAGAACGGGATGTCATCAGCTGAGGCGGAACTAATGCTGTTGAAACAGATGTGGAAAGGTGTAAAGATCACATGGCAATGCAGGCAAAAGTGTGTGTGTGTGTATGTGTGTGTGTGTGTGTGTGTGTGTGTGTTGTGTGTGTTCGTGCGTGTGGTGTGTGTGTGTGTGTGTGGTGTTGTGTGTGTGTGTGTGAAACTTAATGATCTATTGATGCCATAAGAGTCACCTGTACTCATTGATATGACGAAAGTGAACCCAAATACTAAGTGATAACTGACGGGAAATGCGTAGGCCTATATTAAGAACTGTGTTTTATTTTCCATAGGTCTTTGCTTCTTTATCAAAGGAAAGAGGCACACGCACGCGCGCGCACACACTCACACACTCGCGCGCGCGCGCGAGTACGCACGTACACACATACACACACAGGCGTGCAAGTATCCCCCCTCCCCCATCCACACACACACACACACACACAGAAGCGCATGCAACTCCCCCATCCCCACATACAGGAGAGAGAGAGAGAGAGAGAGAGAGAGAGAGAGAGAGAGAGAGAGAGAGAGAGAGAGAAGGCAAGACAAGAAGACAAAATTCTTTATTTACGAGGATAATAGATAAGCACTGACGTACTTTTTTTTTACATCCAGTCCTCGCCCTGAGTAGGGACTACAACATGCAGTGAAATGAAATAATGTAAGAAAGCAAACAAGAAAACAAAGCAGTCATGCAATCATAATGGAACATCAAATGAAAATAGAAGAGAAATGAAAACAAACAAACAAACAAACAAAAAAGAAAACAACAATAATGAAGGGAAAGGAGAGAGTGGGGGTGGGGGTGGGGGGGGACTGGGTTAGGTGAACATATGGAAATGTACTACAACGTACAAGAATTAGCATGTATAAAAACAGACAGTAAAATGAATATGATAAAGCACGTCCAGAATTTTGAACAGACACATACACGCACGCACGCACGCACAAGAGAGAGAGAGAGAGAGAGAGAGAGAGAGAGAGAGAGAGAGAGAGAGAGAGAGAGAGAGAGAGAGAGAGAAGCACAACATGTAATAATTTTTCGTAAGACATGAAAATACGTAGAAGGTATTTAGCAAAGTGACATGGAATTTGGGGGGAGGAGAGGGGGGTAGCAAAGACAGAGAGAGACAGATAGAGAGGGACACAGAGAGAGAGAGAGAGAGAGAGAGAGAGAGAGAGAGAGAGAGAGAGAGAGAGAAGAGAGGGTGGGAGGGAGAAGAGGAACAACCGAAAAGGAAGGTAGTAATTAAGCATTAAATGTAATAATTTGAAATGAAAATGTACTAAAACGTGCAACAATTAGCATGTATAAAAACAGACAGTAAAATGAATATGACAAAGTATGTACAGAATTCGGAACACATACACACACGCACGCACGCACGCACAAAGAGAGAGAGAGAGAGAGAGAGAGAGAGAGAGAGAGAGAGAGAGAGAGAGAGAGAGAGGAGAGAGAGAGAACAGAACAGAACAGAACAGAATTTTATTCAGTAAGGCCAAAGCCCCATTTGAAGGGGTGTGAACATTAATGATCAATATAACAAGACAAATTTACATGATAGTGTTAATTCATCATCTACTTCAAAACTAAATCAAAGACCACATGGTTACGTTTCACTAATTTACAGAGGAAACAAAGAGAAAATCAAAAGAACAACATTACATTAGTTTGTGCACGACATCATGTACTGAAATTGCCTTCAAGGGACAAGCAAATTTAATAATTCAAGACAGAATAATTTCTCTTCTCTTGAAGGCTTTATAAAGATATATAGCAAAGTTTTTAACGATCTGGTCGTTTCGTGATGCTAGAAGTAGAGTTAATCTGAAGTCACTGGGATTGATATAATATTTTGGATTGATTAAACTGTGTCTCAAATCACCAAACACAGGGCAACAAAAAACAAAATGAATCTCATCATCAGTAGCAGATCTACACAACGGACATTTTGTTCCACTTTCATCATTTCTTTTATATCTTGAACAATGCACTGACAAATCGGACATTCCAAATCTAAATCTTGTCAGAATATATCGAACAAATCTGTCCAAACCTAGAAGTAAGTATGGTTCAAGATCATGCGATGACTTAAATTTCCTGTAGTCTATAAATCTATCGCTATTATACAAATGATAATTCCAAGTCTGCCACCTGCAGTCAACTAGTCTTTGTTTAAACATCTTTATAAAGGAATTTATGCACCCTACGCCTTGATATTCCCATGCATAGGAGAAGCCATAACTATTTAAAACATCGCGCACTCTTGAAGCCCAATTGATTTTTCCTCTATTGGCCAAACTCAGCAACATTTTATACGCTTGAGATGGTAATCTATGTTCATCCATGCGAGTCAGTTTTAACCAATATCTAACACAAGAAACACTAGAATTAATTGTAATTGGAAATCGATTTAGTTCACCATACACAAGGTCGTTTGGTGTTTTAATACCAACCCCTAGATATTTTTTTTAATACAAACAAATGAACACTTTCAATAACAGATGAAGCATCTTCTAAACCCCAAATCTCAGCACCATAAAGAAGAATGGGTTGAATCTGAGAATCAAAAAGTTTCAAGAACAATCTTAAGGAGTTATTATTTAGTTGATACAACTTACAAATAATGCTAATGGCACCGCGTTTCCCTTTACATGCCAAATCTTGGCATGCATGCT
>CM065717.1:46167918-46172918 GCA_033310375.1 Conus canariensis
GTGTGTGTGTGTGTACGTGTGCGTGCGCGCGCGCGTGAGATACAACCAGTAAATTTCATTCAATTTGATCCAACATGATCTGGACGAAACACGATGGGTGTGTGAGAATAGAGACTCGCTGGACGAAACGTGACTAGGTGAAGCGTGTGTGAACGGGGCGAGGCAGGCCAGAGGTGTCTGTTATTTTCTCAGAAATAGCTGACTGATTTTGAAGACACTCCGCGTAAACTTACTGCAGTACTGATGTCACGTCAGACGTTTTCCCCATGTCAGACTAAACTTCCGAAGTGATTAGGATATTGTCTTTTGATTACCCAGGTGTCACTGCGTGCAATTGATTTTTCTTTTTTTTTTTTTCTTTTTCTTTTTCTTTTTTTTTTTTAATAAGAGAGGGAACATATCTTTATTTTCGTGTTTTGAATTCTATTGTTATGAACTCCTGAACAAACGATCATTTTCACAACAGACACAGACACACAGACACAGACACACAGACACACACAGACACAGACACAGACGCAGACACACAGACACACAGACACAGACACACAGAGACATACAGACGCACACACAGACACACATACAGACACACAGACACACACAGACACATACAGACAGGCAGACAGACAGACAGACAGACACACGCACGCACGCACGCACGCACACACGCACGCACACACGCACACGCACGCACGCACACACACATACTTCACTGTCTCCGTGTGTTGTGTGTGTGTGTGTGTGTGTGTGTATGTGTGTGTGTATTAGACAAATTGATCTTTAAGACATTTCCCTGTAATGCTTTGTTGTTTGTATCAATCAATGTATTATATATGTCATTTTAGGGAAACTAATGGAAAATGATGGGAAAAGAATCACTATCCAAAATTGCCCTCTTACTCCCACCTCGCTCTCTTATTGGTATTTTGGATTGTTGTGCTGCTGTTCATCCAGGCCTGTTTTATTTATTTATTTTTTTTTTTTTCAACAAGATCAGCGGAAATGTAAACCGGTTTATCGAAGTGATGGGAAAGAATAACCTCCACCCCCCCCCCCCCCCTCACCTGCCCATCTCCTCGTCTTCTCTTTTTTCCTTCCCCTTCTAACATCTCATTTGTATCTTATTGTCCCACTCACCCACCCCCACAGACTCCCTCCCTCCTCTCTCTCTCTCTCTGTGTTTCTCTCTGTTTCTCTCTGTTTCTCTCTGTTTCTCTCTCTCTCGCTCTCTCTCTCTCTCTCTCTCTCTCTCCTCTCTCTCTCTCTCTCTCTCTCCCCCTCTCTCTCTTCTCCCCCTCCCTCCAACTCTTTATATTGCCATTATACCCCTTCTCCCCTTCCCCCATCAAATCTCACTTTATTTTCTCTGAAATTCATCTTTCTCTCTAAAACTGGATTCAGTGTTACCAATGATTTTTCACCGCACCGTATGTTGGGAGTATCTGAGCAATATTGCAACATAAGGGGTGATGAATGAACAGAACAAAACGATGAGCCTTGATGATTTGATAGAACCGTTTCACTGGCATTTTTGATTGCTGCTGTTTGTAAGTACAAATATTTTGCTGTTATCGCTGGGAAACAAATGACAATTTAATCCAGTTTATAGACACCATGAGAAAGAATTACTTTCTACTACCTTTCCATCATTCCAGTTCGTTTCCTCTTCTTATCTTGTAATTATGACACATTGTAATAGCATTCATTCAATGAAATTTATGTTCATTGCTGTCGTAGTCTTGTAGATACTTACGCACATGATTTGTAAAACAAACTTCAGTTTAAGATTTTTGTTTGAAAACTCGTGTGCGAGTGCGTTTGAACCTGTGCAACAGTCACATGTGTGCTCGCCAGTGCTTGTGTATATATATGCTTGTTTGTGGTGTGTGTGTGTGTGTGTGTGTGTGTGTGTGTGTGTGTGTGTGTGTGTGTTGTGTGTGTGTGCCCGCGCGCGCGTGCGTGAGTACGTGTGTGTGTGTGTGTGTGTGTGTGTGTGTGTGTGTGTGTGTGTGTGTGTGTGTGTGTGTGTGAAAGCGGAAGGTGAGAAAGGGTTAAATGATGGCAACAACGAGGTGGAGGTAAGCAACAAGAGCTGGTCCCCAAGGTCGAAGTTTTAGGTGAACTTGAACCGGGAATTTTTCTCTAAGGGTTAGAATGATCAGCGGATTAAAAAAATAAGACTCTAAGGGTTAGAATGATGGGTGGATGTTCCGAGAATTTTGATTCATTGACATATGTCATCTTTTGCTGTCGAAGGGAAAAAAATGTGTGGTAAAAAAATCCAGTCGCTAACTCAAGGAAGCTTTCCAAATGAAATGAGAATTTGTTTTGATATAACGGAGCCATGTAGCTGTGCACTGTGTTGTTTGTATTATGTCACTGCACACACACACACACACACACCACACACACACACACACACCCACAACACACACACACACACGCGGCGCGCGCGGCGCCGCGCGCGTGCACATACACGCGCACACACACACAGAGGCATACACCCACAGGCAGCACACACACACACACACACACACACACACACACACACACACACACACACACACACACACGAACACCCATATCCAACCCCCCCCCCCCAACACACACACACACACACATAGATATAACACTTATCTAATTGAAAAAGAACCGGAGGCGTCAATTATATGAGAAAGTACAGTTAGGTGTGATAGATATAGCAAATAGAAGGCAACCACCCTCCTCTCCCCTCACTCCCCCGCTCCACCCCCACTCCACCCCCCCCCCCCCCCCCCCCCCCGCAAAAAAAAGAAAAAAAAAAAGAAAAAGAAAAAAAGAAACCGAAAACCGAAACCCAAACAAACAAAAGCAATATGATAACATTAGTGTATGTCGGTCAACCATATCAGCCACATGTACAGACGTCAGCTTCGTAGCCACAAACGGAAATAATGGTGAAAACACCACCTGAAATGTATTCAGACGTTCACCCTCTCCCCCTCCCACTCCGTCTTCAATTTGCTATCCAAGGTTGCGCGCGCGCGCCGCGCGCGCGCACACACACACACACACACACACTGACAGACACAGACAGACACACGCACGCATGCATATACGTATGCACATACACACGCACGCACGCACACACAAACACACACGCACGCGCGCACGCACGCACACACTGTATATGCGTGCATGCGTGCGTGCGTGCGTGCGTGCGTGTGTGTGTGTGTGTGTGTGTGTGTGTGTGTGTGTGTGTGAGAGAGAGAGAGAGAGAGAGAGAGACAGAGAGACAGAGAGACAGAGACAGAGACATTGAATACGTGAATGGCAGCACACTCATCAGGTTTAGGTTGTGTCCTCTTAGGTACACAAGTCATCCCTGGTCACTCGATCCCTTTTTCGCTCAGATTATTGGAAGGGGGGGGGGGGGGGGATGGAGGGAGGTGGATGGCAGAAAACAGTCTGGCCTCCAACTAGTTAATGTGGTGTGTGCATGTGTGTGTGGGGGTGTGGGTGGGAGGTGGCGGGGGGGGGGGGGGTCACCACCCCCCTAGCACTCGTGGTTCCGATGCCATTGTTTGTGGTTGGTCACGAATCATTACCAGACGAAAAAGCCTGCTTGGCAACACAAAACGGACGTGACTTTCAGCGAGACAAAGAATACCAAGGGAGGCAAATGGGGATTTGAGAAAAAAAGTTTTGTTTTTCATTCTTCTCTTCCCTTGTCATCTTGTTCCCATGTTCTTAGAAACCTCCACAGAGTAAAATCATGTAAATTGCTTTGCTCTGGTTATATCGATTTTGCAACATTTCTTTCATGTAATGTTTTGATGGTATTAGATATAGTATGGATGTGTTGCTATGGTTTTTTTATTTTTTTATTTTTTTTTATTTTTATTTTTTAAAATATAGCTTTCTCCAGTGCATCACTATTGATCTACAATGGAGAAAATTAGTAATGGACCTATAAGTAGTCATTACAAGGTTATCTCCCATTTCTCTACACTTTCGTCAAATGCTATGAGACAGGTGGAAACAAAACTTTCGATACGTGGGGGAAAAGGGGAGGGGGTGGTGGTGATGGTGAAGGGGGGTGGGGTGGAGGTGGGGGGCGGGAAGGGAGGAGACAGAGCACTTCAGCTAGTTATTAGGTAGAGTTCAAAAGTAATTATGAAATGAGGTAGATACCAGTAAACAATAAAAACAAACAAACAAGTAGGGTAACTCTTGCTCCCACAAGAAAACAAATACACGCTCAGAACTCCAAAGGAATGCTGCTTACGACGCCGAATCGCCTAGCGGTTATGGCAGCACAGAGCACACAGAACAACAAGGAAACATCCCCAAATGTTTCCTTGTTTGTTCTGTGTGCTCTGGGGATGTTTCTCTGTTTGCTCTGTGTGCTCTGTGCTGTCACATCTGCCAGGCGATTCGGCGTCGTAAGCAGCATTCCTTTGGAGTTATGGGCGTGTATTTGTTTTCTTGTGGGAGCAAGAGTTACCCTACTTGTTTGTTGTTTTATAGGTAGAGTTCAGTTGTGTTTAAAGGTTATGCGTCCTTGGCGATGATTTCTTGCTTTTGAAGATTCTGGTGCTTCTCCGGACTCCCCCACCTCCCCTCCTAGCCATCTCTTCTGCTTGCCCTCCTCCTCTCTCTCATTACGAAAGCAATGCATCCTATTTAGATAAAGGGGAAAATCTGTTTAATTTGCTATTTGTTTTATTTCAGAGAAGCCAGCAGTCAAGTAGCTAAAGCTTTTTTGCCTACAGAGCTGACGACTGTTAGTTTGATCCTCTTGTGGGGTTTCTTTCTTTTCTTTTCTTTCTTTCTTTCTTTCTTTCTTTCTTTTCTTCCTTTCTTTCTTTCCTTCTTTCTTCTTCTTCTTGTTCTTTTTCCTTTTTTTCGTCCTTTCTTTTTCTTTCTTTTTCCTTCCTTTTGTCCCTTCTTCTCATTTATTCTCTTTCTTTTCTTTCTTTCTTCTTTATTCTTTTTCTTTCTTTCTTTTGTTTTATGTT
>CM065717.1:46182918-46190418 GCA_033310375.1 Conus canariensis
TCGTACAAACACGACATGATAATGCTCACCACTCCTGTGTTCTCTCTCTCTCTCTCTCTCTCTCTCTCTCTCTCTCTCTCTCTCTCTCTCTCTCTCTCTCTCTCTCTCTCTCTCTCTCTCTCTCTCTCTCTCTCTCAGCGCAACAGCTGTCTGGACGAGGTGGACCTGGCCTACAACGGCATGGAGGGAGAGAGCGTCACCTACATCTCCGACTGCTTCCACCGCAACATCTTCATCACCAAACTGGTGAGGGCTCTTCTTCTTCTTCTTCTGCTCTTTTAGTCTTCCTTTGGCTCTAAGTGTTAGTGATGGAGAGAAGAGAGAGGATAAGGGGGAAGGGGGGAGAGATAGATAGATAGATAGAGAGAGAGCGAGACAGACAGACACAGACAGCCAACCAAACACACAGACAGACACAGACACAGACAGACACACACACAGACACAGACAGACAGACAGACAGACAGACAGACACACACACACACACACACACACACACACACACACACACACACACACACACAGAGAGAGAGAGAGAGAGAGAGAGAGAGAGAGAGAGAGAGATTTGTATCATGTACATATATCCCTTAATAAGATATCAAAGCCTGCTATATGAATAAAACATCTGAACTCTGTCTGTCTGTGTGTTTGTCTGTGTGGCTGTGTATCTGTGTGTGTGTCTGTGTGTCTGTCCGTGTGTCTGTCTGCCTGCCTGTCTGTCTGTTTGTCTGTCTGTCTGTCTGTCTGTCTGTCTGTCTGTCTCTCTCTCTCTCTCTCTCTCTCTCTCTCTCTCTCTCTCTCTCCCCGAACAGATCGTGCTCAGTTACGTTCCTACTGACAGAAGAGTATCTCGCCTTCATCAACAGCTGGAAAAGGTCAACTCAAGATGATGAACTCACTTTTCTTCCTTTTTTGGTTTCATCTTCCGTGCTTTTTCTTCTCTTCTTCTTCTTCTTCTTCTTCTTCTTCTTCTTCTTCTTCTTCTTCTTCTCATAATTAAGAATACGTATAGAGCGCCGATTACATGCTAGAGACCAACCTCTGCATGCTTTTCCATCCACGCTCTCGTTTACACACTGGGCTGCCTACCTGGGTAGAGCTGACTTAAAAGCTGCCTGCTGGTTTTATGTTCAGTCGTTTCCCATGTCATTCAATCGAATATCAGTCACTCATTTTTTTTTTTTTACCTTCATTCTTTCACTTTTTTCCTCTCTCTCGCAGGATGCATATTGTGTTAAACGTGTCTTTCACGACAACGCCGAACTGACTCCTCTTCTGAATGCTTGTGACATGATTTTACGTGCATGCAAGATGTGTGTGCGTTCACACACGGAACCTGGGTGGACTGTCTCATTCGGACTTTAAAAAAAATGGAGTCAGAGCCAGTGTTAACTCCAAGGGGATATATCGCCCTAGCACCGAAACAGCCTAGCATGGAGATTCGAAACGCATACACCTGAAAACCAGTTAGTAAAATAGAAACGAATTTTAATTGCAGTAAATGCAGTGAAAGAAAGCAATAAAAAAGATAGAAAGAAGAAAAGAAGAAGAAGAAGAAGAAGAAAAGAAGAAGAAGAAGAAGAAGAAGAAGAAGAAGAAGAAGAAGAAGAAGAAGAAAGAAGAAGAAGAAAAGAAGAAGAAGAAGAAGAAGAAGAAGAAGAAGAAGAAGAAGAGAAGAAGAAGGAAGAGGAGGAGGAGGAGAGGAGGAGAGAAGAAGAAAAGAAGAAGAAGAAGAAGAAGAAGGAGGAGGAGGAGGAGGAGGAGGAGGAAGAGAGAAGAAGAAGAAGAGAAGAAGAGAGAAGGAGGAGGAGGAGGAGGAGGAGGAGGAGGAGAAGAAGAAGAAGAAGAAGAAGGAGGAGGAGGAGGAGGAGGAGGAGGAGAAGAGAAGAAGAAGAAGAAGAAGAAGAAGAAGAAGAAGAAGAAGAAGAAGAAGGAGGAGGAGGAGGAGGAGAGAGGAGGAGGAGAGGAGAAGAAGAAGAGAAGAGAAGAGAAGAAGAAGAAGAAGAAGAAGAGAGAGAAGAGAAGAAGAAGAGGAGAGAGAGAAAGAAGAGAGAGAGAGAGAAGAGAAGAAGAAGAAGAGAGGAGGAGAGGAGAGGGAGGGGAGGAGGAGAGAGGAGGAGGAGGAGGGGGAGGAGGAGGAAAGGAAGAAATTCAGACCGGATTCAGCGTCACTAAGATTGTCTCGTAGTGCCTCTTCTCGCCTCTCACCTCCCGGAGGGTGCCACCACACCCGCCATTGCCCCTCCCCTCCCTCCCAATCCCCCATGTCTGAGAGTGCGGAATGTGGTGGGGGAGATGGTGGTGGGGGTGCTGGGGGGGTGGGGGGGGGGGGGCTGGTGTGGTGTGTTGTGGTGGAGATGGTGGTGGTAGTGCTGGCAAGGGGGCTGGGTGTGGTGTGTTGTGGTGGAGATGGTGGTGGTGGTGCTGGCAGGGGGGCTGGGTGTGGTGTGTTGTGGTAGAGATGGTGGTGGTGGTGTTGGCAGGGGGGGGGGGGGGGGCCTGGGTGTGGTGTGTTGTGGTGGAGATGGTGGTGGTGGTGTTGGCAGGGGGGGGGGGGGCTGGGTGTGGTGTGTTGTAGTGGAGATGGTGGTAGTGGTGGTGGCAGAGGGGGGGAGGGCGCTGGGTGTGGTGTGTTGTGGTGGAGATGGTGGTAGTGGTGGTGGCAGGGGGGGGGGGGGGGCTGGTGGTTGTGTGGTGGAGATGGTGGTGTGTGGTGGAGAGGGGGGGGAGGGGCTGGGTGTGGTGGTGTGTTGTGGTGGAGATGGTGGAGTGGTGGTGGCAGGGGGGGGGGGCTGGGTGTGGTGGTGTGTTGTGGTGGAGATGGTGGTAGTGGTGGTGGCAGGGGGGGGGGGGGGGCTGGGTGTGGTGTGTTGTGGTGGAGATGGTGGTAGTGGTGGTGGCAGGGGGGGGGGGGGGCTGGGTGTGGTGTGTTGTGGTGGAGATGGTGGTAGTGGTGGTGGCAGGGGGGCTGGGTGTGGTGTGTTGTGGTGGAGATGGTGGTGGTGGTGCTGGCAGGGGGGGGGGGGGGGCTGGGTGTGGTGTGTTGTGGTGGAGATGGTGGTAGTGGTGGTGGCAGGGGGGGGGGCTGGGTGTGGTGTGTTGTGGTGGAGATGGTGGTGGTGGTGCTGGCAGGGGGGCTGGGTGTGGTGTGTTGTGGTGGAGATGGTGGTGGTGGTGCTGGCAGGGGGGGGGGGGGGGTGGGTGTGGTGTGTTGTGGTGGAGATGGTGGTGGTGGTGCTGGCAGGGGGGTGGGTGTGGTGTGTTGTGGTGGAGATGGTGGTGGTGGTGCTGGCAGGGGGGGGGGGGGTGGGTGTGGTGTGTGTGTGGGAGATGGTGGTAGTGGTGGTGGCAGAGGGGGGGAGGGCGCTGGGTGTGGTGGTGTGTTGTGGTGGAGATGGTGGTAGTGGTGGTGGCAGGGGGAGGGGGGGGGCTGGGTGTGGTGTATTGTGGTGGAGATGGTGGTGTGGTGGTGGCGGGGGTGGGGGTGGGTGCTGGCTGTGGTGTGTTGTGGTGGAGATGGTGGTGGTGCTGCTTGGCAGGGGGGCTGGGTGTGGTGTGTTGTGGTGGAGATGGTGGTGGTGGAGGGGGCTGGGTGTGGTGTGTTGTGGTGGAGATGGTGGTGGTGCAGGGGCTGGGTGTGGTGTGTTGTGGTGGAGATGGTGGTGGTGGTGGCAGGGGGCTGGGTGTGGTGTGTTGTGGTGGAGATGGTGGTGGTGGTGGTGGTGGGTGGTTGGTGGCAGGGGGGCTGGGGTGGTGTGTTGTGGTGGAGATGGTGGTGATGGTGGTGGGCAGGGGGGCTGGGTGTGGTGTGTTGTGGTGGAGATGGTGGTGGTGGTGGCAGGGGGCTGGGTGTGGTGTGTTGTGGTGGAGATGGTGGTGGTTGGCAGGGGGCTGGGTGTGGTGTGTTGTGGTGGAGATGGTGGTGGTGGTGGCAGGGGGCTGGGTGTGGTGTGTTGTGGTGGAGATGGTGTGGTGGTGGCAGGGGGCTGGTGTGGTGTGTTGTGGTGGAGATGGTGGGGGCGTGGGTGGGTGTGGTGTGTTGTGGTGGAGATGGTGGTGGTGGTGGCAGGGGTGTGTGGTGTGTTGTGGTGGAGATGGTGATGGTGGTGGCAGGGGGCTGGGTGTGGTGTGTTGTGGTGGAGATGGTGGTGGTGTGTGGCAGGGGGCTGGTGTGGTGTGTTGTGGTGGAGATGGTGGTGTGGTGTGGTGGGTGGTGTGGTGTGTTGTGGTGGAGATGGGGTGATGGGGTGGCAGGGGGGCTGGGTGTGGTGTGTTGTGGTGGAGATGGTGGTGTGGGTGGTGCGGGGGGGGGGGCGTGGGGGTGGTGTGGTGTGTTGTGGTGGAGATGGTGATGGTGGTGGCAGGGGGCTGGGGTGGTGTGTTGTGGTGGAGATGGTGGTGGTGGTGGCAGGGGGCTGGTGTGGTGTGTTGTGGTGGAGATGGTGGTGATGGTGGCAGGGGGCTGGATGTGGTGTGTTGTGGTGGAGATGGTGGTGATGGTGGTGGCAGGGGGCTGGGTGTGGTGTGTTGTGGTGGAGATGGTGGTGGTGGCTGAGGGGGTGGGTGTGGTGTGTTGTGGTGGAGATGGTGGATGGTGGCAGGGGGCTGGGTGTGGTGTGTTGTGGTGGAGATGGTGGTGGTGGGGCAGGGGGCTGGGTGTGGTGTGTTGTGGTGGAGGGTTGTGTGTTGGTGGTGGTGGTGATGGTGGCAGGGGGCTGGGTGTGGTGTGTTGTGGTGGAGATGGTGGTGATGGTGGCAGGGGGCTGGGTGTGGTGTGTTGTGGTGGAGATGGTGGTGTGGTGGCAGGGGGCTGGGTGTGGTGTGTTGTGGTGGAGATGGTGGTGGTGGTGGCAGGGGGCTGGGTGTGGTGTGTTGTGGTGGAGATGGTGGTGATGGTGGAGGGGGCTGGGTGTGGTGTGTTGTGGTGGAGATGGTGTGGTGTGGCAGGGGGTGGGTGTGGTGTGTTGTGGTGGAGATGGTGGTGTGGTGGCAGGGGGCTGGTGTGGTGTGTTGTGGTGGAGATGGTGGTGTGGTGGGGGGTGGGTGTGTTTGTGGTGGAGTGGTGGTGTGTGGCAGGGGGCTGGGTGTGGTGTGTTGTGGTGGAGATGGTGGTGGTGGTGGCAGGGGGCTGGTGTGGTGTGTTGTGGTGGAGATGGTGGTGTGGTGGCAGGGGGCTGGGTGTGGTGTGTTGTGGTGGAGATGGTGGTGATGGTGGCAGGGGGCTGGGTGTGGTGTGTTGTGGTGGAGATGGTGGTGGTGGCAGGGGGCTGGGTGTGGTGTGTTGTGGTGGAGATGGTGGTGGTGGCAGGGGGCTGGGTGTGGTGTGTTGTGGTGGAGATGGTGGTGTGGTGGCAGGGGGCTGGGTGTGGTGTGTTGTGGTGGAGATGGTGGTGGTGGCAGGGGGCTGGGTGTGGTGTGTTGTGGTGGAGATGGTGGTGTGGTGGCAGGGGGGGGGGTAGATGGTGTGGTGATTGTTGTGGGTGGAGATGGTGGTGTTGGCAGGGGCTGGGTGTGGTGTGTGAGATGTTGGTGGAGGGCGGTGTGGATGTATGTGGTGGAGATGGTGGGTGGCAGGGGCTGGGTGTGGTGTGTTGTGGTGGAGATGGTGGTGGTCGGCGGGTGGGGGGGTGGTGAGCTGGTGGTGTTGTGGTGGAGATGGTGGTGGTGGCAGGGGCTGGATGTGGTGTGTTGTGGTGGAGATGGTGGTGGTGCAAGGGCTGGATGGTGGTGTGGTGAGATGGTGGTGGTGCAGGGGGGGGTGGGTATGGTCAGGGGCGGGTGGTGGTGGTGGCAGAGGCTGGAGGCGTGTTGCGCTATCGGAACAATCTGGAGGAGAAGGTGCTGTGCCTGGGGGAGTTGCTCAGACCAACGTCTGGTCACCCACTCAGTCTGTCAGGTAAACACACACACACACACAGAACACACACACACACACACACACACACCACACACACCACACACACACACACATACACACACACACCACACCACGCCTCTCTCTCTCTCTCTCTCTCTCTCTGTCTTTCTGTCTGTCTCTGTCTGTCTGTCTGTCTGTCTGTCTCTGTCTCTGTCTCTGTATCTGTCTATCTGTCACACACACACACACACACACACACACACACACACACACACACACACACACACACACCACACACACACACAACATACGCTCACGCGCGCATATGCATCGCACTTCGAATCCAGCACAGTCGTGAGTGCATTTCTACACACCTACTTACCCACGTCAATGTATGCCCGCCTCCCCGCGTTATCCATTGATACACTCAAATGTACTACACACATATGCCCCAAGTCTCAGGATCGCGGGTTACGCTTACACATATAAGTACATAGCCCACATACTGGTCGCACAAGCGTAAACCGAACAAATCAGGCGATGAGGACTGAACTATTGCGTTGGGTTTGTGTGTGAATAAACCAAATGCTAAAACTGTTAGGAGTCCCTCGCCTGCAGTATGATTTTTTTTTTTTCTTCTGTTCTCAACATTTCTGTGATCTGTAAATAAATGAAATGACATGTCAATCGCCTCTGCTTCTTCTCTGTGTCTGGGCTAGAACTTATCTCGGAAGATTTTTGCGATGCCGTTTTTTTTTTTTTTTTTTTTTAAATTAAAATAAATCTTACTATTCAAGCAACGACATTTTGTCTTCGGGGAAGATAAAAACAAACTGAAAAGACAAATTACTGTTCCTCCAAACGAAAGAGTTAAACAAATGACAAGAAAAAGCACAACGCGTTTCGACCTCTTTGGTCTTCTTCAGGCAAGACAAACAACATTCAAGGCAACGAAAACAAAGAACGAACAATTGGGCACAAAATAGATGCGGGAGTGGGGGGGGGGGGGGGGGGGGGGGGGGGGGTCGAGTGGGATATCGAAGCACGATATTAACATGTATATGTTTTGTCTTTTTTGATGTATGCGTCTTCTATATGGATGAAACTTGTTTTAACGGTCATGCAGTCTTCAGAAAAAAAAACCCCAATAAGATACGAACGCTAATGGGGAATTGATTTAAACGCTCGTTCGAAAAAAAAAAAGTTGAAAGGGATTCTGACTCCATACAGACAATATCCTTTTAACAAGGTTGTATCAAGCGAGGATCAAACTCAAGACTCTCTGATGAAGAGAACAATGCTTAATCCAGTGGGCCTGCTAATCCATTGCTCCTTTCATTTTTTTTCCATTCTGTAGTTAAACTTTCTGCACACTGCTGAATTGTGGCTTCATGATGTAATGCCGTGTAAACGGACCAGGTTTCACTTAGTGACGCTTCCTCGACGAAACTGTAACTAGTACCAGAAGTTGAGCCCTCCTGTCCCTTCCAGATCATGGCGGATACCACAATGTGAAAATAATCACACGAAACAGCTGGGAGTCTTAAAACGGGCTTCCACCATCAAATATCTTGTTCAAAAAGAAAAACAAACACACTTCCCAAGCGTTGTGACTTTGCTCGACATTTTTTTTTTTTGGTCCA
>CM065717.1:46192918-46195418 GCA_033310375.1 Conus canariensis
GAACGGCCCTCAGTCAGTCTGTCCGTCTGTCTGTCCGTCTGTCTGTCTGATTGTCCATCTGTCTGTCCGTCCACCTGTCTGTCCGTCTGTCTACTTGTCAGTCTGTCCGTCTGTCTACTTGTCCGTCTGGCTGTCTGTCCGTCTGAAATGTGAACACACTGTGCAAACTTAAAAGAAAAAAAAAATACTATTCCGTCGGACGAAAGAGACAAACAAATTACAAGATAAAACACGACGCGTTTCGACCTCTTTGGTCTTCTTCAGGCAACACAAACAACATTGCAGACAATGAAGACGAAGAACGAACAAATCACTTTGTCTCCTCCTATTGGGCGCAAAATGGGTTTTTGAAGAGAAACACCGCATCCCCGTTATCAAGCCATACGTCGAAAGCCCGGAAAGAATTGTCACAGTGACAACAAGTGCTTATACATTTTCTGCATAACGAAGTTGCCTTATTGACTGACACACATCTGTACGTTATTGTATGGTGCAGTGCCCTGCTTTCCTGGAGGACCGAACGTTGTTGACAGCATCTATCTATCTGTATACCCTATCTATCTATCTATCTATCTATCTATCTATCTGTCTGTCTCTCTCTATATATATGCTTATATACAAGAATAAAAACAACAGTCTTTTTCATACTTTCAGACTTATATTTTAAAGAAATTTTCGCTGGTAAACAGTTTCGCCAGGTCAAGGCACGAATGATGTACATGTTATTATATATACTCTGTACGTATGTATGTATTTATGTATTATGTATGTATGTATGTATGTATGTATGTATGTATGTATGTATGTATGTATGTATGTATGTATGTACGTATGTATGTATGTATGTATGCATGTATGCATGTATGTATGTATGTATGGATGGATGGATGGATGCATGTATGTACGTATGGTTATAAAACACCTTTCGTCCATACGATGTATCTGAAACACTCAAAAACAAGTGAGATTAAAACAAAACAAAACATCACAGCACCTTAGCCTTACACCTCCCACCCCCTTCACCCGCCACCCCTGTTTCCACCGACAATCCCACCCTCCTCTTTTTCCCCCTTTTTTGGGGGGAGGGTGGGGGGTGGGGTGGGAAGCTAGTCTTTTGTCTGGAAGTGGTGGTCTGGATACATACAACTAGCCACCCATCCTGCTCTCCCCCCTCCTCCCCTCCCCCCTCCCCCGCGCGCCTTCATTTGCCTCCTGGAACCTACCCATCCTTCTACCTGTATCCAGGTACCCCCCGCCCCTCTTCTGTGAAAACAATAATTAATATATTAACCATCAAATCAATATACCCGCAGCGTAGCGTGTATCATACGCCCAAACCACACCAGCAACATCAATGGCACATACACAGTGCCTCTTTAATGCAACTATACTACACGTGTAATGTTTGAACGGCGCGGAGCGTTTGCCCGTGGTCAGTACAATCAGGACTCAGCAGCGCTGGGTGTGTGTGGCACAGGTCACAACAGCGGTCTGGAATGCCTCAACCTCAGCTGGAACATGCTGCGGGGCGGGGGCGCGGTGGCCGTGTGCAACAGCCTGCAGAGGAACCGCACATTGCGGGAACTGAACCTCTCCTGGAACGGGCTGGGCTTCCAAGGGAGTCTGGCCATCAGTGAGGCCCTGAAGGTGTGTGTGTGTGTGTGTGTGTGTGTGTGTGTGTGTGTGTGTGTGTGTGTGTGTGTGTGTGTGTGTGTGTGGCGCGCGCGCGCGCGCGCGCGTGTGTGTGTGTGTGTGTGTGTGTGTGTGTGTGTGTGTGTGTGTGTGTGTGTGAGCCCGGGTGGGTATGTGCTTGCATACGTTTCTGTGTTGTTTAAAGTGTGTATATTTTTAATGGCGTGTCTGCGTGCCCACGTACATTGTGTACGTGTAGTTGTACTGATGATGACGGACTGACCGTGGTCAACTAGTAGGTCGTTTGACAGATAGATAGATAGATAGATAGATAGATAGATAGATAGATAGATAGATAGATAGATGGATAGACGAATAGATAGATACATAGATAGAGAGAAGATTGATCAATTGATTAATGAATTGATTGATTTTTGATTAACTGATTGACTGATTTATTGATTAATTGATTGATAGTTGATTAATTGAGTGATTGATTAATCGAGTGATTGATTTGTTGATCGACTGATTGATTGATTGATCGATCGATCGATTTGTTGATTAATCGAGTTATTAACTGATCGATCGATGGATGGATTAATGGCGGTGGGTGGATGGGGTGCATGCCGGCAGGTGAACCGCTATCTGAAGAAGCTGGACCTGTCCAACAACCGGGTGGACTGGGACTGCACCCCTTACCTGTCCAGAGCCCTCACCCTCAACAAGACCCTGGAGGTGCTGGAGGTATGGCCCTGCACACAGCGGGCAACGATGCCTCGCCCTGCCCTGCCTCACACACCGCCCTGCCTCACACACTGTGATACCTCATACACTGCATACACTGCCTTACACACATCTCTGCCCTGCC